>CM060702.1:142406467-142731467 GCA_030686995.1 Artemisia argyi
TTACAACTAAACCAAAATTTATACATATTAGGGTTCGAGTAAACACACACGATTGAAGTAAAAACTATATACCACTGCCACTAGACGTGGCTACTCGGTTAGATACCGCTACCGCCTGACGCTGGTACTCTGCTAAATACCGCTACCGCTAGACGCGAATACTCTGCTAGATATCGCTGTCACTAGACGCTGATACTCGGCTAGAAACTGCTGCCGCTTGGCGCGGGTACTCGGCTAGTATATATATATTAAACTGAATTAACAAAATAAGGTAGAAATTGAATAAACTAAAAATGATTAAACAAAAACTAATGCAATGGAGAATAGAATTTAAACGATAACTAAATAAAAGCTGAAATTGTAAATTGAACTAAAATTTTTATAAATTAAAAACTGAGTACAAATTAAAAAAGATTACAATTTAAAACAGAAATTTAAACTAAAAATTGCATAAAAATCCTACACTTACTCCTAAAACTAACTGCCCCCAAATGTGAGAGTGAGGGGGGGTATATATAGCTGATGAGAGGGGAATGCCAGGTCACTAATCCACGACTCCTTGTGCTTCTTTGGGTCCTTTCATAGCCATTAGATTTACTTCTAGATATTTCCATTCAATAAGCGCCCTTGGATAATGTGCAATTGATGGGTAATCCTGCGTGTCAGCTGGGATTGGACCACGTGTCATTCCCTTGTCAGGTTCTAGAACATCCAATCATTGGTTAATTATTGTTACATGGGGTAATAGGAGGGTATGGTTATTTAGGGTTCTGGGAATAGTAAAATTTCTGGGTAAAAACTTGTTTTGGGGGGCGGGAATGAGAATTGGGAGTGTTTTATTATTTGGGTTGACTGGGTAAAAGGGTTTGACTGGGTTAGGTGGAGTGGTGGTGGATCGGGTAGGCAGGAGTGGATTAGGTATAATAGTGGGTGTGGGCTGTTGGTGAAATGGGCCTAGTAGGGATTTTGGATTGGGTGGGATTTAATTTATTGTGGGTTTATACGATTAGGTTTATTATAAGTAATAAGTTTAGGTAAAATTCCAAGGACTATTTTTGTAAAATCTGAAATTGCAAGGACCCAAGCTGCCATTTTTTCCAAGTTGATCCAAGGGTTGTTTCTTGACATTTATTAATTCTTGGGTGTTGACTTTGACTTTTCTTTAATAATTTCATCAAAGGACCAATTTTGTCACTTTATGAAACTTGGAGGACTGAAATTGTCAAACTCATCAAACTTTGACCAGGGACCTTTCTTGACATTTTATGAATCTCTGAGGACTTCCTTCGACATTTTGAATTTTCTTTTATCATTAAGCTTCCCCGGCTCCGGCTTTTGACCTTTTTCCATTCTCGTGCTCGTTTTTGTTGGTTTTGGCTTTGTTTTTGTCCATTTTTCACATATCTGTACCTGCACATACACAAATACAAAAACACACATTCTCTTGGCATATTTAGTTAGTATTTGGTGTTTTTGGTCTGATTTAAGGCCTAAAAAGGATGTGTGAATAAGTACACATCAAAACTCCCCCAGACGAAGGTATTGCCGTGCCCTCACGCAATGTAATCACCTCAAGCTTAAGAAATAAATAATTTCAACACCTCCTTTTACTGACGTTGTAAAGTAGCATTGATGTTCAAAAGAGATCTCAAAATCATTTATTCTAAAAAATGCTCCGTTTTCCGATTTTCATGAATAACAACAACTACTACTACTATTTTTGTACTTTTTTTCATTTTAATATATGTGACGGTTTGCTTGACTTTCATTATCAATTCATTATCTTTTGATAATTTTCAGGGTCTACGAGTAGAAACACTTCTCACAGAGAAGAGACCACACAGATAAAAATCGTCATCCTTGATTTTCCACAAGCCCCCAAACTAAGTGTAAAGTCGAAATCATTGTTTATCCACAAGTTAGATGCTAACACTACCCACAAAAGTTACTTGTGTAATTACCTCTTGTTACCAATTCCTAAGTTTTGTATCTCAAGATTTTATTTTTGTGAGAAATGATTTTCTTCATATTTTCTCGTTTTGATATTTGTTAGTCTGATAAGAGCACAAAATTTGAACGCTAAGTAGTTTCCAAACTTTCCATCGAAAACCCCTGCATACAGAAATCGGGTCCACATGGAGGTCTCTGATTTAACACGATTTTGAGGGACCCCTTTTTATTTACGACCGAAACATCCCATGTTTGAGACCCCGAGAAGGAAGCTTTTTATTAGGAAACCCCCGGAGTCGAAGCTTGGCATTTTTGCATGATTATAAGCACTTTAATAATATTTCGTCCTTAGTCCTTTATTTCAATTACAACAACGTTTTTTGATCTGTCAAAATGTAAGAGCTTTATTATGACATTGGATTTATTTCCTCTGCTTTTTATAGCTTTGGATTCCTCTGCCTTATTATTGGCTTTGGATTATTATTATTGATATTCACAATCCTATGCCAAACCCCGAGTCCCACGGGCTTTACTTAGATCACAACATCGGCTGCGAACCGGCAAGATGCAATAGTCTATTTCACCATAACACTGGCAGTACCCCTATGTGTACCAAACCCCCATATGCAGAGATTTTGTTGGGAACGAGAAAAAACTAAGTATTGCCCAAACCAGATACACTTAATTAATCCTAGAGATCTATTTTTATTGGTGTGCAATCTTGTGGGAACAAGGAGGCCACAAGTACCTTTCGTAGGCTCTAAAGAGATCCAACTACTCCACATGTAGTACGAAACTTCTAAATAAACTCTATCATTCCTTGATCTCCGCAAATTTAAAATCCCAAGTAATGAGATCCGCGGATGCTTAGCCGATAATCTTTTGATTATATCGGAACATTTATTTCTACTCTCGCCAGCAGGAAAGTCAAAACAAGGTGTCAAATCTTAATATTATATCATATGTATCATTTTTTTAATAAAAAGGTGACAAAAAAATTTAAACTTTGGTGGAAAAATGGAGTTGCGCAAGTAAATAGCTCAGACGAAAGTGCCAGGTAAATTCAAATCGAAGATTCACCCTCCCCTCCCCCCCCCCCCCCCCCAGACTAAAGTGAAACATTGTCCTCAATGTTTTTAAGGGTACGGGTAATCCTACGTAAAACTTAAGGCCGTTTATTAAGTATGCCAAGAGATAAACATTTGTCGATAAGATTTTGGATATGGTGAATTTCCAATAGAGCATCGAAGAATGAGACTCGAGTGGAGAGAACAACAAAACACAAGCACGAGAGTCCTCAATCTTCGGGGAAATTCCTGAACATTCACAAACAATCACGAAAGAAACGAGTTTGGAAAGGGTCGGCCCCCTCACGTCACGTTACTTAAGAAAAATAGAAAATAAAGAAAATGAAATGGATAAGCATGGGGTGCCTCCCACGAAGCGCTTGTTTTTTATTACCGAGTCACATGAGCTTGACTCGATCCCCGAATTAATTCGTCCTTGGGGAGAGCAAATGGAACAGACACTCGGCATGATAAACGGAGATGCCGGTGTCAAAGACGGTATCCTCACTCCCGGTGGAGTGGAAAAGTGAAGAAATGATGGGATAAGCAAAGAATGGTTGAAACACCCAGATGATAAAAGCAAAGTCAAGTTTAGAATTACGGGTGGGTTGGGTGCGTAAAATATCAAGCACAGGAACATCTTGTTCAGAAATCTCGTCCACCACTCCAAAAGTTTCTTCATTCGTATCTGATCCAAAATCTACTTCTGGTGGTTTCGCGGGTGGACGAGAAGACGGTAAATTGAAGAGAGATGAATCAACATCGGAATGTATTTCTTCAAGAATATTTTTTCGAAGGCCATTCTCATTATTTTCAATATCTGGTGAAGAAATGGTATAAGTAAGTTCATCAGAGAACTTCTTGTGAAGAGAATCAATCATATTATGTGAATCCTAGACCTCGGGTTCCATTTCGGACTCATCACAAGGAATATCGAAGATTGGATTATCAAGAGTCAATTCCAAATCAAAATCAAATAACGGATTTATGAAAGTCATATTGAATGTTTCGGAAACCCTTGAAACAAGGTCATCAATATATTTAGGATGATCGAATTCAACTTCGTTTTCTACATTATTCTGTTCTTCTAAGCTGACGAGCTCAGAAGGTACTTCATCCACGTAATTGATGTATCCACAAGATAAAGAATAATCATCATCAGAATCGGAGAACATCTCAACACGATCATTCGAATTATCAATCGAAGGTAAGTCACACTCTTTAGCCGTATCATTTTTCACAAAATCGGGTAAAGAATCCTCGGGCTCAAAAGGATCTGACGGCATAACAATCTCAGTCGAAATAGAATCATTGTAATCAAGAAAAGTATCGACTTCTTCCAAAACAGGATCACTTTCCTCATCCGTTGTCAGGAAAGGATGGGAAGAATCGGGGATGATAGATTCAATCGTAGAATTTTCTTCTTTATAAGGCTCATTTTCATCACTCTTAACTTGTTCTCTTATACGAATTACCTCCTTAAAAAGATCTATTGTATTTAGACACAACTCGGTAAAGTCATTTTGAGCAGTCATCATTTTAATGATCATTTCGTATTGTGGAGGTTGGTCGTGATAATCATTGTCACAAGGAAACGATTTCCTTTTTTGATAATCGGTGCTTAAGTGTGGACCTCCACAATACTCACAACCGTATTGTAGTTGTGAAGTTGGTGCATTTTGAAACGATTCATCATTGAAGTACGGATCTTGCTCATATGAATTGAAATCGTTTCGAGGATAATTGGAAAAGTTCGGATTAAAATCATAAGTATAAGAACTTTTATCTTCTGAAGCACAAAATGAACAAATTCCCTCGATTATATTTATTCCACATCTCTCGCAATATCGTTGATCGAATGAAGATAAATCGGGCTGAGGTGGGTAGTCGGAAAAATTTGGAAAGTTGTTGTACGTATTTGGATTAGGATCATAAGCAAATGAATTACTTGAACCGAAAAACAAACAACTTCCGTCTCGAATATCATTACCACACCGTTCGCATGTACACCAACGATACGGTAACCCGTAAAGCGGTTCACCATAACCGACGCAAGGAATAATTGATTCCATATAGAATTAAACGGTTTAGAGGGTAAGAGGAAAAGAATTATACAGATAAGAGGATAAGAAGATTATTTTTGGTTTTTTAATTATCGAAAAAGAAAATCAAAGTATAAAAGGAAAATCTTTTTGTATTTTTGATTTACTTTTGGCTTTTTTAATATATTGGAAAACAAAATTCAAAAACTTAAAACTTTTATTCTCTTTTTTCAAACGTTACGTTAATCGTAACCGTTTCCTTCAAAACTACTCGCGACGGAACAGGAGAGAAGAGTGTTTCTCTCTTCAGCTTGTAATTTAATGTCTAAGCTTCCGTATTTTACGCTTATTCGGTTGTAGAATTAAAGTAATCCGATTAGCAACTAATTTCACGAGTTCTTATGTTGGTAAGCTTATTTAGTTTACAACGCCCCCTCTTCAATGAGGGAGTCGAGGCTATAACTTTCTTTTTGTATTTTTAAAAACACTTTAGGAAAAGTGTTTTTGATTTTTCAATTTTTATATTTTTATAGAAAATATTTACAAGAAAGAGGAAGGTTTCCAAAACACGATTCGAAAACGAAAATCAAAAATTCACTTCAACCTTCCCCGGCAGCGGCGCCATTTGATTCTCTCATTTTAGTATAGGTTTATTTTTCCAAAGAAATGCTCGTGAAAGTATTTCCCCGGGTCGTGTCCCAACGAAGGTGTGAATGGAATTTGAAATTCCCGGTTCGTGAAACGTGTCGTGAAAGTGATAAAAAGTTATTTTAATGAGAATTACACTAATAAATATGAAAATGAAGTACAAATAACCAATTAAGCACGTAAATCAAGTAAACAAACCTAAAACGCAACGTAAACTCTAAAACCGTAAGCTAAAACGTAAAATAAACGTAAACGAACGTGAATTTGAAGCTATACTAATCCTACGTGCTTCAAAATAATTTTCCTAAGTTAAAATGATAAAAGAAAATTTTGAGAAAAAGAAAAATATTTTTTGACTTTTTATTTAATTTTTATGAATTAAAAACTAATTTAACTAATTAAAAATTAAAAGAAAATGAAAATTAAATGAGAAAAATGCAAAATAAATTTTGAAAATTCTAAAATCACTAAAAACTATTTTTAAAACTGAAAATATATTTTTTTGGCTTTTTGTGTAATTTTTATGAATTTAAAACTATTTAAACTAATTAAAAATTCAAATAAAATTCAAATTAAATGAGAAAAATGCAAAATAAATTTCTAAAAATCTAAAATAAATGAAAATTAATTTCTAAAATATTTTTGGATTTTTTAGGCTTTTACTGATTTTTTTGGGATTTTTGGTAATTAAAAAGTATTAAAATTGAATAAAAACTAAAATTTAATAAGAAAAATAGTAAATCAATTCAGAAAAATCTGAAAAAATAAGGAAAAATCTAAAATAATGTTCTAAATCTAGGGAAAATTAATTGAGCTAAATGGAAACCCTAATAAGCTGTTTAGCCTAATAAGTAGGTTGAAAAAGGCCTTATTGTTAAGCTGATAAGCACTAATATGTACCACAGGATCAAAGAAGATCTACACAACTTATGTAAGCACTAAGCAACTTGAATGTTTCAAATTAGCTCACAAATTAAGCAGATAAGCACCTAAACAGCCCTAATAAGCACTTAAGGAATAAGTAGGAAGCACCAAATAGCACAAAATGAAGACAGTGGGCCCACACAACTTATATAAGCACTAAGCTACTAGATTCAGCAAATAAGACCTTGAGAGTAAGCTGTATAAGCAGTGAGCAGGTTCAAACTTTAAGACAAAAACCTAGGTCTCACCCCCTACTTTGAGCTCAAATATAAGCACTCTGATAAGCTAATTGGTGAAATCTAAAAGCATGATCCTAAACCTTATACTACAAAGTACCTATAAACACTAAAAGCCCTAAGTCTTAAGCTCAATTGGTGCTTAAAATAGCCCTAGATCAGATCTCTGTGGGACATGTTCAGGATTACCTTTGACTTTTTAATTGTAAACTAAATTTGACTAAGTTGAATTCCAGCTGATCAAATCTTACCCAGGGTGTAATATTAACTTGTTGAAACAATATATTAACTTAGATGAGCCCTTATTCTGACTATTTACAAAGATTGAACAAGCTCAGGTCACATAATTAGAGCAGATGGGCAAATTCAAAGGATTTTTTACTTTTTGTTTTATAGCCACTATTTTCATGATTGTTCTAACTTAGATTAACCTAATGTAAGCTAGTGATGCAAGAAACAAAACAACTAACTACCTAGAACACACTAAACAGACTTGCACCAAACACCCCTTAAGACTTAGGTCTAACTACGACTATGGATTTTTAGCTTATACTAACCAACCTAATGACACAACTTTCGTACCAAACTATAATAAAGCCTAATGGAACAGTAAAATGCAGCAAATAACACCAAGAATACAGAATTGCAATCTTAGCTAATATCAGGCAGTGAGAACACTAATGATAACTAGAACATGAAAATGAACAAAATAAGCTCAGACACAGTAATAATAAACTAAACTAAACAAAATGAAGCTGTTTAAATAGAAACTAATATACTAGATGCAGAAATTTGAAAAGTAGACTTACTTGTAAATTTGGCTAAATGGAAACAAGGATTGTGAACTAAGGCAAGTTAAGATAACACTCACCAAAAGCTATGGATCAGCTGAGTGAGATGTGAGATTATCAGAAGGAGAATTGAGCTTAACCAAGCTTATGTATCCTTCAGCTTTAACTATTTATTTTTTATTTATTATATATATATATATATATATATATATATATATATATATATATATATATATATATATATATATATATATATATATATATAAATTGAATTAACAAAATAAGGTAGAAACTGAATAAACTAAAAATGATTAAACAGAAACTAATGCAATAATAAATAGAATTTAAACGATAACTAAATAAAACCTGAAATTGTAAATTGAACTAGAATTTTTATTAACTAAAAACTGAGTACAAATTAAAAAAGATTACAATTTAAAACAGAAATTTAAACTACAAATTGCATAAAAATCCTACACCTACTCTTAAAACTAACTGCCCCCAAATGTGAGAGTGAAGGGGGTATATATAGCTGATGAGAGGGGAATGCCAGGTCACTAATCCACGACTCCTTGTGCTTGTTTGGGTCCTTTCATAGCCATTAGATTTACTTCTAGATATTTCCATTCAATAAGCGCCCTTGGATCATGTGCAATTGATGGGTAATCCTACGTGTCAGCTGGGATTGGACCACGTGTCATTCCCTTGTCAGGTTCTAGAACATCCAATCATTGGTTAATTATTGTTACATGGGGTAATAGGAGGGTATGGTGATTTAAGGTTCTGGGAATAGTAAAATTTCTGGGTAAAAACTTGTTTTGGGCGGCGGGAATGAGAATTGGGAGTGTTTTATTATTTGGGTTGACTTGGTAAAAGGGTTTGACCGGGTTAAGTGGAGTGGTGGTGGATCGGGTAGGCAGGAGTGGATTGGGTATAATTGTGGGTGTGGGCTGTTGGTGAAATGGGCCTAGCAGGGATTTTGGATTGGGTGGGATTTAATTTATTTTGGGTTTATACGATTAGGTTTATTATAAGTAATAAGTTTAGGTAAAATTCCAAGGACCATTTTTGTAAAATCTGAAATTGCAAGGACCCAAGCTGCCATTTTTTCCAAGTTGATCCAAGGGTTGTTTCTTGACATTTCTTAATTCATGGGGGTTGACTTTGACTTTTCTTTAATAATTTCATCGAAGGACCAATTTTGTCACTTTATGAAACTTGGAGGACTGAAATTGTCAAACTCATCAAACCTTGACCAGGAACCTTTCTTGACATTTTATGAATCTCTGAGGACTTCCTTTGACATTTTGAGCTTTCTTTTATCATTAAGCTTCCCCGGCTTTGGCTTTTGATCTTTTTCCATTCTCGTGCTCGTTTTTGTTGGTTTTGACTTTGTTTTTGTCCATTTTTCACATATCCGTACCTGCACATACACAAATACAAAAACACACATTCTCTATATTTAGTTAGTATTTGGTGTTTTTGGTCTGATTTAAGGCCTAAAAAGGATGTGTGAATAAGCACACATCAGTCCCACTATTCATGCTTATATCTATCTTCCGGATTATGAGCGTTTTAACTTTAAGATCAACTATGTGCTTATTTTCGATAATCCGTCACGTGACCCTCTGTTAGAGGATGTCAATCGATTTCTTGCTGTGGCTGACTCGATACCACCGGGTATTGACAATGACGAAAATGGCCTTCGCAGAAATATTCTTGAAGAAATACATGATAATGCTGTACTTACCGATGCTGATTCATCTCTCTTCGATTTACCATTTTCTCGTCCACCCGTGAAACCGCCAAATGTAGTTTTGTATCAGATACAAATGAAGATATTTTTGGAGTGGTGGACGAGATTTATGAACATGATGTTCCTGTGCTTTATATTTTACCCACCCAACCCACCCGTGATTCAGAATTTGACTTTGCTTTTGTCATCCGAGTGTTTTACCCATTCTTTACTTATTCCAGCATTTCTTCACTTTTCCACTCCACCGGGAGTGAGGATACCGTCTTTGACCCAGGCATCTCTGTTTTTCATACCGGGTGTCTGTTCCATCTGCTCTCCCTAAGGACAACTTAATTCGGGGATCGAGTCAAGCTCATGTGACTCGGTAAACAAAAACAAGCGCTTCGTGGGAGGCACCCCATGCTTATCCTTTTTCATCTTCTTTGTTTCCGTGATTGTTTGTGAATGTCCAGGATTTTCCCCGAAGATTGAGGACTCTCATGCTCGAGTCTCATTCTTCGCTGCTCTTTCGGAAATTCAACATATCCAAAATCTTATCGATTAACGTTTATCTCTTGGCATACTTAATAAACTGCCTTAGATATTACGCAAGACTACCCGTTACCCTTAAAACATTGAGGACAATGTTTCACTTTAGTCTGGGGGAGGGTGAATCTTCGATTCAATTTGACCTGACACCTTCGTCTGAGCTGTTAACTTACGCAACTCTGTTTTTCCACCAAAATTTAAAATTTTTCATCACTTTTTTATTGTAAAAAAAATGATGATGATATATGGTATTATAATAAGATTTGACACCTTGTTTTGACTTTCCTACTGGCGAGAGTTGAAATAAATGTTCCTACCGGCGTGTTGAGCCCTAGCTCGTCTCCCTTAACCAATATAATCAAAAGATTATCGGCTAAATATCCATGGATCTCATTACTTGGGATTATAAATTTGCGGAGATCGAGGAATGATAGAGTTTATTTAGAAGTTTCGTGCTAAACGTGGAGTAGTTGGATCTCTTTAGAGCCCCACGAAAGGTACTTGTGGCCTCCTTGTTCCCACAAGATTGCACACCTATAAAAATAGATCTCTAGGTTTAATTAAGGGTATACGGTTTGGGCAATACTTAGTTTTAACTCGTTCCTAAGAAAATCTCTGCATATGGGGGTTTGGTACACATAGGGGTACTGCCAGTGTTACGGTGAAATATACTATTGCATCTTCCTGGTTCGCAGCCGATGTTGTGATCTTAGTAAAGGCCGTGGGACTCGGGGTTTGGCAAATGATTATGAATGTCAATAATAATAATCCAAAGCCAAAAATAAGGCAGAGGAATCCAAAGCTATAAAAAGCAGCAGAAATAAATCCAAGGTCATAATAAAGCTCTTGCATCTTGACGGCTCATAACCGTTGTTGTAATTGAAATAAAGGAATAAGGACCAAATATTATTAAAGTGCTTATAATTATTCAAAAATGCCAAGCTTCGACTCCGGGGGTTTCCTAATAAAAAGCTTCCATCTCGGGTCTCAAACATGGGATGTTTCGGTCGTAAATAAAAAGGGGTCCCTCAAAATCGTGTTAAATCAGAGACCTCCATGTGGACCCGATTTCTGTATGCAGGGGTTTTCGAGGGAAAGTTTGGAAACTACTTAGCGTTCAAATTTTGTGCTCTTATCAGACTAACAAATATCAAAACGAGAAAATATGAAGAAATTCATTTCTCAACAAATTAAAATCCTGAGATACAAAACTCAGGAATTGGGAACAAGAGGTAATTACACAAGTAACTTCTGTGGGTAGTGTTAGCATCTAACTTGTGGATAAACAATGATTTCGATTTTACGCTTAGTTTGGGGGCTTGTGAAAAGTCAAGGATGACAATTTTTATCCGTATGGTCTCTTCTCCATGAGAAGTGTTTCAACTCGTAGACCCTGAAAATTATCAAAAGATAATGAATTGATAATGAAAGTCAAGCAAACCGTCACATATATAAAAATGAAAAAGTACAAAAATAGTAATGGTAGTTGTTATTCATGAAAATCGAAAAACGGAGAATTTTTGGGGATAAATGATTTTGAGATCTCTTTCGAACGTCATTGCTACTTTACAACGTTAGTAAAAAGAGGTTTTGAAATTATTTATCTTTCAAGCGTGAGGTGATGACATTGCGTGAGGGCACGACAATACCTTCGTCTGGGGGAGTTTTGATTTGTGCTTATTCACACATCCTTTTTAGACCTTAAATCAGACCAAAAATACCAAATACTAACCAAATATGCCAAGAGAATGTGTGTTTTTGTATTTGTGTATGCGCATGTACGGATATGTGAAAATTGGAAAAAATACAAAGCCAAAACCGATAAAAACGAGCACGAGAATGGAAAAAGGTCAAAAGCCGGAGCCGGGGAAGCTTAATGATAAAAGAAATCTCAAAATGTCAAAAGAAGCCCTCAGAGATTCATAAAGTTACAAGAAAAGTCCCTGGTCAAAATTTGAAGGGATTGATAATTTCAGTCCCTGTACTTTCAAATATTGACAAATATGGTCCTTTGAAGAAATCAATGAAGAAAGTCGATATTGATCCTCCATGTATTAGAGAATTACAAAAGTGGCCCTTGGACCAACTTTGGAAAAATGGCAGCCTTGGTCCCTAAATTTACAGAATTACAATATTGGTCCTTACTAATCCTAAATCCTAAATACAAACCAAACAGACCTTACCATTACTTTAAACCCAAATACACTTACCAAGCCCAAACAGAAACCAAGCCCAACCCCCCTTAATATTACAACCCGGTCTGCTCCATTACCCGACCCATCCACCAAGGTCAACCAGTCAACAAATAACAATAAAAACCCCAAAATACATTTTCCCACCCCCAATCCTGACCACAAACCCAAGAACCATGAACCCTAAAACCATTCACCCCAAAATTGACCAAATCAAAGTCTAATTGATACAATTAATTAGTTTCTAGAAAGCCCTGACACGTGCTGACACTTGCCACGCTGGCTATTCGTGGGACTCAATGCCCAATCATTGGCTCATGATTACATCCAACGGCTGTTATTAATTGGAATCGCCTGGAAGCATGATCAATGGTTGAGAGGGACTCTGAAGAAGCACAGATACACAAGGATTGATGACCTGGATTCCTAGAAGCATCCTCAAGCTCAACTATATATACCCCTCCTCACCTCATATGAAAGCAGTAGATGATAGGAATAGGAGTAGGTATAGGTTTTATGTAGTTGTAAGCTTAAATTTCTATTTTCATTGTAATCTTTTCTATTTGTACTGAGATTTTTTAATAAAATTTAGTTTAATTTACAATTTCAGTTTTCACTTATTTCTTAGTTAAGTTGTTTAAATCTTATTTATTGTTGAATTAGTTTTTCTAGTAATAAGTATTAGCTTAATCAAAGTTTACTTTTCATTGTTAATAGTTTTCATATAAAAAAAATAAAAAAAAAATAATAAAAAAAAAATTAAATAAGCAACAGCTTATTTGTAGCTTCTAGTGATAAGTTGAGCATAAGCAAGGAAATGCTCAGCCTATCTAAAGATAGGCTACTTGGAAAGCCCTCCATTTAGTTGGGGGTAAAGAAGTAAGTTTCTCTTTTACTATTGCATTTTCTTATTAGCTTAAGTATCTGTTTATGCTAGAGTAGTTGTTAGTAGCTTAATGGTTATTGTGTGCTTATTCATGTTCTAGCTCATATTTGCATTCTCACTGCCTAAGTTAAGTCATACTTGCATTTCTGATTTCTTGTTATTAGTAGCCAAATTGTAGTATTCAAGAAGTCTTAAATTCAGCTAAGTAACTAAGTTGGATCAGTAATTTGGAGATTAGAAGCATAAATCTGCATAACTCAGTATAAATTGGTTTTTAAGTACTGTTTGGGACAGATGTTTAATCTGTGATCAAGTTGCTTCCTTGTTGTTGGATTGGTTCAAGTAGCTCACATTAGGTATAGTTAGGATAAACAAAACCTAAAAAGCTTGGGATATTTTAGCAAAAGTCAATTCTAGCTTAAGCCTTAATCTCTTGGTACCATAAGGCACTAGTGCTGCTGCATCATTGAACCTGAGTAGAATCAAGGTGCATTTAGGTAATTCAACTCATAAATTAGCTTAAAAGTACTTGTAGGTTATTAATCATTAAGTTGTAGTTCACATTAGTCAAATTTAAGTTCTCACACAAAAGTCAAAAGTTGCAGTTAGGCTTGTTTTAGGGAGATCTTATCTAGGTTATAATTAGAAGTCAATTAGTGACTTAGATTTAGGGTTTTTTGTTTTTATAGGGTCCCATTATTATAAGTTGGCTTTTGGCCCCTTAGGTCTTATCAATAAGCTTATTTGATAGCTTATAATTAAGCTACAAGTTGGAAGGATAGGCACTTATTTCTGTCTAAGTAAGCTAACTGCCTAGGTGCTTATCTTGCCAAGATCGTGTGTCTTTTCTGTTCATTTGAGTAGTATTAAGCATAAATAAGCTGTTTATACCTATCATGAACCTTGTATGCAGTTTGGTTGCTATGTGCTTATTGCAAAAGTGCTTATTAAAGCTGCTTATGAGTCCATTTACTTTTCCTGAGTGCTTTTCTGGTCATTTCAAGTTGTGTTGTGCATTAATAAGTAGCTTAGACATTCTGTGAGAATTTGGTGCTCATTAGTTGTGAATTACTTACTTCAAGTGCTTAATCAAACTGCTTATTAGGTTTTACAGCTTATTAGGGTTCCCATTTTAGTTCATTTTATTTTTCCTAGGATTAGATTATTATTTTAGAATTTTCTTGAATTTTTCATATTTTTCCAAATTAGTTTGCTATTTTTCTTATTAAATTTTAGTTTTTTATCAATTTTTGTTATTTTTTAAATACCAAAAAATCCAAAAAAATCAGAAAAAGCTTAAAAAATTCCAAAAATATTTTAGAAAATAGTTTTCATTTATTTTATATTTTTAGAAATTAATTTTGCATTTTTCTCATTTAATTTCAATTTTATTTGAATTTTAATTAATTTTTAATTAGTTAAAATAGTTTTTTATTCATAATAATTACACAAAAAGCCAAAAAAATGTATTTTCAGTTTTAAAATTAGTTTTTAGTTATTTTAGAATTTTCAAAATTAATTTTGTATTTTTCTCACTTAATTTCCATTTTCTTTTAATTTTTAATTAGTTAAATTAGTTTTTAATTCATAAAAATTAAATAAAAAGTAAAAAAAAAATTTTTTTTTTCTTTTTCTCAAAATTTTCTTTTATCATTTTTAACTTAGAAAAATTATTTTCAAGCCTGTAGGATTAGTATAGCTTCAAATTCACTTTTTAATTCGCGCGTTTACGTTTTATTTTATGTTACGATTCTACGTTGCGTTTTAAGTTACCTTATTTGAATTACGGCTTAAGTGATTAATTGTGCTACATTTTTATATTTAAATCTCCTTGAAATCACTTTTTCCCACTTTCACGACACGTTTCACGAACCGAGAATTTGAAATTCCATTCACACCTTCACACGGACTACGACCTCGGGTTTTGCTTATTTCTTAGCAATTCATTTGAGAAAAACTATACTATATACTAATTTGAGCAATCAGGTGCCGTGAGATTGAGCTCACAGCCTTGTGTATCGAGTTGAGTTTTATTGAGTCGAGTCTTGGTCATAGGTTCGTGTCTAGGTTAAGATGGAGGGTTGTACATTGTATTTAAATGAATGTAATATTAGGTGTAGGGGCGTTTTTAATGCTATTAATGTAGAATGAGTGTTGTACATTGTGTTGAAATGCTTGTAATATTGGGTGTAGGGGTGTTTTTAAGGCTATTAATGTAGAATGAGGGTTGTACAATGTGTTTAAATGATTGTAATATTGGATGTAGGAGTGTTTTTAATGCTACTAATGTAGAATTCTAAGAAAAGTGGTCTGAATTTTGATTCATGCTAGTTTCTGTTGTACACAATGCTTTGGTTGTTGTAATTATGAAAGTTGCTCGCTTTAAAGTGTTGTAAACCATGTATCATTTTTTGTACATCTGAATTTTGTGGAAGGAGAGTCATACCTCCGTTATATATATATATATATATATATATATATATATATATATATATATATATATATATATATATATATATATATAGTTTGTAAATAAAAGAACTTTCAAAATGCACTCTTAACATATCAAATAACTTTGATATCTAGCGGGTTTTTGAATTAAAAATATACTGATAAAAAGGCCTCTCGATAACAAACAAAACAAGCTCAATATTGATATACTTTTAACGTACGTATGATTTTAAAAAAATGTTGGAGTTTAATATATATATATATATATATATATATATGTGTGTGTGTGTGTGTGTGTGTGTGTGTGTGTGTGTGTGTGTGTGTATAGTTTTTAAATAAAAGAACTTTCAAAATGCACCCGTAACATATCAAATAACTTTAAAATTATATTAAATTTTCTTAAAATTATAAGGGTCAAAATTAGTCTCACCGCAACACACTGGTGCTCGACACAACATTCATTCCAAAAAAGAAGTCGTACGATAATACAAATATAGCTTTACACAATATTTGTTCCAAACAAATACAACACGTGTCGGCAAAAAACATATCACAATCTCACAACGAAAAGCCCCGCCCAAACATTATTCGTAAATAATTATCGTAAAAATTTCTTGAAAATCCCCGATGCGATGCATCAGGTGCATTCCCACTTGTTTAACATCAAAGATTATTCAAGTGTAAAAAGTAAAAACTATTAAACGTCCCACCACTTGTTAGTTGTTAACACTAGATTCTTCTTCTCTATTATTTATCCAAAACTGTAATGTCTTCTTCATCACATTATCTTTTATAATAAAAAAAACAGTATAGTCTTCTTCATCGTATTACCTTTTATATTTGTTTTATATAAAACAGTAGTTACAATTTATGTAAGTAGTGTCAGACTTTTTGTATAAGTTTAGAACTTAATTGTAAAGTTATTGTTATTGTGTCTGACTTCACGATGGTCATAAGCAGTCTCAAATTTCACGATGTTCGTGGTCATGAAACAAACACTAAAATTGTTTCTCAAGAAACATCTAATGAGATGAAATGAATCCAAAATGATATTGCTACATCAATATAGAATGCACGTCGTCAATGACTATTACAAACATGTTGTCCTAGAGCACTACGATTATTATAAATTTAATGAGTTTACAGCTAAATCACCAAACATTTTTACAGGAAAAGAAAAACACAGGTGGTATCTCATGTTAACAGCTTATGACTTTACAGCTTATAGCTCACAGCTAGTTTTGTCAAACATACATGTCAAAGTTGTTAAAATCTTAACACACTTTTATTTGAAAAACAATTTTATTACAGAATCTATGCTATTAAATCAATGCAACGACGAATGCACCACTACCACTTCTCCTCCTTTATTATGGGCGGGCAAACTATACGACCATCTTATAATACTAGCAGGTACCCGCGCGTTATGGTGGCAGGTACCTTGAAATAAAAAATTTCGGTGAATTTTATATTTTAGTTTATTATGCTCTTTTTGATAATAAATTTACAGATATCAAGAATTTCATGTGACGTATTGTAACTCATTAACTAAGGAATTTATTTCGTCTTTTTTAAGTTTTTTTTAAAGTGCCAGTTTGGTATGTGCCCATTCGGGCTTGAGCCCGTTTGGCCCGTGTCCATTCGGGCTCGAGCCCATTGCCCTTTGAGCTTGAAAATTTGTATAATTTGCTTTATTATTTGTATTAGTGACACTTAACTCAGGAATTTTGTTAGTTAGTTGTACAATATACTTGATAATTTGTATTTCTTATATAAGGGGTGTTCAATAACTGCATCAATCGTATTTATTGAACAATTAATTAATTACCTATATTAAATATCTTGACTACATCAATAGCATTACAGTGTGTTTTGTCTTTTTAATCTGTGCATTAAAGTGGCGTCATTATGTATCTTGTATTGTAAGTCTGAAAATTAAGAGTGAGTGTAACATCCCGCCTTACTCAGCGCACAATATTGTCCGCTTTACCCGAAGGCTCACGGCTTTGTTTTTGTGGCCTCATTTGAAGACTTCCCGGCAAGTCACCCAAGCCAGTACTATTCTCACATGAGCACGCTTAGCTGCCAGTTCCTAAGAACCTCACTCGCATTAGACCACAAAATGCGTTGTATCATTGTAAGGCGTTATCTTATGAACCCAGCATCTCTCCAGGCTACAACCGATGTGGGATTTGCCTAGGGTGTTACAATCACCCCCCCCCTCAGGGACTCATCGTCCTCGATGAGGTTTGCCCCACCATCCCGAACGGCTCTGGAATGGCTCTGATACCACTTGTAACATCCCGCCTTACTCAACCCACAATATTGTCCGCTTTGCCCACAGGCTCACGGCTTTATTTTAGTGTCCTCATTTGAAGACTTCCCGTCAGGTCACCCAAGCCAGTACTACTCTCACATGAGCATGTTTAACTACTAGTTTCTAAGAACCCCACTTGCAGTAGACCACAAAACCAGTTGTGTCATTGTAAGGCGTTATCTTATGAACCCAGCATCTCTCTAGGCCATAGCCGATGTGGGATTTGCCTAGGGTGTTATAGTGAGAATGTGCATTAAAGTGGTGTACATTATACTTCTTATCTTGTAAGTCTAAAAATTAAGAGTTATATGCCTTTGTGCATTATATGTAGTATAGATATAGATTGCTGAAAAGGTAAACTTATTGTGTAATGGCTAATTATTATCAACTTACTTTTGTTAGACGATTAGTATTGGGTGTTAGGCCAATTATGTATAGCTCATATTTATGCATAGCTCATATTGTATCTTATATATTCTCATGAACCGAATATTATTATTCAGTGAATAAGACCGATTCACTAAATAATAATGTTTGGTACATGAGAAAATATAAGATACAATATGGGCTATGCATAAATATGGGCTATACATAGACGATTAGTATTAGGTGTTAGGCCTGTTATGTATAGCGGCATAGCCCAAATTGTATCTTATATATTCTCATGTACCGAACATTATTATTTAGTGAATAAGGTCGATTCACTGAATAATAATGTTCGGTACATGAGAATATATAAGATACTGTAATACCTAAAATTTTAAAATATGTAAAAAGACCAAAACACCCTTATATTTAAAAATCACTAATAATTAAATATACGATATCAAATAAGCCCTAACGAGTTTACAATTAATTACAACTTAAAAATATTTAAACAACTAAAATAAAATACGAGATTTATTTAACGTCATAGGAATAATTCTTTGGGCCATTTTCTTTTATTTTACATCAAATACACAACAATATAAGTCCAAGTAAATTTAAGCCCACATAATCACTTGTTCCAAGGCCCAAATTCGATCCACTCTGTCTCCATAAAAAGTCACGGTTGTTTTGTTTTTCCTCTCATTCGTACGTAACACAACAGAAGCCAAGAAAAGAACCCTAACTCTCCAACCATTCGATTCTCATTCTCTGTTTTTATTCGAGCTGTTGGACTACAAAATGTGAGGTTTTGTGATTCTTGTTCTACTCGAATTATATTCAACAGGTATTCTTTGTTCTAGTTATTTTCTTTAAGCTATAGTAAGCATGCTTGTATTTGTAAATTATACTAAAACAATCTAAGTAAGCTACTCATATATATACGTATGATATACTTAAAAACACATGTAGTCTTTGTCTTTGGTGTTCGAATTTAAAGGAAAACAAGAACATGTTGTAGTTTATATATTCATGATTATCAAATGGGATTAAAACAGTTAGTGTCGAGTTAAGGTATACTAGGGTTTTAGTTTCTGCTTTAAGTCAAATGGTGGTGGGTTTTTGTGACTTGAGTATCTCGATAAGAAAACAAAGAAAAGAATGCATCGTAGTTGTGATTTGTTTGAGTTGATTAAACAAGATAAGGAAACATCAAAGTTATATTTGGAATAGGTTTAGGTCGCGAACAAGAAAAGAAGAAACAACATGGTTATGGTTGGTTTTGTGGTTAGGTCGAAACAAAGAAGAGAACTAGGGATTAGGTTTAGGGTTTGGATCGAATTGAATAGGGATTAGGGTTAGAAGATGGATTCTGGAATTAATGGTAATAATTAATGAGTAATTATGATTTAAGGTTAGGGTTTTTGGACTTGGTTTATGTTTCGAATGGTTTAGAAAAGAGTAGGAGATATTTTGTAATTAATTAAACTTAAGGGATTGAATAGTAGATTAATATAAATAGTGGAAAATAAAGTGTAGGGTATAAAGTGTAATATTTGGTAACTTAAAGAGTATATTGGCATAACTATATCAATAAAGGTTTAAGTTGGAAATTTCATAACTTAAAGGTACATTTTGTATATCCTTACAATATTAAGATTTATTTGTAAATAATGAAAGATAAGGGTTAAAATTGGATAAATGTGATACTTATGATAATTAAATGTTAAACCTTGCAATTAAGAATAACTACATATTGAATTCTGAAATATTGATAAACATAATAATTAACCCTATAAATCATATTAATAATTTGTATAATATTTAATTTAATAATTATTATATGAAATATTACTAGATATGTAAAAAGTACTAGTGGGGAAACTTTCTTAATTTGGAAACTTACTAATATTGGAAATCTGCTAAAAGTGGAAAGATATTAAAATGGAAAGCTGATTAAAAGAAGTAATCTGATTCAAGATTAAGTTATTAACAAATTAAATGATCACTAAATCAGGTGGCTACAATAAAGAAGAAGTGAACTCTTTCCTTCGTTAATCTTTCTTTGATCTCTGTCAGCTTTGCTTTTTAGGTACGGATATTCTGACCTTACTCTTAAGGTTTCCTTCGTGATTACAACCTCTGTTATTAACTTTCTGTTTTGGAACATCTGATTTGAACCTTTGCTATGAACCTTCTGTTTTTGCACCTTTGACATGAAAACTTTACTGTTAAACTTTCAGTTATGAAAATTATGTTTTGAACCCTTAAATATGAACCATTTTGTTACATGAGTTTCACTAGGCATGGGAGTTCCATGTCCGTGTTAGGGATTCACCTCTGACATGACTCTAGGGCAGTAGATTGATGTTCTGCCACGTCCTTTGGTTTGGCTGCAAATGTTTATGTGTTGGGAAGGGGCGTATGGATGCATCCTAGATCTGTTTCTGTTTTTGATATGATATGATATGATATGATATGATATGATATGATATGATATGATTTTTATGGTGAATGTGGCTGTGTGTGCAATACACGTCCTTCACAAGTTCTGGGAGCTAGCTACTCCACTTAAGTGATTATGATATGTGATTATGATATGTTCTGTTATGAGCTTGTGGTGTGATTGTGGTTCTGACTTTGTTCATACAGGTGACTTTATGAATTCCTAACTTAACGAATACATTTTATTTCTATAATATTCATTAAACCTAAATATGTTTTTCCAAAAAGATATCACTCATACTTCAACATTTATATTTCGTTTCATTTTGTTATATATCTGTTCACTGGGCTTTTTAAGCTCAGCCGCATTTCTTTCACCGTGGCAGGTATTCAAGTTAGCTTTGGGATGGTTTTTGTTGAATTGAGAGTAGAGCTGAGTTGAAGATCTTGACCATAGTCATTTAAAGTAAGTATTTATTTAAGACTTCCGCTTTTGATCTGTCTGTTTGTTCTGATGTAACACTATAATTTGTGACATTTTTACCCTTGTCGGGTTGGGGTGTTACAATTTATGGTATCAGAGACAGGTTAGGTCAGCGGATTTATAAATTGTAGAGCTTAGGTTATGACCTGTGAGTGTTAGGCCCTAAAGTTTTGCACCATAGGATTTATGAAACAATTTTTGAGGATTTGTTTTAGGATTTCCCTATATGAAACTTAAGTTCTGATCTGTGAGGATGGGGTAGATTAGGACATTGGTTTAAGTAGCATCGTTTTCGCATCACTCTGATTCGTTCCTCTGCCTTTAGTTAAGATAAGATCATTCTTTTCAAGATTAGGAAGTTATGCACAACCTAAAGTTCAGTAACCAAGTAAGGATGTCTTGAAAATTAATGATTTAGTTTCACACCATTTAAGTTTCACTTTCTAATTCTGATTTCCATCTTTGATAATCAGTTTGACCATTTGGAAGATTATTACAACCCTAAGTGTTTGATGTAATCTGTGAATCTTTCTACTTATGTTAGGCATATTAAGTTTTGACACTATTTGATTTTCCATGAATCTTATCTATCCTTATGAGCGATTTAGGGGTTATTAGTTACAAATATAGGAAATTGTCACTCCATTATGATAATGAAACTATGTTTACTAAGGTTTCGTTTGGAAGATTATAATCCTAACAATAATCTGGGTATAGGTTGATTTCCCTAAGTTCTTTCCGTTAATAATGATTAGGATATCACATGATAATGAGGAAGATTGAGAATGATGTGTGATGAGGCGAAAAATGAACCACTTTTAGAGGGTCATTTAAGCCCGGAATTGAACTTATTTGATCAAATATTGCCCTAAATCGTTCCTTTTGTGATTTTAGGTACTTTGGGAGTGAAATCTGGAAAATGAAGCAATTCGGACGTTTTTGGAGCATAAAAGTGAAGAAAACGCCAAAGTCTTAATTTTCCTTGCTGGGAACAGTAGTTGACGGCGTCAAGAAGGAATTCCTGACGGTGTCAAGAGTAATTCCCATGACGATCCAGTACAGATTTGACGGCGTCACGAAGTAGGGCGTCAAGAGTAAAATTCATGACGGCCTGGAAAATGCTAACACGCGACGGCGTCAAAAGTAGAACAAGGCAGTCCGAGAAATATTTTGGCGGCGAGGTGATGGCGTCACAAGATTTGTCTTGACGCCGTCAGACCCTATTTCCTATATATATTTTTCTAATTTTCACACGTTGGGAAGAGAAGTTTTGGAGAAACCCTAAGTACGAACTTGGTGCGAATTTTACAGGTTTTTCAAGGGTTCTAAGCCCTTGATACCTTTCATGTGTAATTGAGATAAGTATTCTTTTAATTCAATCAATATGTCTATGTGTTGGTTGTCTATATCTTGTTCTTGTCTTAATTCCATCATGCTAGGTTAGATCTATCTTGTGTTTGCTTGGATCTAATGAAACCTAGATGTTAATTATGTGTTGATTACTTATTTATAATTGTATTGGATGAATGAATTCGATGTTAGGCTTAAGAAAACTGGCAGATCTCCAAATGGTAACATGCTTGAACGTCTTAGGAAACATGAACCGATGTGCACTAGCTTTTTATTGGTTGTATTTAATGCATGAGCCACTGTTTATAATCCCTATGGTTGTGCTGGGCATGGCATAGGAGGAGATAAGAGCTCATAGGATTGGGAAGTTAAGTGCGCCACCCCATGAATGGTATTAAGGAATACAATCCGTCATCCACGCAACTATAACAAGTGATTAACGTGTAAAAGATGTCTAGGGAGTAGTGAAATCTAAGTAAACACATTTTCTCCACTTATTGCTCACAACCTTAGTTAATTTAGTTTATTTTCATTTTTAGTATTTTATTTTGATTGCATCTTTAGTATTGGGTTAGTTGACTAGCAACTATTTCCGCCCAATTCCTTCAAACCTGAGATTTTTATTTGCTTTTCATAAAATATAAAAACATAAAAAGAATCATCCCTCACCTTTAGAACTAGTATTTAGGTTTTCTAATCCTAGCGACACTATTCCTAGCTGAACGATCAATCCCCCGGTACTTGTCACTATACTATACTACAACGATCAGGTACACTGCCTGGTGGGGGTTGTAAGCTTCTCAAGATCCCTTGAGAGGTAAAGCCTGGTGCGATTCCCACGTACATCAAGTTTTTGGCGCCGCAGCCCTGGGAATAGTTATTGTTTAGGTTGAATTTGATTTTTATTAGGTCTACTCATTAGATTCCTATCAAGTGAGATTTTTTTTTTCTTTTTACTTTGTAGCTTTCTCGTAGTCTATCTTTTCTTTGTGATTTTGTTTGTAATTTGCTTCAAATGGACTTTACACTTAGACTTCTAGGATTGCAAGATAGGGTTGAGCGGCTAACACACCAAAGAGTTCAAAATACCTCATTTAGAGACACCTATGAATCATATGAGCCTTCACCTAGGATAGATTCTTATGAACAACCTCCATGTTTAAGATCTAGTTTTAGTGAGGCCAATAGGAAATGCGACCTAGTTTGCCAAGGAATTATGGAGTGAGCCATTGCAACAAATCATAAGTTGGATGAAGCACTAGGTTTGCTATTATCACTACCTAAGAAAACAATTGAGGAGGATTTAGCCGAGCATGATCACATTGATCAAAAAGACCTAGGTTTTATGATCGATGATGATGAATCTCAAGAAATAGATGATGAATCTCTTGGGCAATTTGTATATAGCAGTCAGAATATTGAAGATGATCCTTATGATTCGGACATAGAAGTTGAGATGCCTAAAAAAGCACGTGAGATACTTGGGAGAATGTTAGGGCTAGATTATAATAAAACACATGTTGAGGATATAGGTGATATTAATACATGGAATGATGAGGTAAATAACATAAGCCCACAAAGTACTCAACCATCATTTGAGGCACACACACCGCCCGTGACTTACCCGGAAGAAGTAGAAGAAACTTTAGGAATTCCGATGGAGGTAGAACCCTTGGACCAGGCACCAATTGAGGATATAGGTTTGAACACTTGTAGTGATAACCTTACACTAGTTCTAGGGAATTTTCTCGTGTTGATGAACCGGAACCTCAATCTTTACACACCTTTCCATCCTTAGATATATTTCTAGGAGACAAAAGAGGAACCGACCCACATATCAACCAATATTATCCGGGTAGTTTTAGGATGAAGGAAGCCATTCACTTACCCCCTTCACCTCACGTGGCATATTCACACCCTAAGGGTGTGTATCACTACTTTCACCCACACTTGATCCTAAGTGTAGGGAAAACCACCCCTATTTCCGTTAAATAAGGGTAGAGTCAGGCTCGTGACTCGAACAAAAACAAGCGCATCTTGGGAGGCAACCCATGTTTTGTGTGTTTTTATTTGTTTGTTTGATTTTATTTGTTTCCGTATGCATGTTTTATTTTTATTGCTTGTGGCTCATGTTTCAAAGTAAATTGTGAAAATGCTTTATTTTGTTTTTAACTTCATCTTAATTGCATATAAAGGTATTTTGCAAAAGATAAGTGTAAGGGAGATCCAAATTTGTTTATAAGAACGAAATTGAGCATGAACCACAACAATATTAAATGGACATGTGTATTAGTACTTGTTAGAGTCAAATGCTTGTATTGAGTCATAATGAAGTTTTACAGGATTTTCCAGGAAGTAGGACCAAGTTTTTTCCAGAAAATTTCCGGAAACTTAACATAAGAATTTCTGCAGGTCACTTCTGACGGCGTCACGAATTAATTCTTGACGGCGTCACATGTAAAAATCTGGAAACTTCATTCCACAAGCATTATATCTTATTTTGTTTTCTAGGATTTAGTAACTTATATAGGATGCCGCCGATTTTACGCGAGGTTGTCTTGTCTATTTTCTCAGGATTTACAGGTTATGTATGACAAGAAGATGATTTATATTCTGGAAGGGAAGCTTTGATTGTTCATTTTCTTGGAGGAAGATTTAACCTGGCCACCTTATTATCCATACCGAGCGAATCAGGGGAGTATTTGATTTCATTCTTTTTACTTTTTAACTTTTACATTCTTTACTTGAACATTGGGGACAATGTTCATCTTAAGTGTAAGGGGAGGGTAAAATGATGATACCTTACATATGCACTTTCGCTTGAGTTTGTTTTGTTTAATGGTAGATGTGTAATAAAACTATGAGAAATACTTGTTAGTGCAATTTTAACGCCAAATTTAAAATTTTTTACAACATTTAGGAGTGAAACTTTAGCCATAGCAAGCGTCTCATGGATAGGAGATTGTATGACTAGCACATAACCGTATATTCAGAAAAATTTTCCACCCAAATATGTGAGGTTCGCCTTTAGATTTGATAGGAAAAGCATTTACTATTAGTGCTTATGAGTGTACCGGTAGCATTTAGATTCTACAACTTGCGTTAGTAATGCATCCCGAGACCGCTAGTGAGACTACATTCGTGTAGTAGGATTTACTACATGATAAGAGGCATTAGGATCACCCTTGTGTTAAACCCGTATTATAATTACTTGATCATTTAAGTCATATTACTTGGCTAGTTAAGTCAACTAATTTTTCTCACACCATTAGCGTTGTACTCATTTTTAGTACACGAAACCCCTAGTACACCCCTTCGAGCCTATCTTTTCATTTCTAACTTTAAGCATCTTACTTAAAGGAAGAATTTGTTACACCCCACTTAAATGTACAACCAAATCGCCTTAGCCTTCCGTGTATGCGCTCATTTTTAGTGCATTATTGTTATTTGTTAAACCATAAGTTAACTATCTAATTGATTACATGGTTGCTAAGTCGAGTCATATCCTTGTACATATTGTTTTGGGACGATTGGGACTCATGGGTAAAGTACTTATTTTATGGAGTAATGGGGAAGAACATCATTTATTACCCCCATATGTGCATTAATCTTAAAAGTGCTCCAAGTGTTTTGATTATCTTAATCCGAGTCATTAGATTAGTTTATTGTAAAGTATGTAAAAATTCAAGTGTAAGGGGAACATTCATTCCCTATGATGTATTATTTTGGATGGTAGGGTAAGAGTGTATGCAAAAAAAAAAAAAAAAAAAAAAAATCGAAAAATTCAAGAAAAAAGAAAAAAAATAGAAAAAAGAAAAAGAGAAAAAACATACGGACTACCATCCCTTTTCATTCTATATTCATTTTCTGTTTTTGTTATTTTTCATTTATTAGCTTAAGTCGAGTCTAGTCTTGGCTTAGCAACGCCATACTGTACATGTAATTAACCAAGATTGTTAACTCGCCACCATTAAAACTTCCTTTATCCAACAAAACCATGTATTTAATGTCCCTACACCTAACGTTACAACCCTTTAGAAGACCTCTTTGATAGTTTATCCTAGGTGCTTACGCCATGTGATGGAGGTTTGATCCTTTCCCAAGCCTATGGTAATCTATTTTGCTATGACAGGTAGTGAGAGATATCTTCCGTTTCCATATTGTAATTTATACTTTATTACACCCGAGAGATGTGAGTATCTAAACACTATTTGTGAGGTGCTTGTGTATGACCTCCGTGCTTGTCTTTGGTCTTTAGTGGAACGATTATTTGTTGTAATTACTTTTATATTAGTGTTAAATGACCCCTAACTTGTATTTTGAGTAGAATAAAAGCGCATTTGCTTGAGGACAAGCAAATCTCAAGTGTAAGGGTATATGATGAGGCAAAAAAATGAACCACTTTTAGGGGGTCATTTAAGCCCGGAATTGAACTTATTTGATCAAATATTGCCCTAAATCATTCCTTTTGTGATTTTAGGTACTTTGGGAGTGAAATCTGGAAAAGGAAGCAATTCGGACGTTTTTGGAGCATAAAAGTGAAGAAAATGCCAAAGTCTTAATTTTCCTTGCTGGGAACAGTAGGTGACGGCGCCAAGAAGGAATTCCTGAAGGCATCAAGAGTAATTCCCATGACGATCCAGTACAGATTTGACGGCGTCACGAAGTAGGGCGTCAAGAGTAAAATTCATGACGGCCTGGAAAATGCTAACACATGACGGCGTCAAAAGTAGATCAAAGCAGTCCGAGAAATATTTTGGCGGCGAGGTGACGTGTAACACCCCCAAAATACCGCAGCGGAAGACTGTGTCATAGGGGTGCTACTTCATAATACAAAGTACAAGTTATAGAAAACGAACTCTAAATGAGACGTTTTGAAAAGTTACCATTCGATTAATGAATTCAAAGTTACAAACATGAGATTCCAAAGTATGATACATAAATGTATACAAAGTTTTGAATGGTAAATGATAAAAGCGTAAGTCTTCAGAATATGCAGCTTGACTCTAAGTTCCACGCACTAGCTACCGCCTTACTAACCTGAGATAACATGCTAAAGTGTCAACACAATGGTTGGTGAGTTCATAGAGTTTGTCTTAAAACAGTTGAAAAGCCTTAAAAGAATGTTCACACAGCAAAGGCATCGTGAATCCACTCAGTTACAAGTCCCGCCATAAGAGACTTGTAACCTGTGTGTTCACAACCCACTGCTACAATATAGTATGATTAAAGACATGTATAAGTTCATCAAGACAATTTAAGCAATTAGTAGTGAGTCTCTACTTCATCTCCGAAGACCTCACTTTTATGATGTATCCAACATTCGCAAATGTTAGGATGTATCAAAGACAACTGGGAGTCAATTCCCAAAGACAACTGGGAGCCACTTCCCAAAGACAACTGGGAGTCAATTCCCAAAGACAACTACTAGTCAATAAATAGAATAACGCAATTAAGTATAACGCAGTCATGTATGTAAGCAATCAAGTATAACACAGTCAAGTATAGACGTTTTGAGTATTTGTACAAGTAAACAAGTAGTTGAGCATGTGTCTCCCCCAAAAGTTAAAACAAGTACGAAAAGAGTAGGGGCTATGACTCACCTTAAGTCTATGTAGTGAGTAATGAAAATGGTAGTCGAATCGCGAAAGTCTCTAAGAGCAGCCTATAATAGAACGTTGCGACTTAGGTTTGGAGTAACGTCTAAGAATACGACGAATTGCCAATATATGTCTTGCATAATGTTCATGATGTAGTACTTAGTATATAGTGTAAGTCGTTGAATATAAGTGGTCTATGAAACATGTATAGGTTGTAAATCTCTTACTACCGTTCGGGCCGACATAATTCAGAAGTCATGAAGTAAACGTTCGAGGAGCCAGGACACTTTAACTCGTAAATCCACAACTCGTCTCGACGGCTTACTCAATGAACTCCTCACATGAGGCTCCCTACTATTGTAGTATTTGATAACATATATATATATAAGCTTTTTGATCTTTAATAGTTATATGGTCTTTAGCCGTAGCTTTGCCGTGACCTTGGTCATTGTTACCATGATCTTGAGACTCAACCTTGGCTTTAGCCATGGTTGTGGTCTCGGCTTTAGGTCATTAGACCTCTTGGTCTCATCTAATTATAATGATTATATAGTAACTTTGGTCTAAAAATGGGCTGTTAAGAATTTGAAGAAATTTATCACTCAGAAAGCGTTTTCAGGGCTTGAGCTTCTTTGTTCCTGAACGAAAACGTCGTTCCGGACAACTTTCGTGTTTTAACTTTTTGATGAATCAGACCAGAAGTGGGACTTTCAAATTGGCAGAATGCAAACAGGAGGTTATGGGCAGTTTCGGCGTTTTGGTGTCGCTAACTTCTTATGGTCATAACTTTTGACTCGTGTACTCGTTTTGGGTGATTCAAATTGCTATGTTTTCCTTGTTAAGTCCTCTTTAACAGTAAGTAAATGTCAAATATCAAAGTTATACTATTGTGGTCGTGGTTTTCCATAAAAATCACTAGTTTGCTTGTTTGCTTGTCATAAGTTAACATATGTATACCAATACTTGTTTTATCCATTTTTAAACATCATGAACACAATACAAAGACCATATATAGCATGAAAGAAACATAATAAGCATGAAATGATATTGAGCAAGAAAGTGTATAAGGGTTTGCTTACAACTTGTGAGGAAACTAACTAGAACCAAGATCAAAACCAAGAATTACTACTTAATCTTCCTAACCCTTTCCAACCATAGCCATGCTTCCAATATTTAACCACCCTTGCTAATCTTGTATTCATTAAGGAATTGTGATGAAGATCTAGGTGAATTGAGTGGATCTAAACTCAAGAGAATCACCAAAGTTTTCTAGGGTTTTGATGTAGTTTGATGAATCAAAAGCTAACTAGGGTTTATGTGTTGATATGGTTCTTGAATCTTGCTTGTAACTTGGAAGAGAATGAGCTAAGGATGAGATGATGGTGTGTGTGTGTTGTGGACGTTCATAGAGGGGCAAGGGGGTATTTATATGAGTTTTGAGGAGGTTAGGAAGGTAACTAGTAAGCTTCCTAAACTTGGTGACCAAGTTGTGAATATCTAGTGATCTAAGGGCACTTTTGTAATTTCAAGACACATGTGTGGTGACTCCCTCCCCCCTAAGTCGGTTTGGAAGGCTTAGGGACCAAGTTTTGGTCTTTGGTTGATATTATCCAAGATATAGAGCTAGTTTTGACTCCGTAAATCGCTAACCGTAAATGATTAAGCCTCAAAACGTAAAACCGGGTATCCTAAAAATATGAAACTTATAAATATGGTTAAACATGTCAATATAGTCCATAATAAAATATAAAATGAGTGGTAGGTTCTATCGGGTGCTAAAACCCTGCTAAAAACTGGAAACACGGGTCTAAAACGCGTAATACGTAAAACGTACGAAAGTTGCGTAAAATTGAGAAAAGTAAAATGTAACTTTTCTAATAGGATAATAATGACTTAAAATGACTTATAATGTCTAGGATGGGCTCAGTCTAGTGTCGGTTGGTGTTAAATGTCTTTTAGACCTAAAACCGCAAGCCTAAAAATCAAGGAATGACTTATAAAATCAAAGAAGGATTTTTGGTCAAAGGAGGAGGGAAAAATATGTTGACTTTTTCTAATAAGTTGAAAACTCAAATTGTCTTAGAAACGCGTTTTGTGGTCTAATGGTTAATCGCCCATACGGTTAAGCGTGCTCATGCGAGAGTAGTACAGGCTTGGGTGACCTGCCGGGAATAGTAATTAATCTGAAAATGCGAATTGTTACAGTCTCTACCCCTTCAGGAAACTTCGTCCCGAAGTTTAGTTGATGTTAACTACTTATGGTGTGTCTAAGAGAATTCGGGATCTCTAATATAGTGGTGTTCACTCTGATTCGTCTAAGATTCTGGTTAAGGAGTTGTATCGGCTACAATTAAGCCCACTTATTTATAACACATTACTTACATAAAGAAGCGTCCAAATTTATGTAAGTAAGGTCTCATAAACTTATGGTTCGGTGATTTACAATTTCTTTATTTAACTGAAGAGGCGTCCCAATCCATTTAAATAAGGAGATTCTAAAACATCCTACTTAAGAATTTTCGACACAAAATCCGCCTTCTGAGGCCGATAGTAAGATAATCAAGCCATCAAATCCCTAAAGCTAAGCAATAATATTATTTAACTCAAATCTTGTGTCTAATCAAACAAGAACTGTCACAAGATCAAGTTAACTAATTAGTTATTACTGAGCTCCATGTTTTTAATGACTTGACGAATCTCTGGGGCTCCTTATAATACTAAAGTCACATCATCTAACAGCGTGGAACTAAGCAAACCTCTAACCAAAAAGCATAAGTATATGTATTGTGTGAAAGGCAAATAAAGAGGAAGGTCCCAACGTATATAGCAGTTATAGTCTAGGCACTAAATGCAACCTAGTTCTCTATAACCAAGGCTCTGATACCAATCTGTAACACCCCCAAAATACCGCAGCGGAAGACTGTGTCATAGGGGTGCTACTTCATAATACAAAGTACAAGTTATAGAAAACGAACTCTAAATGAGACGTTTTGAAAAGTTACCATTCGATTAATGAATTCAAAGTTACAAACATGAGATTCCAAAGTATGATACATAAATGTATACAAAGTTTTGAATGGTAAATGATAAAAGCGTAAGTCTTCAGAATATGCAGCTTGACTCTAAGTTCCACGCACTAGCTACCGCCTTACTAACCTGAGATAACATGCTAAAGTGTCAACACAATGGTTGGTGAGTTCATAGAGTTTGTCTTAAAACAGTTGAAAAGCCTTAAAAGAATGTTCACACAGCAAAGGCATCGTGAATCCACTCAGTTACAAGTCCCGCCATAAGAGACTTGTAACCTGTGTGTTCACAACCCACTGCTACAATATAGTATGATTAAAGACATGTATAAGTTCATCAAGACAATTTAAGCAATTAGTAGTGAGTCTCTACTTCATCTCCGAAGAACTCACTTTTATGATGTATCCAACATTCGCAAATGTTAGGATGTATCAAAGACAACTGGGAGTCAATTCCCAAAGACAACTGGGAGCCACTTCCCAAAGATAAAAGACAGTCATGTATGTATTAAATCAAGTATAATGCCATCAAGTATAAGACAATCAAGTATAACACAGTCACGTATAAACGTTTTGAGTATTTGTACAAGTAAGCAAGTAGTTGAGCATGTATCCCCCCCAAGAGTTAAAACAAGTACGAAAAGAGTAGGGGCTATGACTCACCTTAAGTCTATGTAGTGAGTAATGAAAATGGTAGTCGAATCGCGAAAGTCTCTAAGAGCAGCCTATAATAGAACGTTGCGACTTAGGTTTGGAGTAACGTCTAAGAATACGACGAATTGCCAATATATGTCTTGCATAATGTTCATGATGTAGTACTTAGTATATAGTGTAAGTCGTTGAATATAAGTGGTCTATGAAACATGTATAGGTTGTAAATCTCTTACTACCGTTCGGGCCGACATAATTCAGAAGTCATGAAGTAAACGTTCGAGGAGCCAGGACACTTTAACTCGTAAATCCACAACTCGTCTCGACGGCTTACTCAATGAACTCCTCACATGAGGCTCCCTACTATTGTAGTATTTGATAACATATATATATATAAGCTTTTTGATCTTTAATAGTTATATGGTCTTTAGCCGTAGCTTTGCCGTGACCTTGGTCATTGTTACCATGATCTTGAGACTCAACCTTGGCTTTAGCCATGGTTGTGGTCTCGGCTTTAGGTCATTAGACCTCTTGGTCTCATCTAATTATAATGATTATATAGTAACTTTGGTCTAAAAATGGGCTGTTAAGAATTTGAAGAAATTTATCACTCAGAAAGCGTTTTCAGGGCTTGAGCTTCTTTGTTCCTGAACGAAAACGTCGTTCCGGACAACTTTCGTGTTTTAACTTTTTGATGAATCGGACCAGAAGTGGGACTTTCAAATTGGCAGAATGCAAACAGGAGGTTATGGGCAGTTTCGGCGTTTTGGTGTCGCTAACTTCTTATGGTCATAACTTTTGACTCGTGTACTCGTTTTGGGTGATTCAAATTGCTATGTTTTCCTTGTTAAGTCCTCTTTAACAGTAAGTAAATGTCAAATATCAAAGTTATACTGTTGTGGTCGTGGTTTTCCATAAAAATCACTAGTTTGCTTGTTTGCTTGTCATAAGTTAACATATGTATACCAATACTTGTTTTATCCATTTTTAAACATCATGAACACAATACAAAGACCATATATAGCATGAAAGAAACATAATAAGCATGAAATGATATTGAGCAAGAAAGTGTATAAGGGTTTGCTTACAACTTGTGAGGAAACTAACTAGAACCAAGATCAAAACCAAGAATTACTACTTAATCTTCCTAACCCTTTCCAACCATAGCCATGCTTCCAATATTTAACCACCCTTGCTAATATTGTATTCATTAAGGAATTGTGATGAAGATCTAGGTGAATTGAGTGGATCTAAACTCAAGAGAATCACCAAAGTTTTCTAGGGTTTTGATGTAGTTTGATGAATCAAAAGCTAACTAGGGTTTATGTGTTGATATGGTTCTTGAATCTTGCTTGTAACTTGGAAGAGAATGAGCTAAGGATGAGATGATGGTGTGTGTGTGTTGTGGACGTTCATAGAGGGGCAAGGGGGTATTTATATGAGTTTTGAGGAGGTTAGGAAGGTAACTAGTAAGCTTCCTAAACTTGGTGACCAAGTTGTGAATATCTAGTGATCTAAGGGCACTTTTGTAATTTCAAGACACATGTGTGGTGACTCCCTCCCCCCTAAGTCGGTTTGGAAGGCTTAGGGACCAAGTTTTGGTCTTTGGTTGATATTATCCAAGATATAGAGCTAGTTTTGACTCCGTAAATCGCTAACCGTAAATGATTAAGCCTCAAAACGTAAAACCGGGTATCCTAAAAATATGAAACTTATAAATATGGTTAAACATGTCAATATAGTCCATAATAAAATATAAAATGAGTGGTAGGTTCTATCGGGTGCTAAAACCCTGCTAAAAACTGGAAACACGGGTCTAAAACGCGTAATACGTAAAACGTACGAAAGTTGCGTAAAATTGAGAAAAGTAAAATGTAACTTTTCTAATAGGATAATAATGACTTAAAATGACTTATAATGTCTAGGATGGGCTCAGTCTAGTGTCGGTTGGTGTTAAATGTCTTTTAGACCTAAAACCGCAAGCCTAAAAATCAAGGAATGACTTATAAAATCAAAGAAGGATTTTTGGTCAAAGGAGGAGGGAAAAATATGTTGACTTTTTCTAATAAGTTGAAAACTCAAATTGTCTTAGAAACGCGTTTTGTGGTCTAATGGTTAATCGCCCATACGGTTAAGCGTGCTCATGCGAGAGTAGTACAGGCTTGGGTGACCTGCCGGGAATAGTAATTAATCTGAAAATGCGAATTGTTACATGACGGCGTCACAAGATTTGTCTTGACGCCGTCAGACCCTATTTCCTATATATATTTTTCTAATTTTCACACATTGGGAAGAGAAGTTTTCGAGAAACCCTAAGTACGAACTTGGTGCGAATTTTACAGGTTTTTCAAGGGTTCTAAGCCCTTGATACCTTTCATGTGTAATTGAGATAAGTATTCTTTTAATTCAATCAATATGTCTATGTGTTGGTTGTCTATATCTTGTTCTTGTCTTAATTCCATCATGCTAGGCTAGATCGATCTTGTGTTTGCTTGGATCTAATGAAACCTAGATGTTAATTATGTGTTGATTACTTGTTTATAATTGTATTGGATGAATGAATTCGATGTTAGGCTTAAGAAAACTGGCAGATCTCCAAATGGTAACATGCTTGAACGTCTTAGGAAACATGAACCAATGTGCACTAGCTTTTTATTGGTTGTATTTAATGCATGAGCCACTGTTTATAATCCCTATGGTTGTGCTGGGCATGGCATAGGAGGAGATAAGAGCTCATAGGATTGGGGAGTTAAGTGCGCCACCCCATGAATGGTATTAAGGAATACAATCCGTCATCCACGCAACTATAACAAGTAATTAACGTGTAAAAGATGTCTAGGGAGTAGTGAAATCTAAGTAAACACATTTTCCCCACTTATTGCTCACAACCTTAGTTAATTTAGTTTATTTTCATTTTTAGTATTTTATTTTGATTGCATCTTTAGTATTGGGTTAGTTGACTAGCAACTAATTCCGCCCAAATCCTTCAAACCTGAGATTTTTATTTGCTTTCTAAAAAAATATAAAAATACAAAAAGAATCATCCCTCACCTTTAGAACTAGTATTTAGGTTTTCTAATCCTAGCGACACTATTCCTAGCTGAACGATCAATCCCCCGGTACTTGTCACTATACTATACTACAACGATCAGGTACACTGCCTGGTGGGGGTTGTAAGCTTCTCAAGATCCCTTGAGAGGTAAAGCCTGATGCGATTCCCACGTATCAATGTTATTGAATTTTTAGATTATTAAGTTCTCCTTTGGAAGGTTCGTATTATGATAATTCTGCGTATGATCGTTAAGTTTATGGTTATGAGCATTTTGGTGAATTTGGAAGTATTGGTGCTCTATTAAGATAGATCTGTTAGATTTAGGTTATTTTCTGATACGTTTCATTTTCCTTTCGACTTTATTGAAGATGATTGCTTCTGCTAAATCCTGGGAAGATGAGAAGAATGGTTAGGTTGCCATTAGGTTGTTTTATTCACGACTTGAGATAAAGTATGGTCGCCATGAAGATATATTTATATAATGCAAATATTATGACACCTGGCCAACGTGATAATATTTCCATAATATAACGTAATCTCATTGTGAGCATATGATATTTCAGGAAATGTTTGAGAAGCATTAAATCTCTGTTAGTTGAATTATCCGTGGTTAGTGAGACTTTAGAATTTATTCTATTTGTCTGTGCTCTGTTTTCATCATTAGATATCTGAATAAGTTCGAATTCTCGTTGTATGTTTGTTGATCGTTGATCATTCGTTAAGAATTTCAGAACTCATTATAGAGTCTTCTATCGTTTGAAGTTACGTACTCAATCCGTCTTCTGCTACTAATTGTGAGAAGGAGCTAAGTACTAATCTAGTACAAAATATTTCTTTTGATCCTCAACATGGTCACTTTTAAACTAAATTCCTTAACTGGTCATGCACGACTACTCAACTCCGTAACCCCACTCAAAACGCGACACATGTCATTATTATGGGGCCCACATCAACTTCCAAATTTACTCAACCGGCGGCTACTCAACCAACGGTGATTTGACAAGGCAACTTTATTGGAAACGTAATACTTTTTTGATTATGTTTTTTTTTTGGTTTGATTTAGTACTTTTTTTTTTTTTTTTTTTTTTTTTTTTTTTTTTTTTATGTTTATGTATTTGGATTCAAACAAAACACAACATCAGTAATTATACTCGACCGTTAATGCTTAGTTTTTGATTCCGTTATGATTCCGGTACTTTTTTTTTTTTCCGATTGACACTATCAGTTAATGCTTAAATTTTCCGATTGACACTTAAGTTAATGCTTAATTTTTTTCCGTTTTTGTTTTCCGATTGGTACTTATAACTTTGTTATATAGATCTACTCGACCATTATAGCTTTCATAAATAAATATGTTATCCATTAACACTTGTTAGTTTTAAAAATTAATTGTGATAATTAATAAGTGTTAGGATACTCGACTATAAGCCGATACTTGATCAAGATTTACTCGACCGTTATAGCTTTCATAAATTAAATATGCATTTAAATTTGCATCTACTACATCCCATATGTTGATGGAAATTTAAATGTTATCAATTAATAATTGTTAGTTTTAAAAATTAATTGTGGTAATTAATAAGTGTTAGGATACTCGACCATAATTCGCTACTCGACCAAGATCTACTCAACCGTTATAGCTTTCATAAATTAAATGTACTTTTTAAAAAAGTAAAAGTATTTTTTAGAGAATATAGACAAAAGATTTTTTTCTTTCCCAAAGTAGTGCATTTTAGGTTCTCTATGTACTTTTTCACGTGAATCAATGTAAGTCGAGTAGCCACCGGTTGAGTAGCACAATGGTTGAGTAAGTTTGGTAGTTATGTGGGCCCATTCAAAGTAACTAACTGTACTTGGTTAAGGACACGTGTCACGTTTTGGGAGGGGTTGCGGAGTTGAGTAATCGCGCATGACCATTTAGGGAATTTAGTTTAAAAGTGACCATGGTGGGGACCAAAAAAAAAATATTTTGTACTAGATTAGTACTTAGCTCTTATGAGAAGTACTTTAGTTATCTACTTCAAGTATGTAATCGTTGAATCGATTTCTGAACTGTTCTGAATAAGATATGAAGTTATGGAATTCCGATAAGAAAGATATGTCTGTCTCTTTGAAATCTGTAGTAGGAGTTTTCTGAATTGAGATTATTTCTATAACTGAAAAATTATGTGTTCGTTATGTTCTGGCAATTTCTATAATCTTATTCGTTTCTGTCTACTCTGCTTATTCAATTTTCGCGGACGAAGATTCTTTTTAGAGGGGAAGAAGTTGTAATACCTAAAATTTTAAAATATGTAAAAAGACTAAAATACCCTTATATTTAAAAATCACTAATAATTAAATATACGATATCAAATAAGCCCTAACGAGTTTACAATTAATTATTTACAACTTAAAATATTCAGATAACTAAAATAAAATACGAGATTTATTTAACGTCATAAGAATAATTCTTTGAGCCATTTTCTTTTATTCTATATCAAATACACAACAATATAAGTCCAAGTAAATTTAAGCCCACACAATCACTTGTTCCAAGGCCCAAATTCGATCCACTCTGTATCCATAAAAAGTCACGGTTGTTTTGTTTTTCCTCTCACTCATATGTAACACAACAGAAGCCAAGAAAAGAATCCTAACTCTCCAACCATTCGATTCTCATTCTCTGTTTTTATTCGAGCTGTTGGACTAAAAAGTGAGTTTTGTGATTCTTGTTCTACTCGAATTATATTCAACAGGTATTCTTTGTTCTAGTTATTTTCTTTAAGCTATAGTAAGCATGCTTAGATTTGTAAATTATACTAAAACAATCTAACTAAGCTACTCATATATATATATATATACGTATGATATACTTAAAAACACATGTAGTCTTTGTTTCTAGTGTTCGAATTTAAAGGAAAACAAGAACAGGTTGTAGTTTATATATTTATGATTATCGAATGGGATTAAAACAGTTAGTGTCGAGTTAGGGTATACTAGGGTTTTAGTTTCTACTTCAAGTCAAATGGTGGTGGGTTTTTGGGACTTGAGTATCTCGACAAGAAAACAAAGAAAAGAATGCATCATAGTTGTGATTTGTTTGAGTTGATTGAACAAGATATGGAAACATCAAAGTTATATTTGGAATAGTTTTAGGTCGAGAACAAGAAAAGAAGAAACAACATGGTTTTGGGTGGTTTTGTGGTTAGGTCGAAACAAAGAAGAAAACTAGGGATTAGGTTTAGGGTTTGGATCGAATGGAATAGGGATTAGAGTTAGAAGATGGATTTTTAATTAATGGTTATAATTAATGATTAATTATGATTTAGGGTTAGGGTTTTTGGACTTGGTTTATGTTTCGAATGGTTTAAAAAAGAGTAGGAGATATTTTGTAATTAATTAAACTTAAGGGATTGAATAGTAGATTAATATAAATAGTGGAAAATAAAGTGTAGGGTATAAAGTGTAATATTTGGTAACTTAAAGAGTATATTGGAATTATATAAATAAAGGTTTAAGTTGGAAATTTCATAACTTAAAGGTGTATTTTGTATATCCTTATAATATTAAGATTTATTTGTAAATAATGAAAGATAAGGGTTAAAATTGGATAAATGTGAAACTTATGATAATTACATGTTAAACCTTGCAATTAAGAATAATTAAATATTGAATTCTAAAATATTGATAAACATAATAATTAACTCTATAAATCATATTAATAATTTATATAATATTTAATTTAATAATTATTATATGAAATATTACTAGATATGTAAAAAGTACTAGTGGCGAAACTTTCTTAGTTTGGAAACTTACTAATATTGGAAATCTGCTAAAAGTTGAAAGATATTAAAATGGAAAGCTGATTAAAAGAAGTAATTTGATTCAAGATTAAGTTATTAACAAATTAAATGATCACTAAATCAGGTGGCTACAATAAAGAAGAAGTGAACTCTTTCCTTCGTTAATCTTTCTTTGATCTCTGTCAGCTTTGCTTTTGAGGTACGGATATTCTGACCATACTCTTAAGGTTTCCTTCGTGATTACAACCTCTGTTATGAACTTTCTGATTTGGAACATCTGATTTGAACCTTTGCTATGAACCTTCTGTTTTTGAACCTTTGACATGAAAACTTTACTGTTAAACTTTCAATTATGAAAAATATGTTTTGAACCCTCAAATATGAACCATTTGATTACATGAGTTTCACTAGGCATGGGGGTTCCATTTCCGTGTCAGGGATGCACCTCTGACATGACTCTAGGGCAGTAGAGTGATGTTCTGCCACGTCCTTTGGTTTGGCTGCAAAATGTTTATGTGTTGGGAAGTGGCGTATGGATGCATCCTAGATCTGTTTCTGTTTCTAATATGATATGATATGATTTGTCTGGTGTATGTGGCTGTGTGTGCAATACACGTCCTTCACAAGTTCTAGGAGCTAGCTGCTCCACTTAAGTGATTATGATATGGGTTTATGATATGTTCTATTATGAGCTTGTGGTGTGATTGTAGTTCTGACTCTGTTCATACAAGTAACTGTATGAATTCCTTACTTAACGAATACATTTTATTTCTATAATATTCATTATACCTAAATATATTTTTCCAAAAATATATCACTCATACTTCAGCATTTATATTTCGTTTCATTTTGTTATATATCTGCTCATTGGGCTTTTTAAGGTCAGCCGCATTTCTTTCACCGCGGCAGGTATTCAAGTTAGCTTTGGGATGGTTTTCTGAAATTGAGAGTAGAGCTGAGTTGAAGATCTTGACCATAGTCATTTAAAGTAAGTATTTATTTAAGACTTTCGCTTTTGATCTGTCTATTTGTTATGATGTAACACTATAATTTGTGACATTTTTACCCTTGTCGGGTTGGGGTGTTACAATTTATGGTATCAGAGACAGGTTAGGTCGGGGGATTTATAAACCGTAGAGCTTAGGCTATGACATGTGAGTATTAGGCCCTAAAGTTTTGCACCATAGGAATTATGAAACAATTTTTGAGGATTTGTTTTAGGATTTTCCTATATGAAACTTAAGTTATGATCTGTGAGGATGTGGTAGATTAGGACATTGGTTTAAGTAGCATCGTTTTCGCATCACTCTAATTCGTGCCTCTGCCTTTAGTTAACATAAGATCATTCTTTCCGAGATTAGGAAGTTATGCACAACCTAAAGTTCAGTAACCAAGTAAGGATGTCTTGAAAATTAATGATTTAGTTTCACACCATTTAAGTTTCACTTTCTAATTCTGATTTCCATCTTTGATAAATCAGTTTGACCATTTGGAAGATTATTACAACCCTAAGTGTTTGATGTAATCTGTGAATCTTTCTGCTTATTTTAGGCATATTAAGTTTTGACACTATTTGATTTTCAATGAATCTTAGCTATCCTTATGAGAGATTTGGGGGTTATTAGTCACAAATATAGGAAATTGTCCACTCCATTATGATAATGAAACTATGTTTACTAAGGTTTCGTTTGGAATATTATAATCCTAACAATAATCTGGGTATAGGTTGATTTCTCTAAGTTCTTTCCGTTAATAATGATTAGGATATCACATGATAATGAGGAAGATTGACAATGATGTGATTGAATTTTTAAATTTTATCAAAAAAAAAATTCAAAAAGGTGTATATGTTGGTTTGAGGCACGCTTTCGATTTAATAATATTTTTTTGAATATTGTAATTTAGTATACATTTTGAAACTCTATTGATTTAATTATATCGTTTTCGGAAGACTTTTATAGGCTAGCCGAACCGGTGGTGACTCTAGTTCCCGATTGAACCCATTGGTCCAGTCCATTAAAAAAAAAACATATGTACCATCAACTTATCTACATATAAATTGTATGAAGCTTTATGTGTTTTATTAGTATGTACAATATGTATAATAACAAGTATTTTTTCATATTAGGGATGTTTTAAATATAACATTTATTAGGTAATTATTGTTATAAACGTTTTTTTCTTTATATTAAATTACATTGTATTTTTTAAAAAACTTGTTTACAAAAAGTCCTATAAAGTGTTGCAACCAATACTATTGTTGATGTAATTATTAAAATTTGCCATTATAATCAAGTGTCGAATCTTAATTTTTTAAGCCTTCAATTTTAGGAATGTCCCAAATGCTTTATAATATAGTATAGATTGGAGTACTTTGCAGTATAGCACTATTTAATGCTATTAATGTAACATTAAACTGTCAAACAAAGCTACAAATATGAACATTTATGTCTATTGGAGTACTTTGATTGTGAAGTAATGTTTGGCGCAACCTGTTTCAATGGATTGTTGTTATTCATTTTATAATTAATTCATTATAATAGCTTTTAGACTACCTTTTGTTTTTGTTCTTGTAGGAATATGAAGCGAAAGTCATCATTAGAAGTAAACCGAATTACTTTTCTTTAATAAAATCCGAACTAGAACAAACCCTGTATCGCTTTTGTTTTCAAACCGTGTATTGTGTATCGTGTATCGTTTTCAAACAAAGTTGAAAGTATGTATCGTTTTCATGTTTTAATGCAGCAAAACGTGTATCGTTTTAAAACAAAGTTAAAAGCTCACTCCCTTTACCGTAACCTTTTTTTTTGAGCTTTTTTTCAGGAAAGACACGCAAACCAAATGGGCTATGATCATTTTCAATAGCAAAAGGCAAGGCAACAAAAAGAAAACCCGTCATTAACAAAAACTCGGCACGACCAAATTGCAAAACGTTATTATCAATTCTGTAATTAATTGGGGGGTAATCATCACACAATTTTGGGATCTCTACTTGATGTTGTAAAATGAAATTTAGCAAATTATTATCATTCACATGACCTGGCATATTTAACCATGGCCCAAAAACAGTATCTCTAAACAATCTAATTCGATTTGAATTCCGTGACAACTTACCTTTAATTTTTCCAAGCAAATAAACCTTGGATCGTACGGTTATCTTAGCATTAAAAAATCCTTCTATTTAGGGGTTGAATGGGTTTGATCAGGGTTAGGGTTTGAGTGGTTTTGATTGGAGTTTGGTGAGTTAGACTTGTGCGTGTGTTTTCTTGAGGTTTCGAATTACTGTGTGTCTTTTGAAGATATTGTGTGGAAATTGTAAAAAGTTAAAAAGTAATATGAATAAAAAAGTACGAATTAAACAGGCATAATACATAGGTAATGGTGAAAAGGGGGAAAAATCGCTTAAAGTACATAGCCGTAAGTCGCTTAACTGATGTGGGGGGCAAAAAGATTAAAACAATATTATATGAAGTTTGACTTTTGTACTTGAAAATAACAAAATAGAAGGTCGCTAAAAGTACAAAAAAGTCGCTTAACGTAGGTCGCTCGAAAAGTATATGCCTTTATAGTTTACATATGCATAATAAAAAAGGACATGGCGCGAAATTTTTTGTGCAACTTGGCCACTCCTTATCAAATGTAAAAAAGTCGCAAGTCGTTCTGTCTAGTTTGGGAAGAACACTTTTTTTGTGGGTAAATTGCAAATTTAGTCACTAACGTTCTGCAAAAGTGCAAAAAAATACATCAAGACATAAAGGCATGCAAAAACGCCATTGACGTTTCATATAAATGCAAAAAGGCCACCAAGTCCAACTTTTTGCTAACGTCGGTTAGTTATCCCGTTAACCAAGGGTATTATCACCATTTCACTCATTTCCCGCCTTTGACTAGAAAAACTTATTTCAATGACCAAATTTGCAAAGTATTAACTTTAATTTGCAGCCAAAACACACGTATCAAACGAAGCGATTGTCTCGGGATTTTTTTAACGACTAAATTTGCATCGTCAAACCTTTCCCTCCTAAAGTAACACGGCAACCGAAATGATGGCATAGTGACTATTCATTTCCGTCTATATTTCGCTTATTTAAACGCACCAAACCACACACAGATTCCACTAAAACACATATAAACCTACATAACAAAACCAAGAAGCAGATGGCTATCTACATTGGTTTCGAGGAATTGGAGTACAAAAAGGTTTTGAAGAACGATTATCTAATAGATTTACTTCTTGATGGTTATGGTGCTGAACCAATTGACGAGTATGGTTCTTACTGGAAGGTACCAAAGGAGTTGAGGAAACAGATGCTTACTTGGCTGAGGAAACAAAATGGCTAGTATGAGATGCTTTTGGGTGATACGCAGGAGGAGGAAGAGAAGCAAGAGACGGTTGATGCCGGTATACCACAGTTTGATGAGTTGGAACAGAGGATATCCCATCTTGAAGATGTGCTCAAGCATCTCAAGGATAAGAAGGAGAGGAATGAAAAGGAGATGAAGAAAAGGAAGAAAAGGTGTGATGCGGAATCAGGTCAAACTCTAAACAATTGTGTGTATATAAAGTTTTTTGGAAATTTGTAATTTTGTGAACTCCTCTTTATGATCAATGAAATAATGTTTCTGTTTAGATGTTATGTTTCAATTTTTATGTTTGTTTTTCAATTTTTATATTTTTGTTTCAAATTTTTTGTTTGTGTTTCAAGTTTTATGTTTCTGTTTAAATTTTGGATCTTTATGTTACGTGTTTACTATTTTTAGTTTACCAATTGCATATGCAGTATATTGTAGTGTTTGGAATAACCGAATTTGACTATTAAAGTCAACATATTTTTTGGTGCAAAAGGTGAATTGTATTAGATACCAAAGTTTACATCGTGAAAGTAACCATAAACTAAAATTGGACATAACCCAATTCAGGTACAAAGACATAATGAAAATAGACTAGTGCTAGCCTACTTATGTCTGATATAAGCATTAACTATGTTTGATGAACACATCTCAGACAATAAACAAACAGAGCATAGTACAGATAAGAAAGTGTGCTTAAACACGCATTAAATGCGCTTAAAATTACCCCAACCACTTGCGTCATAGCTACAGTAGCTTAAATCTCGGTAATCCAAAAAACGTCCATTCAAATTTAAATGATCCATTGGAGTCCGATTGGATAACTACACAAAGGACACGTGTATGGTGTGTATCAAAAGAGATACGGTATAAAAGCTTATTACCCGTAAACCCTAAATCACTTTTCACTCCACCCAAAATTTACACCCAAACATTGTGTGCGATTCCGATCAAAATGCACACACATCATTGTGTATTTCTAATCCCTACGAGAAAAAAAGGTAAAGTTCCTCTTCACCAACCTTTATTTTCTCGTAGTGTTTATCTTTAATCACCATGAGTATGAACTCAAAGTTTATCGTTAGGCAACCAAAGTGTACGTTAACTAGGGAAGAATTAACCGACTTCCTAAATGATTACCCAATACCTAAAGAGTTCAAATTATGCTTCTGAGCAGAACTCAAAACTTCTTTGATGTCCCAAAAGGGTCCGTAGGGCTTTATACTCATGCATTCGTTCTGTCAAACCTAAGGATACCAATTCATCCCTTGATTCTAGAACTAATGCAGTATTACCAAGTGCACATTTCTAGGTTTAACCCATTTAGCCTAGCCAAACTCACAACATATATTATAATGTGTAAAGCTTACGGGTATGAGCCCACACTAGCAGTGCTTAGAGGCTTATTGAACCTATACCCTGGTAGGAATTGGTTGACGTTAGCCAAAAGGGATGATGTTGATGTTCCAAGTTTAGTCCTAAAACCGTTTTCAAATATTGCGAGTTGGAAAGGAAGTCTCTTTTATAAACAAGATACTATTATACCTCCAGAATACCCTTATTTATTTAATGAAGCCTACCAATATGACAAAAAACGCTTTAACAATCCACTACCTTTCACTATTCAAAGGAATCCACTGTATCAATGCCTTGTCCGTCATCCATTGAATGTGCAAACTGTTAAAACAAATAATGTTAAAAATGTCATTTGCATTAATCGGTATCTACTAGGTTTGATAATCACAAAATACAAACACACGTTACATAAAACTACGATTAATAAGTTTTTAATCGGGAGAAATCTTTTTCGTCATCAACATCACTTAAGGTATGTACAAACTTCTACCAACTTATGTATGTGATCAAAGGATTTAAAAATGTTACATTTTCATGTCACAAAACATTTTTACAAAAGTATTTTTGTATGATTTAAAGAAATGTTTTATTAAGAAAATGTTTTCAACATTCAAAACCATAACAGCCATATTTCCCGCTCAAAACCGAAAACAAAACTTCACCAGATAGTTTTTCACCACGTCATGACAAAACGAGGAGCGTTTGTCCGGACGGTCCCTTAAATAGGGCGGCGGTCCCTTATCGATAAGGGACCGTCCAGCATTTAAGGGATCGTCGCCTCACTTCTGACGCCAATAAATACAGAACTATTTTCCTTCAGAAATCTTCACCTCTCATGCACCAAAACTTTCTGTATTCCGAAATCTTTCAAAAACATACTCTTTGATCACATTATCAAGTTCTAGTTGTTTACAAGTGATCACACTCATTTTTTCTCTAAGTGCTAGAGAAGAACATTCGTTGTAATCAAGAAACGAATTGAAGAAGAGTTTTGCTCATCTCATCTTATTGTTGCGGATCTATCATCACTTTCATTCATTGTTTCGTGTATGTAATAGGACTTCAGTGCAAGTCTTATATTGTGTATTGTGTTGTATCGTGCCATCGTGTTGGTACGAGGTGTGAAGCCACGTGGGCTTTGGTAGATTGGTTCTAGCTAGGATTAGGACTCGACATTCCGCTTAGTGTCGTTAAACTTGGTGTAAGCTTGTGTAAGGTTTGTTCCGCCATAAGGCAGCGTGTTGATATAGACTTTGTGAAACTCTCGAGTGTGAGACTCGAGGAGTGGAGGAGGGACGAAGGAGTGAGCTTTGTAGCCGAACCACTATAAATCTTCATGTTCCGGTTTGATCTTTCCTTTCTTTATCTTTACTTGTTTACTTATCATTGCTTATATCTATTGTTGTGTTGATTTCATGTAAGCTTCGAATCGAATCCTTTTTTGTCAAACACAATTTGTAAAGTCAATTTTATAAAAACGTGATTAATAATGGTGAAACTATTCAACCCCCCCCCCCTTCTAGTTTCTACAATTGGTATAAGAGCTTCGTTGCTCAAGGATTTTTAAAATATACTGTATTTTAAAACTTGAAACGATCAATGGAATTTGAAAAATATCAAGAAGGGCAGTCTATGCAAAGACTACTACTCTTTGAGGCTGATAGTTTTATTTATTAGAAAACTCGATTCGAAACGTATGTGAAATCAAAAGATCTTGATCTTTGACATGTTATTACAATGGGTGACTTTAAACCTATTGAATTTAATCTTGAAACTAAACAAAATGAAGTTGTTCCTTATGACAAACAAAGTGATAGTCTTAAAAAGAAATTAGCTAAAAATGATGAAGCAAAAATGGTTATTTACATTGCTTTGCCTAAAATGGAATTTTAAAGAATTTTTATGTGCAATACGGCTAAAGATATTTGGAAAACTTTGTTAGTCACTCATCAAGGTAATAATCAAGTCAAAGACAATAAGATTGATCTTTCGGTTCAACAATATGAACAATTTATCATACCTGAAGATAAATCTATAGATAGTTCATTTGCTAGATTTAAGACCATAATCACGAGTTTAAAAGAACTCGATGAGGAAATTTCTGTCAAAAGTTGTGTTAGGAAATATCTCAGGGCTTTACATCCGAAGTGGAGAGCAAAGGTCACGGCGATTGAAGAATCCAAAGACTTGGCATCTTTATCATTAGATGAGCTCATTGGTAACTTGAAGGTCCATGAGTTAATCATCAAAAATGATTCCGATATTGTAAATAGTAAGGTGGAAAGAAACTCAATTGCATTAAAAGCTAAAAAGGAATTAAGTGATGACGAAGACTCAAGCTCGGAAAGTGATGACGAAGAGTATGCATTGGCGGTTAGAGATTTCAAGAAAATTTTTAAGCGAAGAGGAAGATTTGTAAGACAACCACGAGAGGAAAAGAAATCTCCTCAAAAAGCTCGTGAAGATAGATACATCAAAGGTGTGAAGAGATGTTTTGGATGTGGTGATACAAGACACTTAGTTGGAGATTGTCCACACCAAACAAGGGACAAAAACCAAAGGGCATATGTTAGCGGTGCTTGGAGTGATGGCAAAGAAGATGATAAGAATGAGACTTGTCTCATGGCCGGATCTTCAAAAGATATATGCTTGGGAATTGGCCTGGAGCTCGACGAATGGGTCAAGGATAGTGGATGCCCAAATCACATGACGGGTAATCGCAAGCTATTCTCATCATACAATGCAAGTACTGGAGGTAATGTTTCATTTGGTAGTAAGCTCAAGGGCAATATCATTGGTAAAGGTATGATTACTCATAACTCTCTTACTATTACTAATGTAGAGCATGTGGATAACCCAAGCTTTAATTTGCTTAGTATTAGTCAAATTTGTGATAATGGTTGCTAGGTAATCTTTTCCAAAGACGATAGTGAAATAATTAAGAACGGAAAAGTTATTGCAAAAGGAATTAGAAAAGGTAACCTATACGTTATGAAAATTAGTAACAAACCTAGTGAGAACATATGCTTAGCTACGGTTAATGATAACTCTACTTTATGGCATAGAAGATTAGGACACACTAACATGCGTCTATTGAAATCATTGTCTTCTAAGGATTTAGTTTAACATTCCCAAACTTAGGTTCGACCAACACTTTTGTGATGCTTGCAAGGTTGGAAAACAAGCTCACTCCAATCATAAACCTAAGAACATGATCTCAACATCTAGATGTCTAGAGCTTCTTCACATGGATCTTTTCGGTCCTTCCGCCATACGGATTTACCGAGGAAATCTCTACACCCTAGTAATCGTAGACGATTACTCTAGGTACACTTGGACTAGGTTTCTTAAAAACAAGACTGAAACTTTTGATCAATTCAAAATATTTAGCAAAAAAATTCAGAATCCATTAGGATGCAACATAGTTTCCAATAGGACGGACCATGGTAGAGAATTTGACAATGAAGTTCAATTCAGAGCTTATTGTGATGCTAATGGTATTACTCACAATTTCTCTGCTCCACGAACTCCACAATCAAATGGGGTAGTCGAAAGAAAAAATAGAACCCTACAAGAAATGAGTAGAACCATGCTTAATGAGCAATCGATTCCTCAAAAGTTTTGGTGTAATGCCGTAGATACATCCACCTATACTCTTAATAGAATCTTAATTAGACAAATCATTGGAAAAACCCCCTTATGAAATTTTGAAAGGTAGGAAACCTTCCCTAGATTACTTTAGAGTGTTTGGTAGCAAATGCTATATTCTAAACACCAAAGACTATCTCACCAAGTTCGACCCAAAGTCTTACGAAGGTGTATTTCTAGGATACTCTCAAACTAGTAAAGCCTACATTGTCTTAAACAAGGAAACAATGGTCGTCAAAGAATCACGTCACGTGACATTCGATGAGAGTCCCCCTCCATCTAAAACTTCACCTTTGGTAGATGATGATTTGGATGAAGAAAACTCCATAGTTGAAAACATGAAAAACATAGACATATCCCAAGAAACCATCAAAATAGGTGAAACTTCAAATGTTAAAGAATCTAAAAGCCACCCTTTAGATAACGTCATAGGAAGCCTAAACCAAAGAACCCTTAGATCACAAGTTCAAACAATAGCAACTTCTTTTGTTTTGTTTCAATCATTGAACCTAAAAATGTCAATGAAGCATTGAAAGATGAAAGTTGGATCATTGAAATGCAAGAAGAATTAAACCAATTTAAGTCTAATGATGTTTGGATGTTAGTACCAAGACCTAAGAATATCACAATAATAGGGACTAAGTGGGTATTTAGAAACAAACTAGATAAAAAAGGTATTGTATTTAGGAACAAAGCTAGGTTAGTCACACAAGGCTATAATCAACAAGAGGGAATTGATTATGACGAAACCTATGCACCCGTAGCTAGACTTGAGTCCATTAGGATATTACTCGCATATGGATGTGCATTAGATTTTAAGTTGTTCCAAATGGATGTGAAAAGTGCATTCCTAAACGGTCTCATCAATAAGGAGGTATATGTTGCACAACCTCCAGGATTCATTGACTTCGAGTACCCCGAGCATGTTTATAAACTAAAGAAAGCTTTATATGGTTTAAAGCAAGCCCCTAAGGTTTGGTATGATAGGTTGAAAGATTTTCTTCTTAAGCATGAATACTCGATGGGAATGGTAGATAACACTCTTTCACCAAGAAGAAAGATTCAAACATCATAATCGTCCAAATATATGTTGATGACATTATATTTGGTTCAACTTGTCAAGACATGTGTGATGAATTCTCAAGAATCATGCATGACGAGTTTGAAATGAGTATGATGGGCGAGCTTAACTTCTTCGTTGGACTACAAATAAAACAACTAGATGATGGAATATTCTTTAATCAATCCAAATACATTAAGGAAATGCTTAAGAAATTCGGACTAGAAGATACTAAACCTATGAAAACCCCAATGGCTACGGACACAAAGATCACCAAGGATGAAGAGGGTGAATTCGTAGATAGTACTAAGTATAGAGGTACGATAGTAAGTTTATTGTACCTAACGGTAAGTAGGCCCGATATCATGTTTAGTATCTATCTTTGTGCTCGCTTTCAAGAAGATCCCAAATCTTCTCACTTAGAAGCAGTTAAACGTATCTTCCGATACATTAAAGGTATAACAACCCACAAACACCCATTACTATCATTCCCATTACAAATACATATAGTAGGTATTTCACAGGTAAAATTTTGCTTTTATGTTCATTATTACTTGCATGACTCACTAGACCTGCTCACGTATCTACACAAGCTAAATAACTCAACACTCACATCCTATAAACCCCAGGTACGTCAAGCATAAAATCATAACAACACCATAATAAGTAATTCACCAATCTAAAACACTAAACATAACACAGAACCCTAATAAACGCTAAACTAAAACTTAAGTAGGATTATGTGCTTATCTGAACCTATATGCTTAGTTTAACTAGTATGAATGTGTCCAAGGCTTAAGTATGAGTTTCCTTAGGAATATTAGGATATATTAGAACTATTAGGCTATAGAATAAACCCTTTAGAACTTAGATACAAACCCATAAGCCGTCAACTATAACTAGGTCATAGATAACTAGAATTAGGTATAAACCATCCCAAAACTTCCCCATAAGTCACTACCACTTAGTATAAGCCTTTTAGAACTTAGGGATAGTTATTAGACACCCATAGGACACTAGTCTAGACACTAAAACATAGGATAAACCCTAGTCTCTCACTAAACACACTTAGGTCATTTAGGTTAACAAAACTAGGTCGAACCTTCCCAAACCTTTCCCATGAGTTACCCTCACTTAGAATAAACCCTTTAGGTCTTAGGATTAGTCACTAAACACACTTAGGAACTTAACTTAGGCACTAAACCTTAGGTAAACCTTAAACACTTAATAAGTAGAACTAGGTCTAAACTTAACTAAAACAAGTAAAACCTAAACATAAGCACCTCAAACACCTCAACCTAGCACCCTAACACCTTAGTCATACCCAAGCACACACCCTAACACCTCCAAGCACACACACAAGTAGGTGCATCACCTACTTGACTAATCCACCACTAATCACCACTAATCCATCCTAAACCACCATTAATCCACCTCTAAACCACCACTAATCCACCCCTAATGTTGATCCCAGTTGAGCAAACGATCTTATATAGAAGTTGACTTGAGTTTAACACTTAAGCTAAAGCACGGAATATTAAAGCTTAACTTAAGAAGAATAATAATTTACTATCAACACTTCAATATATTAATAATATGAGCACTCGACAATGCTAGGGTTTTACAACCTCGAAGTGTAAACGAAAACTAAACAATACGTACTCAATCTAACCCTAGGATCCTTCTTTTATAGACCAAGGAGTCCTACTAGGTTTACAATACCTTGCTACACAAGATAAGAATATTCTAGACGTATAAAATATACACACAATCTATTCTATAATTATCTATTCCGTATACATGCATATCTCTTTAGTAGTAGATTCCACTAGCAGCACTTTGAATGACAGTAGCAGAATCTTTAACTGTAGCAGCAGTTTCATCTCAGCAGCAGTTTAACTCTTCAGCAGCATAATTCAAAACCCAACAATCCTCCCTTAAACTTAATATTTATTTCTTAATGATTAAGTTTCTTCAAAGCTCAGTTAAACACCAGGAGGATGCTTCCAAACACTCAATTCTTTGGATGTCTGTTGACCAAGTATCTTCTTATATTTTGACAACAAATTGAATGCTTGATCATTAGTAACATGATCATTATGTAAATTGAGCAACCCAGCACCATTAACCATCTGATAGACAATTTCCCAATAATTTGCCAATGGATAATCACTTTCAGCCAACATATATAAAGTGAGTGGCCCAAGTTCTAAGGCATGAATCCCAGAACTTTGAAAAAGTCTCCATCTCTTTACTTTACATCCTTTTATCTCTGTCCATTTAGAATCTTCCATTGAAGGATCAAACATAAGTTTCAAAGCTCTCCAGAGAACATTATCAGACATAGACTTAATGTAATCAAATGTCTCCTTTCCATCCTTTTTAGGTTCAAACTTCTTAGCTCCAAACCTTTCTTTTTATATCCTCAACAAGGTCCACACATCCTATCTATCAAAGTAATACAACATCTGTTGAAATCTAAGAAATCTATGAGTCTTCCCATCAGATCTCTTGACATCATGAAATGTTCCAATGTTAGTATCATATCCTTTAGTTACTTGAATAATAGGATATCTGATTTCTACCGGTGCAGCATCAACTACTTCAGTTCATCCATCTTAGCAATCATATTTAGAACCTTCAATTGTTACTTTAAATGCTCAGAAGGAATATGATCATAATCATTTCTTGAAATCATCTCCTTCAGGCTTAGAACTGCTTTCATCTTCTACTTTTCTCTTCTTTCTAGCAAAGGATTTATGAACAATACCTTTTCTTTTACCACCTTGACTAGAAGAAGTTTTCTTTTCTGCTATATCATCAGGCTTCTTAACAACATCTGCCTCTTGGACATGCTCTGCCTCAACAACTTCATCTGGTACTAACTTCTTTTTCATTTTAGCAAAATGTGCTAGATCTTCTGCACAACCCATAGGATAGAAGGTATCCATTTCTTTTCTTGCTTGTTGATACAAATTTAAAACCTCTTGATCAGATTTAGGCTTCAACTGTACCAATTTCCATCCCTTCATATTCTTTAGGTATCTTTCTTGCTCTCTTCTTTGTTGCAATGGTGTTGGACCCCTGAGAATCTTCTTCTTTCTCCTAGCAGCATCATCTTCTTTTCTTTTCTTTGCTAAGAACTCTCATCCATGTTTGAACATCAAAGTTTGGAACTTCTTGTTCTTCAATTTTAACCAACTTGGAGAGTTCTATATCAGCATCTATTCTTATCTTTTCTTCCATCCACTCCTTATACCTTTTCAAATCTTCAGTTTCTTTTTCAACCTTTTCCTTTTCTTCCTGAATCAACTGTTGCTCTTCTTGATCAATCAGCTCTTGTTCTTTCATTGCAACAATTGAATCATGTTCAATTTGTAGTTCTTTGGGAAAAAAATGAAAAGGTATCTGAGAGTAATCAATCCCCTTATGCATTATCTTTGGATCTTCAACCAGCTTGCCCTTTCCCTTATCAGTAGAAGATGATGAAGCAATCTTCTTTTGTTGAGTAGCAGGTTCTCTGATTACAACTCCTTTCTGAGGTATTCTTGGTGTAGATCATGTGATTGTGGATGTTGGTTATTGTGGTAGTGATTGAATTGGTTGTGATGTATGTTGTGAAGATGATTCAGATGGAACCTCTGTTGTCTTCTTACTTAACAATACCATTGCCTCAGCAGCAGCTTTGTCACTAGACCCAGCAGTAGAGTCTTGTACATCAGCAGAACAGACTTTCTCACTAGCAGCAGGATCAGTAAAATCCTTAGCAGTAGAATCTTGAGCAACAGCAGAGTCATCAATCTTGTTAGAAACAGCAGCAGTATCCACTTCATTAGTCAAAGAATCACCCAATGTCATCAAAGCTTCACCCATCAACCCTTTTGCCTTCACTAATTGCTCAGGCCCCAAAGTCTTGAGTTTCTCCACCACTTTTTCTTGAGTAGCAGCCACTTCTTCCATTACAACCTCATTTCCCTGCTTATCAGCAATCACAAAAGCATCCATATCTTGAGGAATTTCCACCTTCATACCATCAATTACTGGAACCTCCCCTGAAACTATTCCAGCCTCCACATCTTGAGCACTGTCAACCTTTATCAAATTTACCTTCCCTGAACCTATTACATCTTCCTGCTCCTCATTCCTCCCCTGTTTGGAAGCATCCTCTTCCAAAGGAACAGAGTGTTCAGGTGAACTCACAACTTGAGAAGTGCCCACTTTCTTCAATCTTTTGAAGGAGGTTGAAGATCTTGATTTTTTTAAGTTCTTGATCTTCTTTTGCAATATTTTGATCTTTTTGGCTTGTGCATCAGCAATAGTAGAAAGACCAAGAACTTTCTCCTCCAATGTATCACATTACAGCTCCAAATTGGTACAAGTTACCATCAATTTCTGAATGAGTTGCATACTAGTCTCATCACTTCGACCTGTGTGACCTGGTCTGAGAGGTGAATCATTGACATTGTCATCATGTACAGTATTATCCATCAATTAATTTGTCACTGATCTGTCCTCATCACTTCGACCTGTATTACCTGGTCCGAGAGGTGAATCTTTGGACATAAACCCAGCATCAAACCTAGTTTGATCATCTGAGCCCCCTGTATTTGCCAGTTGGCTAGGGTTACTGTGACATTTCTAAAATTTCATGTGACTAATTTTAATATTCTTATTATTTAACAATTCTTTTTTTTTATAATTAACTTTGTCGGAGGTTATCCGCGTACGTCATAACGCGTTCAATTTATTCAACCACTACTATACTATGTATACTCTACACTTTTTATGCACCATTGTTTTCTTACAATCCTATTTTAAAATTCAATTTTCACTTTTTCCATTTATACGTAAACCTTGCACCTTTCACGTTTTACACGATTTAGTTTTATGATTTTAACAACGTGAACCAACCTAGACTATGATGATTTTACATATTCTATGCATTTTAACCTATTTTCATGTTTAAAATTAAATTTTATACTTGTCATTTCATTTTTATAGTTTACGTCACTTGTATCAAGAACCGGTGTCACTAAACGCGTTTTCAACTCACGGTTTCAGTTTTAACGATTTTTAAACCCTTCGATGAACTCACCACTCATCTAAATTACTTAAATAGGTTATGATAACATGTTTTAACATTTTTAAAAGTCTTGAATTTTATAAGTACCCAGTTTTACGTTACGCGTCTTACAAACTTTACGTTTTAATTACCAGGAGCAAAATAAACTACACAATACATCTAATAACCAACTTAAAACATAAAATCTGCACTAACTCCCCCTCCTACTCTTGTTTTTAACACCATATAACCACCCCCACACTTGTCTAATATGAGGACAAGTGTTAGTCCACTTTAGCCATCCATATATAAGCCCTAAAACTCACACATAGAGTATATCACCAAGTATTTCACTCCAAAAATCTGTTCTCTCCTTGTAATTTTCGTGGCTTCTCAATAAGAAAACACACCATTGTGTTTTGATCTTTGTTAAAGAGTTGGTGCAAGATTGAAGGTCCATGTATCCTAGTTGTTCTTGGTTATATTTCTTCTTCAAGACTTCTCTTCAAGGGTTTTATTGGTGATTATTATAAGGGTTTTCAAGGTGCTTGAGGGCTGGGATTTTCAAGTATTTACAAGGGTTTTGATGGTTAAAAATTTGGGTTGATATGGGGTAAAGAAATGGTGCAAGAGTTGATGGGTTAACATAGGTTTAGTGTCTTGTTCTTGATGTTCCTTCTTGTTCTTCAAATTTTGTAAGGATACAAATCACATCCATTTTCATTTCACCTCTGTAACTTTATTATATCTTGATGTATTTGAATATTATATAAGTTATTATGCTTGGTTAGGCTTGGTACATAGTTAGGAAACACTAAAAACCCTAAAGGACTAGACATGCAAACTGTGAATCTGATTCAGGGGTAAAAACGGAATAAACTGATTTAATCAGTAAGCATTAGACCTAAAATAAAAATATTAAGTTTTAGCCCTATGTCTTGTGGTCATTTTGACGGGTATTTCATCGAATAACTCATTACGATGATTAAACTAGAAATATTTTCGTGAAACATGCCAGATTCTGAGTTACATATTTAAATGGTAAAAATCTCAGTGATATGTTCATTTTCACTACTTGGCCCAGTTTTATGAAATGTAGGTAACATCTTAACTTAAACATGGCCGCAAACGGGGAATTAATTGGACTTGTAGAACTCTAGATATCGCATTTTTCGTGGGACTATTGTGATATTGAAAACTGTTGGACTGAATACTATGGGTAAATGGATTATTTTTCTACTGTTAAGTAATTTTTGGTCTAGTGGGACCCACAAAACTTGTTAGTACAGACAAATACCTTTCCGGGGATATAAGAAACTTAATTTTTCGACATACGGTTTAATAGTAACGGATTTTCTAAGATGTACAAGTTATAAATTTTTTGACAGCCTTGACCTTAAAAGTATAAAAAAAAAGGATTTACAAACTCATGTACTTATATCCTTCAAACTTTATTATCAAACACTTGATATATTTAAAATCTTTATATATCTAGTGGGACTTAGAGACAAACATAAGAAAAATTTCTTTAAAACTTCATAAGATATAAAGTTCATACATATAAATAACTTTTAAAATACCGAACTAAAACTTGTGACATACTAGGGAATTTATGTACCAAGCGTAGATAAGATAATAACTTATATATATAGCTAAGTTGCATCAATATTTATTTTCAAAAACCTAAGACAAGCCTATATATGTTTAGGTTCTTCGTAGAGCTTCGCGGCTATCTTTCTTCACTTGCTCATTTCATAATACTTCGTTTGTTCAAGGTGAGTTCATAGCCTCACCTTTACTCATTTAAATGTTTTATAAACCTCGCGAGGGGGATACATGCTAGTTTTACAAATTGAATACAAGTAGCTTTTGGTATGCTAAACCCGATTATATGATTTATGGACATCTGACATTGAGTATTCTTGCTTAAGTCCCCATCATGAACCGTTAATTTTGTGTGAACGCTAGTATTATAAATATGCATATTTGGCTTGACAAGCCTGTCCGGGTGAGTAGCGCTCATTTGACAACTGTGGGTCAAACGGACATATAATATTGAGAATTTAGGGTAATTGGCAAGATTACCCTTGTGCGGGGCATCATTTAGACATAGTCAAGGTTCGGTTTCGTGAGCTCAATGCTGTAAATCAAATTTATTTCCCGACTTGTATTTGTTACATGCCAACTTAATTATGGGCGTATAACAACGTAGCCCATCGTATTTTAAACTGATTTATCTTGTATTCAACTGATTACTTATTAAACTCTATGAATTCACTCAACCTTTGTGTTGACTTTTAGCATGTTTTATCTCAGGTCCGTAAGTGACTTTCGGCTTGGATGGGCGGCGCAAGAAATGGATATCTACATGATGGCTCATGTTTAAATAAAAGTTTTCATTCGATAATGTTCTAAACTTTCAAAACTTATGTATCTTTTAACTATGTTAAAAACATTTGGGACCTTGTTAACTCTGATAAATTATCGAATGTGAGGTTTTAAAAATGACTTTGTTTTAAAGTTGTTTACTATACTTGTACTATTTGACCAAATAGCACCCCATGTTGTATTCCGCTGCGTTCATAAAATGGGGGTGTTATAGAATGGTACCAGAGCACAAATTATAGTGAACTAGGTCTTTTTGTTTTTAAAAACCTAGACTATAATCATTAATTTTTCAAAATCATGAGCTTCCATCATTTTGTCCGATATCCATGCGCGCCTACTCGTGAGCTTCCTATTTCTCCCTCGTATATATATCTTAATCATGCTATATTATAAATAATTATAAGCACTGTAATTATTTCCTATCTTGTCCGATAATTCGCGAAATATCACTCATATATGCACTTTATGCACAAAATTTCCTTGTGGTATTTTATGCTATTCATGAGCATTATAAACTTCCATCCAGAAATTTATACACATCTCTTTGATTGCACCATCGTTATACGTATGCACATAATAAATATTATCACTTGCACTTGTAATATTTCTCGACCATCTTGCTTTTCTTGAAACATCAATAAATTTCTATAAAAGGTTTCTCCAAGTGAATACTAAAATCTTCTAGACATTGTATGCGATTACAATGGTCTCTCTTATTTATCAAACAATGTATGTGATTACAATTGTCTCTAAACTCTTTCATCATTGTATATTATATCATTTCATATGATAGCGAAACATGTTACAGTTTATCAATTTCTATTGGTTGTCTTACTCCCCGTGAACTCATTTTCTGAGCATTTCTTGCTTATTTTCTTAAGCACCGCTATTGATACTATTTATCTAAAGACTATTTATATATACCCGCTTTTCTCTCGACTACTTATATCTATTTACCATAGCACTATTTCTTATTTGTATAAAGGTTACTTTTCTAAATGCTTTACCAACTCTTACCCCCTTTTTACTCAACCTACAAAACATCATGTCAAACCTTATTTCTCTCAATTATGTACCTATTTCACCAAGATTACTAAACTATTAAATACGTATTTATTTATTTTGATGATCCCCTAAAACTTTCTCATACATTGTGGTCTCATTTATTTTCTCAAAAAAAATCGTGAGTAATGCTATGAGCTTTAAAAATCTTTTCATGACCTTACACAACGGTATTTTATCTGAAACCCGTCACATTCTATTTATTTACATTGGAAATTTCACTACCATGTTGTAAACAACTCCTTTATTGTCATATAAACTATCTTTCATTATATTAAAAATGGATTTACTATTCCCCAAAGAATTACCCGATTATTACCTCATAAACTAATAACCTTATTCACTACTATTTTATAAACTGCTCTAACTAGTTCAAAATTTACTTTTGTCACCTTTTTACAAATCATTTGGTCAATTACCTTGTAAAACTAGTTTACTACTATCTTCTAAACCATTTTCACTACAATATTAATACACTCCTTGCCACTCTCTTACAAACTACTTTACCACCATCTTATAAACTTATCCACTGATGTACTACTATCAAATAAACTGTTTGGACTAGTTTTGAATAAACTATTTTGTTATCTTAGAAATCGTTACCAAAATTTTCACCACCTTATAAATGATTTTGTTATTATCTTATGAATTACTCGACCATGTTTTATTAACTAAAACCGTTGATTTATTATTGCCTCATGAACTATTTTGCTATTATTTTATTATTCGTCATTCTCCAATAATTCTTATAAATGGATTCATCATACAAAAGCTGAAGTTCAACAACTTTCTCTACATTCATCAAGTTCTCTTTTGAATCCTTCATTGTTAAAGGTCCGTGATTCTGGCCCGGTGTGAGCTATTTTTGAACTGCTTAAAACTTCTTTTTCTGCGCATATTTGCCTTATTCGCTCATGTTATACACTCATACTACTTACTTATGATTGATTCTTTCGTATGTACAAACTTATATCACTCTTTCTATATAAGATATTTATGAAAACTCCAAGCTTGTCCAACAATGGACATATCACGAGTATAACTAAGTTAAGTATTTGAAAATTTTATCGAACCTCGGTTAAATATAGTCTAGTCACCTATATTTAACCTTGGGACAGTGGAACATAGTCTGACTACCTATGTTCGACTTAGATTTTTCAAATACTGAGAATAGTTATATGTGGATTATGTCTAATTGATCTTCTACTTGATCTTCGAGAATCACAAAATTTTTATGTGAGTATAACAATTCAGCGGTATTCATATGATCGAGCAAAACAACTAAACAAATCCTCAATCTATCTTTATCACGTATAGTCAACCTTACTCCGCACCGTATTTCTGGACGACGAGAATCGAACCTCATCATTAGCTATTCTAGACTTCATTCCTAACAAGTATCCTCATCTTTTCGCAAGTGAACCATTCAGTGATTAAGCGAGTTGAGCGCCGGGACGTCGCTCTCTTAAGGGGTGCGTACTGTGACATTTCTAAAATTTCATGTGACTAATTTTAATATTCTTATTATTTAACAATTCTTTTTTTTTATAATTAACTTTGTCGGAGGTTATCCGCGTACGTCATAACGCGTTCAATTTATTCAACCACTACTATACTATGTATACTCTACACTTTTTATGCACCATTGTTTTCTTACAATCCTATTTTAAAATTCAATTTTCACTTTTTCCATTTATACGTAAACCTTGCACCTTTCACGTTTTACACAATTTAAATTTACGTTTTATGATTTTAACAACGTGAACCAACCTAGACTATGATGATTTTACATATTCTATGCATTTTAACCTATTTTCATGTTTAAAATTAAATTTTATACTTGTCATTTCATTTTTATAGTTTACGTCACTTGTATCAAGAACCGGTGTCACTAAACGCGTTTTCAACTCACGGTTTCGGTTTTAACGATTTTTAAACCCTTCGATGAACTCACCACTCATCTAAATTACTTAAATAGGTTATGATAACATGTTTTAACATTTTTAAAAGTCTTGAATTTTATAAGTACCCAGTTTTACGTTACGCGTCTTACAAACTTCACGTTTTAATTACCAGGAGCAAAATAAACTACACAATACATCTAATAACCAAATTAAATCATAAAATCTGCACTAACTCCCCCTCCTACTCTTGTTTTTAACACCATATAACCAGCCCCACACTTGTCTAATATGAGGACAAGTGTTAGTCCACTTTAGCCATCCATATATAAGCCCTAAAACTCATACATAGAGTATATCACCAAGTATTTCACTCCAAAAATCTGTTCTCTCCTTGTAATTTTCGTGGCTTCTCAATAAGAAAACACACCATTGTGTTTTGATCTTTGTTAAAGAGTTGGTGCAAGATTGAAGGTCCATGTATCCTAGTTGTTCTTGGTTATATTTCTTCTTCAAGACTTCTCTTCAAGGGTTTTATTGGTGACTATTATAAGGGTTTTCAAGGTGCTTGAGGGCTGGGATTTTCAAGTATTTACAAGGGTTTTGATGGTTAAAAATTTGAGTTGATATGGGGTAAAGAAATGGTGCAAGAGTTGATGGGTTAACATAGGTTTAGTGTCTTGTTCTTGATGTTCCTTCTTGTTCTTCAAATTTTGTAAGGATACAAATCACATCCATTTTCATTTCACCTCTGTAATTTTATTATATCTTGATGTATTTGAATATTATATAAGTTATTATGCTTGGTTAGGCTTGGTACATAGTTAGGAAACACTAAAAACCCTAAAGGACTAGACATGCAAACTGTGAATCTGATTCAGGGACAAAAACGGAATAAACTGATTTAATCAGTAAGCATTAGACCTAAACTAAAAATATTTAGTTGTAGCCCTATGTCTTGTGGTCATTTTGACGGGTATTTCATCGAATAACTCATTACGATGATTAAACTAGAAATATTTTTCTGAAACATGCCAGATTCTGAGTTACAGATTTAAATGGTAAAAATCTCAGTGATATGTTCATTTTCACTACTTGGCCCAGTTTTATGAAATGTAGGTAACATCTTAACTTAAACATGGCCGCGAACGGGGAATTAATTGGACTTGTAGAACTCTAGATATCGCATATTTCGTGGGACTGTTGTGATATTGAAAACTGTTGGGCTGAATACTATGGGTAAATGGATTATTTTTCTACTGTTAAGTAATTTTTGGTCTAGTGGGACCCACAAAACTTGTTAGTACAGACAAATACCTTTCCGGGGATATAAGAAACTTAATTTTTTGACATACGGTTTAATTGTAACGGATTTTCTAAGATGTACAAGTTATAAATTTTTTGACAGCCTTGACCTTAAAAGTATAAAAAAAAAAGGATTTACAAACTCATGTACTTATATCCTTCAAACTTTATTATCAAACACTTGATATATTTAAAATCTTTATATATCTAGTGGGACTTAGAGACAAACATCAGAAAAATTTCTTTAAAACTTCATAAGATATAAAGTTCATACATATAAATAACTTTTAAAATACCGAACTAAAACTTGTGACATACTAGGGAATTTATGTACCAAGCGTAGATAAGATAATAACTTATATATATAGCTAAGTTGCATCAATATTTATTTTCAAAAACCTAAGACAAGCCTATATATGTTTAGGTTCTTCGTAGAGCTTCGCGGCTATCTTTCTTCACTTGCTCATTTCATAATACTTCGTTTGTTCAAGGTGAGTTCATAGCCTCGCCTTTACTCATTTAAATGTTTTATAAACCTCGCGAGGGGGATACATGCTAGTTTTACAAATTGAATACAAGTAGCTTTTGGTATGCTAAACCCGATTATATGATTTATGGACATCTGACATTGAGTATTCTTGCTTAAGTCCCCATCATGAACCATTAATTTTGTGTGAACGCTAGTATTATAAATATGCATATTTGGCTTGACAAGCTTGTCCGGGTGAGTAGCGCTCATTTGACAACTGTGGGTCAAACGGACATATAATATTGAGAATTTAGGGTAATTGGCAAGATTAACCTTGTGCGGGGCATCATTTAGACATAGTCAAGGTTCGGTTTCGTGAGCTCAATGCTGTAAATCAAATTTATTTCCCGACTTGTATTTGTTACATGCCAACTTAATTATGGGCGTATAACAACGTAGCCCATCGTATTTTAAACTGATTTATCTTGTATTCAACTGATTACTTATTAAACTCTATGAATTCACTCAACCTTTGTGTTGACTTTTAGCATGTTTTATCTCAGGTCCGTAAGTGACTTTCGGCGTGGATGGGCAGTGCAAGAAATGGATATCTACATGATGGCTCATGTTTAAATAAAAGTTTTCATTCGATAATGTTCTAAACTTTCAAAACTTATGTATCTTTTAACTATGTTAAAAACATTTGGGACCTTGTTAACTCTGATAAATTATCGAATGTGAGGTTTTAAAAATGACTTTGTTTTAAAGTTGTTTACTATACTTGTACTATTTGACCAAATAGCACCCCATGTTGTATTCCGCTGCGTTCATAAAATGGGGGTGTTATAGAATGGTACCAGAGCAAAAATTATAGTGAACTAGGTCTTTTTGTTTTTAAAAACCTAGACTATAATCATTTATTTTTCAAAATCATGAGCTTCCATCATTTTGTCCGATATCCATGCGCGCCTACTCCTGAGCTTCCTATTTCTCCCTCGTATATATATCTTAATCATGCTATATTATAAATAATTATAAGCACTATAATTATTTCCTATCTTGTCCGATAATCCACGAAATATCACTCCTTATATATGCACTTTATGCACAAAATTTCCTTGTGGTATTTTATGCTATTCATGAGCATTATAAACTTCCATCCAGAAATTTATACACATCTCTTTGATTGCACCATCGTTATACGTATGCACATAATAAATATTATCACTTGCACTTGTAATATTTCTCGACCATCTTGCTTTTCGTGAAACATCAATATATTTCTATAAAAGGTTTCTCCAAGTGAATACTAAAATCTTCTAGACATTGTATGCGATTACAATGGTCTCTCTTATTTATCAAACATTGTATATGATTACAATTGTCTCTAAAGTCTTTCATCATTGTATGTTATATCATTTCATATGATAGCGAAACATGTTACAGTTTATCAATTTCTATTGGTTGTCTTACTCCCCGTGAACTCATTTTCTGAGCATTTCTTGCTTATTTTCTTAAGCACCGCTATTGATACTATTTATCTAAAGACTATTTATATATACCCGATTTTCTCTCGACTACTTATATCTATTTACCATAATCCAACAGTTGATTTTGCATCCAAAGCACCTGTCTACAACAACTTGAAGCAGCCACATACTCAGCTTCAGTTGTAGAATTTGTAACCACTGTTTGTTTCTGGCATTGCCATGACACGAATCTGTTTCCTAAAAATTGACAACCTCTAGTTTTAGACTTTCTATCCAAGCAAGCTCCAGCATAGTCACTATCTGAATATGCTACCAAATCAAAAGGTGAATCCTTAGGATGCCATAGTCCCAATTTGGGTTGATGCTTTAGATACCTAAAAATCCTCTTCACTGCATTGAGATGTGATTCTTTGGGACATACTTGAAATCTTGCACAGGCACATACAACAAACATAATATCAGGACTTGAAGATGTAAGGTACATCAATGAACCAATCATTGATCTGTACAAGTGAACATCTACTTCCTTTCCATTTTCATCCTTCAACAAAGGTTTGTTGGATTCCATGGTTGTCTTAGCAGGCTTAGCATCTTCAAATCCAAATTTCATCAAAATGTCATTGGCATACTTATCCTAACTAATAAATATGCCATCTTCCTTCTGTACAACTTGCAGACCCAAGAAGAAGGTGAGTTCTCCCATTGAACTCATTGCAAACTTATCCTTCATAAGCTTCTCAAAATCAACACACATAGCTTTGTTTGTAGAACCAAAGATGATATCATCAACATAGATTTGTACCAACAAAATATCATCCTTGTACCTTTTGAGAAACAAAGTCTTGTCAATCTTTCCTCTACTGAACCCAGAATCTAACAAATATGTTGACAAGGTATCATACCAAGCTCAGGGAGCTTGATGTAAACCATACATTGCTCTATTCACCTTGTAAACTTTGTCAGGATATTCAGGGTCTTCAAAACCAGGTGGTTGAGACACATAAAATTCTTTTGTAATGGTCCCATACAGAAAAGCACTCTTTACATCCATCTGATATACCACAAAATCTTTGTATGAAGCATAAGCCAAGAATAGTCTAATGGCTTCTATTCTTGCCACTAGTACAAATACTTCATCATAGTCAAGGCCTTCCTGTTGAGTATATCCTTGTGCTACTAACCTTGCTTTATTCCTGATGACTATGCCCCTTTCATCTCTTTTACATCTGAAAACCCATTTAGTGCCAATCACTCTTTTTCCATTTGGCAAATCAACCAAAGTCCATACTTCTCGTAGTATGAATTGCAGAAGCTCATCTTGCATTGCTTCCACCCAACTTGCTTCTTGTAAGGCTTTGTAAGTGTTCTTGGGTTCAATTTGAGATAGAAAACAGGCAAACAAGTAATTTTGTAGATCTTTGTGACTGTTTCTTTGATGCAGAGAACTTGCAAAGAAACTTTGATGTTGAAGATCTTATAGCTCTTTAGTCATTTTTCTTGTTTGAGCAGATGATTTTGGATCACTAAGAATTTGTTCTTTTGGATGATACTTGTGAACTCTTGTAGTAGTAGTGGGACTAACAAGAATGTTGACTTCCAAATTAGTAATGTCTGCATCATCTCCAAATAATTTACCATCAAGAGCTTCATCATCTGTATCATAGTAAATATTTTCTAGAGGAGGCATATTTGGATCGTCAAGATAGTTTGGATCTACCCTGAGTGTCCAAAGAAGGAAACTTTGGTGAAGAAGCAGAGTTAGTAGGCTTGGCAGCAGAATTGGTTGAAGCAGTAGTTACTTGTTTTGGTCGAGCAGTAGAGTCTTCTTGCCTTGTAGGAGAGACATCAACAACAACTTTGGGAGCTTCATTTGATACCTTTTCTGTATTAGCATGTATTTCAATACCTTCTTCAGTTTCGTTAGGTTTCTCTTGAGTAACAACATCTTCTTTTGATATTTGATCTTTCTGAAAGGGTAGTAAAGTTGGACCAATCTTCAATTTCTCAACCAAAACAAAATCTTCTTGTGGTTTGTTAGTGTCAAAACTAGCAATAAGTGGTACATAATTCATTGTTTTGGCAAGAATATCAACATTAAACAACCATTCTAGTCCTTTCCCTTCAACATTATATGTGTTCTCACTAAACTTGATATGCAAATTCTCCTCTACTTGTTTGGTTCTCTTATTGTATACTCTGAAAGCTTTTCTATTAACAGAGTAACCAACCAAGTATCCATCATCAGCTTTTTCTTCAAACTTGCCTAACTGATCTTTAGTGTTTAAAATGGTAACAGGACATCCAAATGGTTTAAGAAAATCAATCATTGTTTCTTTCCATGAAATAACTCATATGGAGTCTTGTTGTGAGGCTTAACTACCTTACTTTTGTTTTGCACAAAACATGCAGTGTTTACAGCTTCAGCCCAAAAAGGTATAGGTAGTTTAGAATCAGATAACATTGTTCTTGCAGCCTCAATCAGTGTCCTGTTTCTTCTCTCTGCAACACCATTCTGTTGTGGAGTTCTTGCAACACTATACTGTCTTAGAATTCCCTTTCCTACACTGAATTAATTCATCACTCTATTTTTGAACTCAGTACCATTGTCACATATGATTATTTTCACTTTGTGGTTGTGCAAGTTTTCAACTCTGGTAATGAATGCCTTGAGTATCTCTGGGGTTTCATCTTTAGTGGCTAGAAAGAACACCCAAGTAAACCTGCTAAAGTCATTTGTGACAACTAGGCAATATGACTTCTTGTTCAAGCTCTTCATGAAAACAGGCCTAAATAAGTCCATGTGAAGTAAATGTAAGGGCTCAGTAATTGTGTTCACTGTCTTGGACTTGAATGAAACTCTGTGTTGTTTACCCTTTTGACAAGCAACACAAGTCTCACAATTTTCAAACATCTTTATAGGCATCCCTCTCACAAGATTTCCTTTAACCAGCTTATTCATTGTCTTGTAGTTCAGATGTCCAAGTCTTCTATGCCATAACTTGGACTCATCAATAGTGGCCTTTGCAATTAGACAAGTCAAAGCTCTTTTGGGAACAATGTTCTTAATATGGTCACTGTATATATTTTCATTTCTAGGGACCTTCAATAGCACAAATTTATCATCTGGCAACTAAAAATTATGAGAAAGGATCATACATTTAGTGTCCGTAAAAAGAACAAAGTTTCTTTTGTCACACATTTGAGAGACACTAAAGAGGTTAAACTTAAGCCCTTTCACAAGAAACACCTTCTCAAAGTCCAAATTTCCAGTTCTCAAAGTTCCTCTACCAATAATCTTTCCTCCTTTTGGATCATTCCCGAAAGCAACAAAACCACCTTCAAAAGCCTCAAAGTCTTCTAGTTGAGACTCATCTCCTATCATATGTCCAGAGCATCCACTATCAACTATAGCCATATCTTTTAGATCATCAAGTAGATTACCCTGCACATGAAAATAGAGAAATTAGTTTCTCTTGGGGACCCAAGCCATTACTGACTTGGATGTGCCTTGTGCATCAACATAATTAAATTTCTTTAAATCACTTGATGCACTGCTGTTTTTGGAAACATTGTTTGAAACAGATGATTTTGGTTTCCAAACCCAGCAAGCTGAGGCCTTAACAGCGTAAAAATGATTTCCAACAACTGTATTTGATAAAACTTTTGGCCTAGAATTAGAAAGTTTTGTACTAGCAGCAGATTGCTTACTAGCAGCAGAATGCTTACTAGCAGCAGAGTGCTTACTAGCATTAGAGCCAGCAACAGAACCAGTTGTGGTTTTAAAAGCACCATTTGATTTAGCAGCATAAATAGATCTAGTTGCACCAGATCTCAACAACACAGCCCTAGGAATCATGTTTTTGTTAGGATGAGGGTGAGTATTTTTAGAAACATATTTATGATTCACCCTAGTGTATTGATTCCAAACAGGCTTTTTGTGGTTATTACAACTATTAATCAAATGTTCAAAACTACTACACTTATAACAAGCCTTTTTCTTTAATTGAAACTCACTACCTAATTTGTTTGAAACTAGGTTATTAAAGTTTCTCTGATTTCCCCTAGGCTTATTATAGAATCCATTCAATTGACCTCTAGGAACCTCATTATATTCTACCATTTTCCTAGAGATGCCCCTACCTAGCACAGGTCTCACAAACTTAACCTGTTCAATTTTAGGTTCAACTTTTGTAGGAATTTCTTCCTTTTCCACACTTTGTTCTAGTTCAACCTATTCCTGTTCCTCATCACTATCTGAATACCAGTCTTCAATAATAGGAGCCTCAGGAAAATTTCTACCCTCAACTTTAGGTGTTTCTAAGACACTTGTACTAGATTCACCTACAGGTTTTTCAATATCTAGCTCACTAATGAAAGACAATTCTTTTCCTGGTGGAGCATAGGCACTCTTAACAGGAGGAGCAACCTCATTGTAGGCTATTCCACTTCCTTTCCTCATCAAGGTACTCTCAATAGATTTATTAACCAAGTCAGAAGCATATTGTTGTTTATTTACTCTTACTATATGTTTATCCTTATCAGCAAGAGCTGCATCTCTATCTTTTTATGCTTCATCTAATTTATTCTTAAGAAATTCAATTTCACTATTTTTCTTAAAAATCTCAACATCCTATTGGTTAATTCTATCTACATATTCTAGCTCACACTGTTTGAGATATTCTAATCATCTTTCAACATTTTGAATACCTACTTTGTAACCTAAGTTATCAAGTTTTAGGTGTTCAACTTCTCTAATTAGACTCTCATTCCTAGACTTAAGTTCTTCTACAGTGTCAGAACACAATTTAAAAGAACACATAGATAAATCAGAATCATTGGATACCTCAGAGTCAGATCCAGAAGATGATTATGCATAGGCCATAAGTGCAAAGTTATGCACTTTAGGCTTGATTTGAGCCACCAGAGAATAGTTTGGTTCTTCATCAGCCATATCACTCCAATCATACTCTCCCAGCCCATCACAAGATACCAATGTAGTAGTGGTATTCTTTGATTCTTCAGTGGTCTTCTTTGGAGCTTCAGCATTCTTCTTTGGAGCTCTACATTCCCTGGCAAAGTGACCATTCCTGTTGCAATTATAGCACTCCATCTTTGACTTGTCAAAGCCCAAATTTTCTTTAGCCCTCTACTTGACTTCTCTCCCAGTCCTCTTCAAGAATTTTCTTGCCCTCAAGGTCAACATGGCCATTTGCCATTTAAGATCAATTTCTTCAAGATCATCAGGATCAATATGATCCATATCTTAATTCATGATCTGTGACCTTATATTTGTTGTTAGATTAGCCAAGAAAGCACACAAAGCAATATCACTGGTGGAAATCTAATCATTAGAACTAGTAGGACTCCTTGGCCTATAAAAGGAGGAGCCTAGGGTTAGATTGAGTACGTATTGTTTAGTTTTCGTTTACACTTCAAGGTTGTAAAACCCTAGCATTGTCGAGTGCTCGTATTAATAATATTGAAGTGTTGATAGTTAAATTGTTCTTTGTAAGTTACTCATAATGATTAACATGTATGGTTCTTGTGATTATGGATTGAATATGGGATTCAAGAGAGATGTTAGATAGAAAAAGAGATGGGAGCCTTTTCTAGAGAGAAACAAGAGATATTAGATTAGTGTAATGAAAGGTCCAACCCTCTCCCTTGGGTGGGAGAGGGTATATATACTACAACTACTTGGTGCTCCATGAAACGAGCTGTAGAGTGAGCTGACCGAGGGTAAAGACCCGACCCACTCTACGAATGCTATTTACATATTTAACTACTAATAAACTACGTACTAACTATAATAAGGATAATTCTACGAGCTACGTAATGCTTAGCAATACTTGGGGTGACCGAGTCTTTAACTGAATAATCGTATTCCTAACAATCTCCCCCTAAGGGAGGTCACCCCAGAAGATAAGTACTGAATTCTTGCATGAATGAAATCTTGTAGCTCGTAGACTTTGATTCTTCAAACATGTCTTTGTACATTCAGCAGCAGGCTCTAGATGACTTGTTCAATGAGTTGGATGATCTTTGGCATTACTTCGAGTTCATCATCAAAATGAGTATCTGCAAGCCATCTTTGAGTAGTAATGTCTCCATGTGATTTGAACATCTTTGTGTTGGCATGCTCACACTTTTTTGGATCATGATCTTCTGCATCAGAGTTGTGGAAGCATAAATGAAGCCCAATCAATGATCATGATTTCTTAGATTGTGAAGTTGAAGTGTGAGCATGTGTTGATGGATCAGCATCTTTTCAGCAATCAACCGCAACCGTCAGAAATTCCTGCAAGTAGACAGTTAGCAACAAATCATCCGGTACTTATAGGTTTGGAGTTAGAGATTGTCAATAGCACAGTGTGAAGACTCCTTCTAATCCTTACTAAGACCGTTCCCAATCGGTAAACCCTAAGAGGATTTACACGAACTACCTAAGTAGATCAACGAATGGGCGAGTCGCTGGAGATCACTCCACGACTGTTGACCATTTGTAACCATCGCAACCACTAAGCGTAATCCACAAGGAATTACCTAAGTGACCTGCTTTCAGGGCTGCTTGATGTTGACCCTGGCAGGAATTTCCATTCAATCACTGGGAGTTACAATAGTAACATCCCTCATAAATGTTCTGGCAGATTGCTAAGATCTGCGTAGGACTCATAAGTTTACCACTGGTGTCCTTAATATTGAACAACCATGGTAGAAGTGTCACGTGTTCCTATGAGATCTTTTTATGTATCTCGAGGCTCTAGACTCAATAAGTGCATTTGGTTTTCCTATGCGAAGATTAGGGAGAGGTCTCCTGCTTCAATATCAACCATCTCTAAGAGATATGTCGATAGATTACACCGGTTCCCCGTGAGAATGAAACAAGTTCTTTTAAGAGAACTTGAGTGGCTAGAAGGTTTAGTGCATTGCATCACTGGGTCCATGATGTCTTGTCTTCAATACCAATGTCGCCTTAGCAACCATCAGTAGATTATGAATTGAACCCGGTTTCTGCCCTAAGGTTGAATAATTGGAGGGCTATTTCTTTTCACCCTTTCTCATTTCATTTCTTTTTAATTCTTCAACCCCTTCTTTCTCCATTCTCACATTTCTCCTTTTTTTTCATAATCATACCTATGGACTTTCTAATACTATCTATTTGGTATTGTCCATGGGTAGATCCCTCCAGCTCTGGCGGATCATAGGATGGTTTTCCTAACCTTAGCCACCTTATAACTTCATGACTATCCTATGTTGCCATACACCAAATCATTGAAAATTCTCTCAACATGTTTATGATTGAGAAACACATTTTGTTAACACATTGAGAGTTTTGTCATTTTTAAATGCTCCCCCTTAACATGTGCACCGATGTTTTGATGATGAATTTGCACATGTCGGGAAGAGTTGCACTTTAGAATTGATCCACCTTTAGTAAACATGAACAGGCATTCGAGACACGCTTACATCACTAGTTAGACTAGCTTGAAATTATTACCCGGCCTGGTCAAGTCCACAAAGGTTTCTTGAAACGGTACACTCTGCTCAAACAATTCCTCTTCGAGACACGCTTACATCACTGGTTAACCCAGCTTGAAGTTATTACCCGGCCAGGACTAGTCCTTTCGATTGATGACGGTTGTGTTTCGTCAATTCATGAGTCAAGACTGAGATGCACTCATATGAGATGCAAGGATCCTTTTACACAAATCATTTTGCTCCCCCTCAATGTGTGCATTGATATACGAAATAGTTTAGCACATATAGGGGAGCGTTTGTTTAAGTCCAAAACAATGACATTTTATATCAGATTTCATATTTAAATCACATTTTCTCCCCTGATCAAAAATTTCAAACCATTTGAGATTTGTGATCCCAAGTGATTTAAATAAGTTTAAAAAGTTTGGGAGCAAGATGTGGTCAGATTAAAGATATTCTGATATTGAGACAATTCATTACTCCCCCTCAATCAATGAGGGAGACTGTTAGTGTCAGTTATGATGAGTTTATAAATGATTTAAAGTTTAACGAGAAACTCATGAAATAAAAAATCATGTACTGACACATAACATTTGATACCACACTACTTATGACGCACAAGATAACTGGTGGTGGTGGTTAAAGAGTTGTTGTCGTTGTTGCTACCGATGTTGTTGTTGTGGTGAAATCAAAGCCAGTCAATGAAGTTTGAACATCTGATCAAATGGTTAGAGCAGGAGCAGGCACATTCACATCAGCCATGGAATCTGCATAAGAGTATCAACAAAGATATGCATACATGCAGATTCACTCTTAATTAACAGCTACCACGTAGCAACTAGCCTACTCATAATACCATATTCATAACATGATCAAAGAACATTCAAGCAACTCATCAAAATGCTATCTAGCATGAAGAGAAAACTAGCAATCATGAACATTCATTGCAGGTTTCTATCAAACATAAACAACAATCACTAACGTGGCAATTCACAAATATTACCAACATTCAAATCAGGAGCTTAGGAATAAGATTCTAACCCGATAGCTACATACCTAAGCAAATCCTGAGAACACGAACACATAATCAACAACAATCAAGCAACTCATCAGCAAACAACAAATGAAACACAATCAATCAGATTATACGAATGCCAGAGGAGAGAATAAGAGCATCAAACACAATGGTTTTCTAACATCATTAAGATTTTAGATTTTAACGTATTTAGGTGATTAAGCGAGGATATCAACGTGAGACAAATGGACCTTCTAGTTACATAAAGATTCTAGTTACATAAAGCTAGGAAACTATACGCAAATAGCACATAATGCCCTAAACTTTCTAACAACTAACACATTTGTCCATTTAAGATAAAGCTTAGTAAGTTCCTCTTCAACTAATACCCCATTAACAACAAAACCTTTTCTAACAATTATGAGACAACCAAGAAATCCGTTTGATGATATAAAATTGGAAATCACTCTCCCCCTCAATTGATGACCCATTGTCATTAATTGAGTGACAAGTTTTATGAAGTATCTAAGACTGATTGATTTACAACCAACACGTTACCACCATGTATCACACAAATAATTTTCCGAAGAATCATAGAAAGAAAATTATTTGTTTTGATAAAAGGAAGACTTCTCTTCTTAACCAAGAAATAATGCACTGAAACGTACATTAGATCGGAAAGGCACGAATATAAAGTAATTCATGCCTTTGTTAGGAACAGTCGTCTTTTAGGCGACGAACTTTCCCCAATATGAAGACCGGGTTGCTATCTGATGTAATAGCAAACCATATTTTTGAAGTCCGGGTTGCAGCCTGAAATGACTACAAGCCATAGTTTGAAGTTCGGGTTAGAGCCTGAAGTGACTGTAAGCCATAATGAAAGAATGTTTTGAGAAACGACATGTTTTAGAAAAGAAACATTATTTGAAGATAAAATGAAAACTCTTGCTCAAGCATATGTATGTTTCCGTGTCATTATTGAATGACATTTCTAGAAACGTACATAATATTGATTACACAAGAGACATGTCGTGAGAAGAATATTTTTGGATTTTTATGATTTTTCTGATTTTTTATGGGTTTTATTGGTTTTATATTTTTCTGTTTTCTATATGGTATAAGATATATACAAGTATATGTGAAGCAAAGCCATTTCTCCTCATTTTCTTCCTGAAGACGTTTGAGAGATACTGGCGAAGGACACTTCATTCCAAATCATGAGAGAATGAATTGAAACCGTTCTCTCAGAAGTGCTTTTGTGAAGGAATTCGCCAGCTGAAATTATATCCTCACAAAGGAAAAGTACCACTGCCCTTTCTCAACTTAATCCACCACACCGTTGAAGAATCCAATTAGAGCAATAATCATTGCGCAGTCTGAAGATAGTACCAATTCCCATACTTCAAGTCGATCGAACATGCTAACTTCTTCATGCATCACATTAACCCAATAGTCTTTAGAGATAGCAGTTTTGACATCTTTGGGTTCGACTTTGGAAGGTACGGAATTCTAAAAGCACCACAAGGCAAAGGTGGTAAGTTGTCTTCGTGTGAACACCGATCGAGAAAGATTCCCAATAATGTTGTCAATCGGATGATCATCGGTCCATTTTCTGAGATTTTGATGTGGTTGAGGATAGGAACCTGCGGAAGTCATGTTTGTATCCCTTGAAGAAGGTGTCTCAGAAGAAGATTCAGGATCAAATAGGTTATTGAACAGAGCATACTCAAGAGGAGCAAATAAATTCACTTCAAAAGAATTGTTGACTGCAGTGCCTTGATGTACTAAAGGAGATTGAAGATTTAATGATGATGGTGAATAACTAGCAGATGGAGCCTCTTGATCAATTCAAGTAAACACGGATGGACCATTTGGGTCAAATTATTCAACAAACATTGGTTCAAATAAGATCTTCAAATGCTCATTTCTAGGAGGTACATAAAGTAATGCAGGCATGGAATACTGTACAAGGCCTGAACTGATTGGTTCAGGGGACAAAAGTTTGGACGCGGGTCCTGCACTGAAGTGTACAGGAGCCATATGCTCAGTCAGCTCAACGAATGTGACGTGAACGGTTTCCAGGATTTATTGGGTTCGTTTGTTGTAGACTCGGTATCCCTTACTATCTGGAGCGTAACCAACGCAGAATCCAATACCAGTTTTAGCTTATAACATTCCCAGATCTTGACTGTCATTTTGTAGGGAAGCATAAAGCACCAAACACAAATAGAGAGGAGAGATCCGGTTTCTTGCCATGTATCAGCTCATATGGAGTTTTGTTGTGAAGAGTATGTATCAAGTATCGGTTTTCAGTGTAACAAACTATAGCAATTGCTTCCGCCCATAGGATCATCGGTGCCTTGGAGAAGTAGAACGAGTTGTTTGTTGATAAACTCCGTTCCATTGTTTGTCCAAATGATTATGATGGTTATGTGAGTCTTACTAGCAGTTGTTTGATGAGTTTTATGATAATTTCTGGAGTCACGTCCTTGGTTCTCAAAAACTTTACCCATGTAAACCAAGAGTATTCGTTGACAACAACGAGTACACATTACTTCCCATTTATTCTCTTCACACTTATTGGTCTGCCTGGGTCCATGTGAAGGGTGTAAAGAACATCCATGTTGGTGTTGACAATTTTAGGTTTGTGAGTATGCTTCTTTTGTTTACCCAGTTAACAAGCCGAATGAAGTTCTTTTTTGAACTTTAATCTGGGTAGACCTCATACAAGATCATTGTGAGCAAGATCATAGATGGTACCAAAGTTCAAGTGATTAAAACTTTGTTGCCATAGCCACGATTTGTTCTTTGAGGTCTTTGAGAGAAGGCAAATAGGAGAGGACCGCATCACGTCTTCGATAGAACAGGTGTATAGATACGTGCCATGACTGTCTTAAAGAAGATCAACACCATCCAATTCTCAGACGAAGCATGTGCAATTTCTGAAGGCAATCTTCAAGATCGGAATCAAGATATTGACCAACAGAGAACAGATTATGCCCAAGTCCTTCCACGTAGTATACCCAGGAAATTAGCTTTCTCCAGAAACATAATCTCCATAACTTATAATTACCCCAAAATGATAGTTCCCGAATCTAACTGTCCCGATAAACTTATTCACGAAATTCTCGAGCCCTGAGCGATCCCCAATCATAGGTTTAGAGCAGCCTGAGTCCAAATATCAAAGGACGAAATGTACGACCTGCATTTGGAAACAGACGAGAGCAAAAAATTTGGAGCGTCGGATCCCCAATTTGAGTTGGGTTCCAGTTGGTTAGTGTAAACAAGTTTTGGAGCTACTAAGACCTTAGGTGCATTCGTTTCAATGGTGGAAATTTCACTAGTAGATGCAATGGGCCTAGTTAAAGGACATTGGGTCTCCAGAGGGAAAGTTCTACCAGTTGGCTTCCATTCCTTAATAGGCACTACTTTAGAGTTGGTTATCCTAGTTAAAGGGCACTGTTCTCCTAAAGTGAATTTCCTTCCTGTGGGCTTCCATTGATAACCAACATTGGCAAACAGTTTACCTGTTGCTTTCCAAATTTGCTTACTTTGTTTAGCTCTCCAAACTTTCTTAACTGAGGTTTTGTAAAACGACTTCAGAAATTTCTCAACACATTTATCATGATTACTCGAAATTATGCATTCATTACATGTTTTGCAACTTGAATTTGGTTTTGAATTATGACTCATTTTGCTCAAGTTGGACTTAATGTTCCTCATGTGGTTGTCTACTTTCTTTTTAGGAACACTTTTAGCAGGTGAAGTCCTATAATTCCTTCTATTACTCCTTGGTTTAGACTCTCTAGCTTTAGTGTTACTGTTTACACCTGTAGACGGACTAATGGGAATTTTAGTCTTTTTCACTTCCGGTTGCTGAACATGTTTTGATGTGTTGGGATCTGAAGTTTCCAAGGGTACCTCAAAGGTAACATGCTTGTTCTTAGTCATAGATGATGATGCAGTAGACCTATCTTGCTTGCTATCAATTTTAGGACATGTACCAATAGCATATTCTAAGAGTTCCTGAGATCTATTAGTGAGAAAGCAGGCACCTACAATAGCATCATCAAGTGGTTTTGCTATCCTATCCTCTTCAAAGGTTTCACGAAGCAAGTCAAGGCACTCCTTAAGATGTTTAAGATAGTCTCTATGAACTAACTTATTATTCCTAAGGGGAAGAGGAATATTCACAGCATCAATTGCGTACTTCTTACAAGCAGAAACCTTTTGAACAACATTATCACAAGTGATGATTGGCATTTTCCCTTTCACCTGAGTCTTTAGATTCTCAATCTCTTTAAGCAAAGAAGTTATCTTTTCATTGTTTATATCACGTGTGATCTTAATTGAATCATATAACTCTTTGTAATGTTGTTTAACTTTTGAATTTCAGCACAAAACCAATCATTTTCATGTTGCAATTTATTAATGGTATCATGAAATTGAAAATTCTGAGAATCTATAGACTGTGGTTTTTAAGTGCTAATCACATCACTCTTGTTTGACTTCAATTGGGCAATTTGGACCCTCAGGTTCCGAATCGTGTTAGTGTGAGCTTGAATCTTTTCATCACGTTTGGCTAATTCAAAATATGCATCAAATTGAGGAGCATCTGAAGATGTCTTGGCATTTGAGTTTTTAGTTCTTTCTTCTAAATGTTGACACTTTAATTGCAAATTAAGATTATCAACCTCTAGTTTCGACAAATGCCTGACCATGTTATCATGGTCATCATTTTGAATTTTCTCACGTAATTTTAAATTCTCCCCCTCAAGCTCAACAACATGATTCTGGAAAGCGGTCAATGCAATAGACATCTCATGAAATTGGCAGGCAGATGACGTAGAATTAGTAGCAGTATAAAATACGTCCTGAGCAACACATTTAGTAATCAAATTCTCTTTCATGATGAGAATATTTTTTCTCGCAACTTCACTGCATTTAAGATCAATTGCCAATTGTTTACCCTCATTTTCCACATCTTTAAAAACCTTTTTCATTTGAGTCACATCATCATTAATGGTATTTTTAAGGCCCTCAAAATGTTCTTTGAGAAGTTTGAAAAATGGCATGACTTCAGTAAGGTAACATTGTTTTGTTTGCTTAAAACCTCTTTCCCCTTCAGTAATACCCGTTGGTGTTATTCTCTTTTTACATGTTTTATCAAAATCGGCGAATAATTGACCAAGGACATATAAGGTAATTAGTGTATTATTTTGCGTGGGGAGGGTGAAAGGAACAAGATGCTGTGGTGTGTTAATGGGATATATCGTTGGGTCAGCAATCCTAAAGATAGTGCGTGTGTTACCCACAATTCTTTCAGCTTTCAATTTTTCTATGTCTATGTTCCAGAAGACTTGCTCTAGAGTAAATTTCTTTTGTGGGACAAAGATAGCTAATTGATTATCTTCAGAGTAATCATAATTGTACAAGATTTTATTAGCTATGCACTGGGGATCCCTTAATTTCTCAGCAAGTTTTTCTCTGGTTCTATCTTCTATCTCATTGCCCTCATCATCAGACGTAGCATCAGGTGGGGCATGATTAGGCTCAAGCATAATGTTTGCATCATATAATGCCGGTTGTGCACCTATACCACTTCTAAGGAAATTGGCTTTTGGCTTAGTAGAATCCTTCTCACTATGAACATCACTCAACTTCCTATGTTTATGCATCATTTGAGCAGTTTGAATGGTTTGGCCTTGCGTGTATAACTTATCCTCAAGTTTATTTTTTAGGATTTTAAGACTAGAGAAATCATTTAGGAGTTTTGTTTCCTTTTCCTTTGAAATCATGTTTGAGTGTGTTTAAGCCTTTTTGAACCTCTTGTTTTTGTTTAACAGTTTGATCCAGTTGTTTTTGGAAAGATTGTAACTCCTTTCTCAATGTTTCTCGCTTAAGATTATTTTCAAATATGTATGCACGCATTTCCCATTCCATGTTCTGCTCACGTCCGGTGAGTTCAAGTCTAGCACGTTGTTCATACATTGCCACCTGATACTTAAGGATATTAAATCTAGTGGTCAAGGAGTCATCAGGGTTATAGGCAGTGTTCTCATGCAACACACATTCATCATTTAAAACAGAAGATGCACTACATTGTACAACAGACACTTCATTGTGTATCATATGTTGTTCATATGGGTCAACATTGCTATTTCCCATGTCAACAACATCTGAATCGACATCGTTTGTCGGTTGTACTTTGTTAGGAATCTTTTGTTCATCAACCATGTTACACAGTTCGAGTACCTTAGCACATGACACATGTTCATTTATCGGTCTGATATATGCATCCACATCACGTGTAGGAGTCATTGAACTATTCGTTATGTCAAGCTTATCAGTCTCTGATCCTCTGCCTTTGGTGACCACTGACCCAGCATCCGATGCTTTACTTGAATCCACAACATTATCACTTGATTGCTCCCGATATGCCTTCACCTTGTCTTCATGCTTGAGTTTGTGTTGTGCTCTTTCCATAATGTACTCCTTCACATTACCCATGAGTTGGAGTAATGTGACTCTGAAAACGTCAACTTCAATTCCCGTATGAGTAGCAAAGCTCTTTTTTGTCATTTGACACTCATGATCATACTCCTCAGTGAATCGTGAATCAATGAACGCTTGGAGTTGGTTGTTGATCACACATAATGCAGCCATAGAACTACCTTCAGAAAATTCACCTGTTTCAAGTTGTTGTTGAAGCTGATCTAAGTGTAGAGTCATTTTGACTGTGAAGGTCTCAACATTTTGACCAAAAAGTGTTGCGAATGCACGATTGAAACCTCCCAAGTATCCAGGTTTTGCAAAGAGAACCTTGAGATGTGTATGGAGTGATCGAAAACATTCAATGCGACTATTCTTTGCATTATCGGGCAATTTAATTAGCTGATGAAGCACATTATCATTAGAATTCGAGCACGAAGATTCCATAGCAGTGATTGTATGTTAAGAGTGGCGATTGTTTGTTTTGACAAGGTTATATGTTGTTTAGTTGTGATCTTGGTTCGGTTGATGCAAGTTTTTACGGTGAAATTTTTGGTCTGAAAACTTAAAACCTCAATAACTTCACTCCGGAGGTGATTTGGGCCTCAAAAATTCGTTTCACGACTTCGTGGTGAAACCTCACAATATTCAGCCTGTTCCGGACGTTTTGACAGCTAATTCGCTGAAAACGGAGTTACGGTTCAAAAGTTATGACCGTTTGAAATTTCGACGTAAAAAGTCAACTATGGTCAAACAGAGTTAACTGCAAGATCAGGCAAGGTAACCGCAGGAAAGGTAGCCACAAGGTGAGTTAACCACAAGGTGAGATAACCGCATGAAGTGACTAACCGCAGGGAGTAACTAACCGCAGGAGAGATAACCACAAAGATCTAACCGAAAACCACTTAATCGCAGAAAGCTAACCACAATGAGCTAACCGCAGACCATTTAACCGCAGAAAACTAACCACAATGAACTAACCGCAGACTACTTAATCGCAGAAAGCTAACCACAATGAACTAACCACAGACCACTTAACCGCAGAAAACTAACCACAATGAACTAACCGCAGACCACTTAACCGCAAGAGCTAATCGCAGTATACAAAAATCCAAATCTGTCACTTTCCTTGCGATTTGTTTGTATTCCCAAAATAGTAATCGCACCAAACTAACCGCAGAGATCAGGAACTAAACGCAGACAAGCAATGCAACAGTAGACTTAACCGCAACTATGAAATACGCCCAAAATCAAGTCCAAACTTCAAATAGATTAAAGATATGGTATAGCCAACTGAAACGCAATGTTCAACTAACACCTATGATCATAAAAATACATCACTAACATGTCAAATAACACAAGAAAGATCAAACCAAGCCAAGAACCATTCGAACCAAATAAAGTCACAAAACCAAGCACCAAATTCGCGCACAAACCAATCCCTAGGATGTAACCATGGCTCTGATACCAATTGTAAGTTACTCATAATGATTAACATGTATGCTTCTTATGATTATGGATCGAATATGGGATTCAAGAGAGATGTTAGATAGAAAAAGAGATGGGAGCCTTTTCTAGTGAGAAACAAGAGATATTAGATTAGTGTAATGAAAGGTCCAACCCTCTCCCTTGGGTGGGAGAGGGTATATATACTACAACTACTTGGTGCTCCATGAAACGAGCTGTAGAGTGAGCTGACAGAGGGTAAAGACCCGACCCACTCTACGAATGCTATTTACATATTTAACTACTAATAAACTACGTACTAACTATAATAAGGATAATTCTACGAGCTACGTAATGCTTAGCAATACTTGGGGTGACCGAGTCTTTAACTGAATAATCGTATTCCTAACATTCTTCTTAAGTTAAGCTTTTATATTCCGCATTCTAGCTTAAGTGTTTAATACAAGTCAACTTCTATATAAGATCGTTTGCTCAACTGGGATCAACAAGTGGTATCAGAGATTGTAATCTAGAAGTTGTAATCAAGAAGAAACTGTTCCTTGCAAGTTTGCTGTTCCTAATCAATTGCTAAAGATGGGTGATGACACACATATGGTGAATGCTTTAAAGGTTCCCATGCCCAACCCTGGAGAATATGAGATGTGGAAGATGAGAATCAGACAATACATTCGCATGATTGACTTTAACATGTGGAATGTGATTATCAATGGTGACTCTTTACCAAAGAAGGCACCTGATGGTAAAGAGATACCAATCAAGTCTGCTGAAGAGAACTCAGTGAGGAAAATGGAGATCAAGGCACACAATATTCTCTTAATGGGAATACCTAATGAATTTCAGTTGGACTTTGATAGTTGTGAGACTACAAAAGACTTGATGGATGCTGTCGAATTCAGGTTTGGAGGGAACGATGCTACAAAGAAGTCAAGGAAAAACATGTTGAAGCATCAGTTTGAGAACTTTACTGCTGAAAGTGGAGAGAAGATTAATGGCACTTACAACAGGCTCAATCAACTTGTCAGTCCTTTAAAGCTTGTTTGCTATGTGGTTCCACAAGAAGATGTAAACCTCAAGTTGCTTAGAAGTCTTGCACCTGAATGGAGTATGCACACTATTGTTTGGAGGAATAAGCCTGACTTTGAAACTATGAAGTTGGAAAGTCTCTATAACAACTTAAGAGTGTATGAACCAGAGTTGACTTCTTCATCTACTTCATCTTCTGGTACACAAAATCTTGCCTTTGTATCTTCAAATTGAAAGGGGTCTAAAGAATCACACTCTAATGCTTATTGAGTATCTACTGCTGATGGATCTGCTGCTAGTTCTAATGATAATAATTCCACCAGTAATATTGCTTTGTGTGCATTCTTGGCTGATCTAACTACAAGTGTAAGGTCACAGGATATTAATCAAGATTTGGATCACCTTGATCCAGATGATCTTGAAGAGATGGATCTTAAGTGGCAAATGGCCATGTTGACCTTAAGGGCAAGAAAATTCTTGAAGAGACCTGGAAGAGAAATCAAGTGCAGGGCTAAAGAAAATGTTGGCTTTGACATGTCAAAGATAGAGTGCTACAACTGCAACAGAAAGGGTCACTTTGCCAGAGAATGTAGGGCTCCAAAGAAAAATGCTGAAGCATCAAAGAAGACTGAAGAAACAAAGAATACCACTAATGCATTGGTATCTTGTGATGGATTGGGAGAGTATGATTGGAGTGATTTGGCCGATGAAGAACCAAATTATTCTTTGGTGGCTCAAGTCAAACCTAAAGTGCATAACTTTGCACTTATGGCCTATGCATCATCATCTTCTGGATCTGATTCTGAGGTATCTAATGATTCTGATTTATCTGTGTGTTCTTTTAAGTCATGTACTGACACTGTAGAAGAACTTAAGTCTAGGAATGAGAGTCTAATTAGAGAAGTTGAAAACCTAAAACTTGATAACCTAGGTTACAAAGTAGGTATTCAAAATGTTGAAAGGAGACTTGAGTATCTAAAAGAGTGTGAGCTGGAATATGTTGATAGAATTAACCAACAAGATGTTGAAATTTTTAAGAAAAACAGTGAAATTGAGTTTCTTAAGAATAAATTAGAAGAGGCAGAAAGAGATAGGGATGCAGCTCTTGCTGAAAAAGAAAAACATATAGTAAGAGTGAATAAACAACAATATGCTTCTGATTTGGTTAATAAATCTATTGAGAGTACCATAATGAGGAAAGGAAGTGGAATAGGTTACAATGAGGTTGCTCCTCCTGCTAAGAGTGCCTATGCTCCACCAGGAAAAGAATTGTCCTTCATTAGTGAGCTGAACATTGAAAAACCAATAGGTGAGTCTAGTACAAGTGTCTTAGAAACACCTAAGGTAGAGGGTAGAAAATTTCCTGATGCTCCCATTATTGAAGATTGGTACTCAGATAGTGATGAGGAATAGGAACAGGTTGAACTAGAACAAAGTGTTGAAAAGGAAGAAATTCCTACCAAAGTTGAACCTAAAATTGATCAAGTGAAGTTTGTGAGACTTGTGTTAGGTAAGGGTATCTCTAGGAAAATGGTTGAATATAATGAGATTTCTAGAGATAGAATGAATAGTTTCAATAATAAGCCTAGGGGAAATCAGAGAAAATTTAATAACCTAGTTTCTAACAAATTAGGTAGTGAGTTTCAATTAAAGAAAAAGGCTTGTTATAAGTGTGGTAGCTTTGAACATTTGATTAATAGTTGTCTTGACCACAAGAAGCCTGTTTGGAATCAATACTCTAGGGTGAATCATAAATATGTTAATAAGAATACTCACCCTCATCCTAATAGAAACATGATTCCTAGGGTTGTGTTGTTAAGATCTGGTGCAACTAGATCCATTTATGCTGCTAAATCAAATGGTGCTTTTAAAACCACAACTGGTTCTGTTGTTGGCTCTACTGCTAGTAAGCACTCTGCTACTAGTAAGCATTCTGCTGCTAGTAAGCAATCTGCTGCTAGTACAAAACTTTCTACTTCTGGGCCAAAAGTTTTATCAAATACAGTTGTTGGAAATCATTTTTATGCTGTTAAGGCCTCAGCTTGTTGGGTTTGGAAGCCAAAATCAACTGTTACAAACAATGTTTCCAAAAACAGCAGTGCATCAAGTGATTTAAAGAAATTTAACTATGTTGATGCACAAGGTAGATCCAAGTCAGTAATGGCTTGGGTCCCCAAGAGAAACTAATTTCTCTATTTTCATGTGTAGGGTAATCTAATGGATGATCTTAAAGATATGGTTATAGTTGATAATGGATGCTCTGGACATATGACAGGAGATGAGTCTCAACTTGAAGACTTTGAGGCTTTTGAAGGTGGTTATGTTGCTTTTGGGAATGATCCAAAAGGTGGAAAGATTGTTGGTAGAGGCATTTTAAGAACAGGGAATTTGGACTTTGAGAAGGTGTTTCTTGTGAAAGGGCTTAAGTTTAACCTCTTTAGTGTTTCACAAATGTGTGACAAAAGGAATTTTGTTCTTTTTACAGACATTGAATGTATGATCATTTCTCCTGATTTTCAGTTGCCAAATGATAAATTTGTGCTATTGAAGGTCCCTAGATATGAAAATATATACAGTAACCATATTAAGAACATAGTTCCCAAAAGAGCTTTAACTTGTCTGATTGCAAAAGCCACTATTGATGAGTCCAAATTATGGCATAGAAGACTTGGGCACCTAAACTACAAGACAATGAACAATTTGGTGAAAGGAAATCTTGTGAGAGGCATGCCCACAAAGTTGTTTGAAAATTGTGAGACTTGTGTTGCCTGTCAAAAGGGTAAACAACAGAGAGTTTCATTCAAGTCTAAGACTGTGAACACAAATACAGAGCCCTTGCACTTATTTCACATGGATTTATTTGGGCCTGTTTTTGTGAAAAGTTTGAACAAGAAGTCATATTGCCTAGTTGTCACAGATGACTTCAGTATGTTTACTTGGGTGTTCTTCTTAGCCACTAAAGATGATACCCCAGAGATACTTAAGGAATTCATTACAAGAGTTGAAAACCTGCACAACCACAGAGTGAAAATTATCAGATGTGACAATGGTACTGAGTTCAAGAATAGTGTGACGATTCAATTCTGTATGGGAAAAGGAATTCTAAGACAGTACAGTGTTGCAAGAACTCCACAACAGAATGGTGTTGCAGAGAGAAGAAATAGGACACTTATTGAGGCTGCAAGAACAATTTTATCTGATTCCAAACTACCTATACCTTTTTGGGCTGAAGCTGTAAACGCTGCATGTTTTGTGCAAAACAGGAGTAAGGTAGTGAAGCCTACAACAAAACTCCATATGAGCTTTTTCATGGGAAGAAACCATTGATAGATTTTCTCAAGCCATTTGGATGTCCTGTCACTATTCTAAATACTAAGGATCAGTTAGGCAAGTTTGAAGAGAAAGCTGATGAAGGTTATTTAGTTGGTTACTCTGTACATAGTAAAGCTTTCAGGGTATATAACTAGAGAACCAAACATGTGGAGGAAAATTTGCTTATCAAGTTCAGTGAGAACACATCTAATGCTGAAGGAAAATGACCTGAATGGATGTTTAATGTTGATATCCTGACCAAGACAATGAATTATGTACTTGTTATTGCTAGTGTTGACACTAACAAACCACAAGAAGGCATTGTTTTGATTGAGAAACTGAAGGTTGGTCCTACTTTCTTACCCTTACAAAAAGATCAAGATATACAAGAAGATGTTGTTACTCCAGAGAAACCTAAGGAAGCTGAAGCAGATGTTGAAATTCCTATTGATGCAGAAAAGATACCCAATGAAACTCCTAAAGTGGTTGTTGATGACTCTCCAACAAGGCCAGAAGACTCTACTACTGACTCAGAAGACTCTACTGATAGACCAAAACAAGCAACTATTGCTTCAATCAATTCTGCTGCCAAGCCTATTAACTCTGCTTCTACATCACAGTTTCCTTCTTTGGACACTCAGGATAGAACTTTTAATGATTCAAACTATCCTGATGATCCAAATATGCCTCCTCTAGAGAATATCTATAATGACACAGATGATGAAGCTCTTGATGGTAAACTATTTGGAGCTGAGGTAGATTATACTAATTTGGAAACCAACATTCCTGTTAGTCCCACTACTACTACAAGAGTTCACAAGGATCATCCAAAAGAACAAATTCTCAGTGATCCACAATCATCTGTACAAACAAGAAAAATGACTAAAGAGCTCAAAGATCTTCAACATAAAAGTTTCTTTGCAAGATCTCTGCATCAAAGAAACAGTCATAAAGATCTACAAAATTGCTTGTTTGCCTGTTTTCTGTCTCAAATTGAACCCAAGAACACTTACAAAGCCTTACAAGAAGCAAGTTGGGTGGAAGCAATGCAAGATGAGCTTCTGCAATTCAAACTACTAGAGGTATGGACTTTGGTTGATTTGCCAAATGGAAAAAGAGTAATTGGCACTAAATGGGTTTTCAGATGTAAAAGAGATGAAAGGGGAATAGTCATCAGAAATAAACCTAGGTTAGTAGCTCAAGGATACACACAACAAGAGGGACTTGACTATGATGAGGTATTTGCACCAGTGGTAAGAATGGAAGCCATTAGACTATTCTTGGCTTATGCTTCATTCAAAGATTTTGTGGTGTATCAGATGGATGTAAAGAGTGCTTTCCTTTATGGGACCATTACAGAAGAAGTTTATGTGTCTCAACCACCTGGTTTTGAGGATCCTGATTATCTTGACAAAGTTTACAAGGTGAATAGAGCAACGTATGGTTTACATCAAGCTCCTAGAGCTTGGTATGATACCTTGTCAACATATTTGTTAGACTCTGGGTTCAGTAGAGGAAAGATTGACAAGACTTTGTTTCTCAAAAGACAAAAAGATGATATATTACTGGTTCAAATATATGTTGATGACATCATCTTTGGTTCTACAAACAGGGCTACGTGTGTTGATTTTGAGACGCTTATGAAGGATAAGTTTGCTATGAGTTCAATGGGAGAACTCAACTTCTTCTTGGGACTACAAGTGGTACAAAAGAAAGATGGCATATTTATTAGTCAGGATAAGTATGTTAATGACATTTTGAAGAAGTTTGGATTTGAAGATGCTAAGCCTGCTAAGACAACCATGGATACCAACGAACCTTTGTTGAAGGATGAAAATGGAAAAGAAGTAGATATTCACTTGTACAGATCCATGATTGGCTCATTGATGTATCTTACAGCATCAAGGCCTGATATTATGTTTGCTGTATGTGCCTGTGCAAGATTCCAAGTATGTCCCAAAGAATCACATCTCAATGCAGTGAAGAGGATTTTTAGGTATTTAAGGCATCAACCTAAATAAGGCCTATGGTATCCTAAGGATTCACCTTTTGATTTGGTGGCATATTCAGACAGTGACTATGCTGGTGCTTGCTTGGATAGAAAGTCTACAACTGGAGGTTGTCAATTTCTTGGAAACAGATTGGTGTCATGGCAATGCAAGAAACAGACAGTGGTTGCAAATTCTACAACTGAAGCTGAGTATGTGGCTACTTCAAGTTGCTATGGTCAAGTTCTTTGGATGCAAAATCAACTACTGAACTATGGGTACAATTTCTTGAACGCCAAAATTCATATTGATAACAACAGCACACTTTGCATAATTAAAAATGCTATTTTTCATTCTAAAACAAAACATATTGAGATAAGACATCATTTCATAAGGGATTGCTATGAAAAGAAGTTAATTCAAATTGTCAAAATTTATACTGATAACAATGTTGCTGATCTTCTCACTAAACATTTTGATGTGGGGAGATTTCAGTTCTTAATTGCAAACATTGGTATGATAAATCTTTGAAAATCTTATCTCTTTTTGTTTTTGTAAAAGTATGTAAAGGTACTGTACTGTTTGTTCCTCTGTTTCTGCTGCTTCTTAAGAAGCATATGATTAAGTTGTAATGTACTTTGCTGCTATTTCATTCTATTGCTAGTATATATATTTGTATGCTTTGTGGTGTTTGGACTAACATTTTGCAGGCACAAGTTTAAAGGATGTTAGTTGATGATTTGCAAGTTCACAAAACAAGAAGTAAACATTCATCATTCATCACGAACACAGTACAACTGATCAGATATCAAAAGAGTACATCTACATCAATTCAAAAACAATAAAAGAGTGCTACATAACAAAATGAAATTAAAAGACTACAAACATCACTGTCTAGGGCATGGAAGACCAAGTACAATCTTTCTTTCCTTAGGAAGAGGAGGGTTTGCCTTCCTTATCTTGGATGATGTCTTGGGTCTTGGCCTTGAAGATTGTGGTCTTTCAGGAGTGGAAGGTGGATTGTTTTGTGGCTCATCCTCATTAGATGAAGTACAGAGAAAGGGGGAAACAAGTTCTATTGGAGATGGAGGTATTATAGGGATCCAAGCAGGGTCTTCTGATGATTCTGAAGATGATGGAGATTTAGGGGACATCACCTCTTTACCCCTGGAAGTGCTTGGGGTTTGATTCAAGTTTAAAAGATCTTTGAAAATAGGGAGATCGTGCTTTCTCTTGTGGGCTTGTTCCTTGGTTCTACATCCATTGTGGGGAGGACGGAATGGAGGTACATAGGTTTCAAAGGGTGCTTCATCCTCATAATATGAATCGGATGATATGTTGATAATTTCGGGGGAAGATTTCATGGTTATTGAGATTTGATTTGTGTGATTGAGATTTGATTTGGTTATTGATTGTAATTAGGGTTTGATTGTGTTGAATTAGGGAAAGATTTAGTCCGTTTTTATAGGGATTACGGAGTATCAAGCGTATTTATTGTTGAGGGTTCTTGACTTTTTGACCAAGTTTGATTAGTCAACTCTACTGCTGGCTTAAACTCACTCTGCTGCTAGTTGTTTTATTCTGCTACTAGTTGTGGATGATATGGTTATGCTGCTACGGTTGTATGTGTGAGGGTGGAATGTGTAACTTCTCCAAATCAGTTTAAAACCTAATTAACATTCACAATTGGTTTTTACATGCTCCAAATTGAAGTTATCACAAACCCTAACACTCCATTATTCTCAAAGTCAATTATCCCCAATTTCTCTGAACCCTAATTCATGGATTATACACGTACCTGGGCAGAGCAGCATAATAGTGTTGTTATTTTGGATGAAGATTTGGTTACTGAAGGTTTCACAGACATGGTAAAATTCTTGAATGCTACTTCTCTTAGGTATACATTAACTGTGAATCCTACAATATTTGTTTCCTACATCAAACAGTTTTGGCTTACTGCTAAAGTCAAAACTATGAATGAGGAAAAATATGTTAGTGCTATAGTAGATGGTCAAAAGGTTCGTGTAACTGAATCTTCTATAAGGGAAACTCTTCTCTTAGATGATGAAACAGAGACCACTTGTCTTGCCAATTCTGCTATTTTTGAAGGTTTAAATGCTTTGGGGTATGAGGGAAGACATACAAATTTAAAATTTAAAAAATCTCTCCTCTGCCCTCAATACAATTTTTCGGTACACATTCTCCTTCATTGTTTGAGTCCTAAAACTTCTGGGTGGAATGAGTTTAGTGTTACTATTTCTTCTGCTATGGTATGCCTAAGTAAAGGCCATCCATTTAATTTTTCAAATATAATTTTGGAGGGGATTGTTAAAAGTGTTAAAGAGTCTGGTTCTTATTTGCTTTATCCAAGATTTATCCAGCTCTTTATTGAAAACCAACTTACCAATTTCAAATCACATACTGCTACTTATGATGCTCCCAAATTGGTTTCCAAAACTTTACTTTCTTGATTAAGCATGGAAAAGGTTTTTCAGGCACACATACAAATCTTACACCTTCTATGGTGCAACTTGTGCAAAATATTCAGGGTGAAGGGTCAGGAAATCCCACTGATTCCAATCACACACCCAATTTTACTGCATCTGCTACACAACCCAAAATACACTATACCCGTAGGAAAACCAAAAAGAACACTAATCTACCTCAGGATAGTGTTACTATGGTTGTACTAGATGAGGCTGTACTAGGTGATGGATGGGACATGTTGGCAAGGGCTGTCACTACTGCTTCAAGCTTAGCAGCAGAGCAGGACAGTGATAACATAGTTAAGACCCAAAACAAGGCAATATCTAGAGAAAAGGATTCTGCTGAATCTAATTCTCAGGATGGTAACCCTAGCCAAATGGAATATATAGGAGGCTCAGATGATCAAACTAGGTTTCATACTGAGTTTATGTCCCAAGATTCACCTCTCGGACCAGGTCACACAGGTCGAAGTGATGAGGACAGGACAGTGACAAATGAATTGACGGAAAATCTTGTACATGATGACAATGTCCATGATTCACCTCTTGGACCAGGTTACACAGGTCGAAGTGATGAGACTACCATGAAACTCATTCAGGAATTAACGGTTACTTGTACCAACTTGGAGGTGAAGTGTACTTCATTGGAAGATAAAGTTCTTAGTCTCTCTACTGTTGTTGATGGTCAAGCCAAGCTCATCACAAAATTGCAAAAACAGATTAAGAACTTAAGGAAATCAAGATCTTCAACCTCCTTCAAAAGATTGAAGAAAGTGGGCACTTCTCAAGTTATAAGTTCACCTGAACTCTCTACTCATTTGGAAGAGGATGCTTCCAAAAAGGGGAGGAATGAAGAAATAATGGGAATAATGGGTTCAGGGGAGGCTAATTTGAGTAAAATTGATGGTGCTCAGGATATGGATGCTGGAATGGTTTCAGGAGAGGTTCCAGAGGTTGGAGATATGGAAGTGGAAAGTCCTTAGGATGCTGAAAATTTTGTGATTGCTGACAAATCAGGGAATGAGGTTGTAATGGAGAAAGTGATTGCTACTCAAGAAAATGTGGTGGAAAAGCTTAAGACTTTGGAGCCTGAGCAACTAGTGAAGGCAACAGGGTTGATGGGTGAAGCTTTAATGACTTTTGGTGATTCTATGGTTAAAGAACTTGAAAATGCTGCTATTGCTAACAAGATTAATGACTCTGCTGCTGCTCAAGATTCTACTGCTAAGGACTTTGTTGATCCTGCTGCTAGTGGAAAGATCAATTCTGCTGATGCACAAGACTCTGCTGCTGGGTCTAGTGACAATGCTGCTGCTGAGGCTATGGTTTTGTTAAGTAAGAAGACTACAGAATTTCCATCTGAATCATCTTCAAAACATACACCACTACCAACTAAATCCCTACCACAACAACCAACAACCACAATCACATCATCTACACCAAGGATACCTCTAAAAGGAGTTGTAATTAGAGAACCTGTTGCTCAACAAAAGAAGATTGTTTCATCATCTTCTACTGATAAAGGGAAGGGCAAGCAAGTTGAAGATCCAAAGATAATATAAAAGGGGATTGATTACTCTGAGATACCTTTTCATTGGTGGCCCAAGGAATTACAAGTTGAACATGATACAGCTGTTGCATTGAAAGAACAAGAATTGCTTGATCAAGAAGAATAACAGTTGATTCAGGAGGAAAAGGAAAAGGTTGAAAAGGAAACTGCAGACTTAAAGAGGTATGAGGAATGGGTTGATGAGAAGATAAGAATAGATGCTGATATTGAACTCTCAAAGATGATTAAGATTGAAGAAAAAGAGATTCCAACTTTTGATGTGCAATCTTGGATAAGAGAGTTCACTGCTAAGAAAAAGAAAGAAGATGCTGCTACTAGAAGAAAGAAAAAGGTTCTCAGGGGTCCAACTCCATTGCAACAAAGAAGAGGGCAAGAAAGGTACCTGAAGAATATGAAGGGATGGAAATTGGTGCAGTTAAAACCTAAGTCTAATCAAGAGGTTTTTGACTTATATCAACAAGCTAAGAGACAAACAGATACCTTCTAACCTATGGGTTGTGCTGAAGACTTGGAAAATATTGCTCAAATGAATAAAAAGTTGGTACCTGATAAAGTGGCTGAAGTAGAGCATGTTCAAGAGGTAGATGTTGTTAAGCAGCTTGATGATAGTGCAGATAAGACAACTTCTTCTGTTCAAAGTAGTAAAAGAAAAGGTGTTGTTCATAAATCCTTTGCGAAGAAGAAGAGAAAAACAGCAGAAGAAAGCAGTTCTAAGCCTGAAGGAGATGAGTTTAAGAATGATTTTGATCATATTCCTTCTGAGAATTTAGAGGAACAATTGAAGGTTCTCACTATGGTTGGTTAGATGGAGGAACCTGAAGTAGTTGATGCCACACAAATAGGAATCAAATATCCTATTATCAAAGTAACTACAGGATATGATACTAAAATTGGAGCATTTCATGATGTTGAGAGATCTGATGGAAAGACTCACAGGTTTCTTAGATTTCAACAGATGCTATATTACTTTGATAGAGAGGATGTTGATGACTTGTGGAAGTTATATAAGGCAAAGTTTGGAGCTGAAAAGTTTGATGGTAAAAAGTATGAAACAGAGAAAATTGATTACATTAAAACTATGGCTGATAATGTTCTTTGGAGAGCTCTGAAACTTATGTATGAACCTTCAATGGATGATTCTGAATGGGCAGAGATAGTAGGATACAAAGTAAGAAAATGGAGACTTTTTCAAGATTCTGGAATTCATGTCTTGGAAATTGGACCAATTACTTTGTATATGCTGGCTAAAAAGGATTACCCAGTGGTAAGATACTTGAATACTGTCAATCAGATGGTTAATGGTGTTGGATTACTCAACTTGCAGAATGACTATGACACTGATGATCAAGCATTTAATTTGCTGTCAAAGTATACGAAGATACTTGGTCAACAGACATCTCAAGATTTGAGTGTTTGGAAGCATCCTCCTAGTGTATAACTATGCTTTGAAGAAACTTAATGATTTAGTGATAAATATTAAGTTTAGGGGAGGATTGTTGGGTTTTGGATTCTGCTGCTGAGAGAAACTGCTGCTGTGATGAAACTGCTGCTAAGGTAAATGATTATGCTGCTGATGTCAAAGTGCTGCTAAGGGAAAATGCTGCTAGAGGAATCTACTGCTAAAGTGATAAGCATGTATTCGAAGTAGATAATTATAAAATAGATTGTGTGTATGTAATATACATCTAGAATATTCTTATCTTGCATAGAAAGTTATTGTAAACCTAGTAGGACTCCTTGGTGTATAAAAGGAGGATCCTAGGGTTAGATTGAGTATGTATTGTTTAGTTTTCTTTTACACTTCAAGGTTGTAAAACCCTAGCATTGTCGAGTGCTCGTATTAATAATATTGAAGTGTTGATAGTTAAATTGTTCTTCTTAAGTTAAGCTTTTATATTCCGCATTCTAGCTTAAGTGTTTAATACAAGTCAACTTCTATATAAGATCGTTTGCTCGACTGGGATCAACATACTCTCAAATTGTTGTAGAGGCTTTCCAAATTCATAGTTTCAAAGTCAGGCTTATTCCTCCAAACAACTGTGTGCATACTCCATTCAGGTGCAAGACTTCTAAGAAACTTGAGGTTTACATCTTCTTGTGGAACCACATAGCCAACAAGCTTTAAGTGACTGACAAGTTGATTAAGCCTGTTGTATGTGCCATTGATCTTTTCACCACTTTCAGCAGTAAAGTTCTCAAACTGATGCTTCAACATGTTAAACAATAACAAAGACAATAAAATGCACAACGGAATAAGTAAAACATCATTGTTATTGAACAAGGTTTCTCTACAATCACCTCTACCAACTATTACAAACCCTAGGCATCCATGGTAGAAAATTGACGCCTAGACACACACACACCTTTCTTAGTCGACTACATATTGGAAGACTTAATTATAAAAACCTGTACCCTTAATCTCTTTATAAAATAGAGAATTAGGGTTTACAAAATACTACGAAGGACTAAAATATAAATCTTCTTTTGCAAGCAATTCCTTCTTCATATTTTGTAAGTTTCCTTCTTGTCACATTAAGCCCTTCATGTTTCACTCTTCTTGTTTTGTATCATCAAATCAATAAACCCAACAATCTTCCCCTATTTGATGATGACAAAACAAACACGTTCTTGTACGAACCTCCCTAGACGAAGTAGAGAAGTTGAGATAATGAAATCTTGCCATGAATGAAACAATCTTGTCTTCCCGTTAAGCCATGCCATGCGACTCCAAAATCTCTTCCCCTTTTTGTTATCAACAAATAGGAAACGTATGCAAAACTTCCCCTTGAGTGGTGCATGTAGATGATTAAACATTTAATCAATAAGCTTCCCCTGAAATCAATATGTTTACCATCTCTTGAATCTTTAATTCTGTAGGCTCTAAGTAATGATCACATGTGAAGAAAACCAAATATAACGAACTTGATGAAGAAGTAGAATAACCCAAACTTGTGTCTTATGTCTTGTACTATCCACGTGACTTTGAACTTATACCCAAAACCAAATATATAAGTAGACTGCAATCTTTTAACAAAATCCTCATCTTCAATGAGACACTGAGCACAATAACGTAACTTCTTCAAGTGATAGTTCACTAGGTCTTCGTCCATCCTCCCCTTGACCTATGAAAATTAGATTTGACAAGTATTCGTTACCACCGTATAAAAGAAACAAGTTATCTTCAAAGTGTAACACCCCCACTTTGAGATATGATAAGAATACAAACTTGTGAAACTCAACAACAACATCAAATAGATGATAATCAATCTTCTTCGTAATCAATTAATCCAATAAGAACTAAATACCGAGCCTTTTTAAACATTTAAGGACAAAAACCAAACCAGTCTTCCTTGTGTGTGTGAACCAAAATCCAATGTGTGTGTAAACCATCTCCATATCTACCAAAATAAAATCCATGTACTTTGCCCGATATCTAGTAATACCAGTAGTAGAAACAACTAATATTGGACAGACCAAGCAGTACTAACCAATAAACGTAGGAGTAGTATAAGTCTTTCGAGTAGCAGAATCAAATAACTAGAAGTAGAATCTCGAAAGTAGCAGTAGTATGCAGCAGCAGAAACTTTTCATAGCCAGCAGTAGAATATTGGAACGAGCAGTACTATAATCTCATGAGCAGTAGAAACTTACAACATTCGGCGGTAGCACGGATAAGCAGAAACTATCATTCGACTCCATATGCTTCTACCCAACTATAGCGAATCTAAATAACAAACCCTTTATCATAAAGTGAGTATTTGCAATTTACAAACCACCGTCCCATGATGATTTGATAATCAATGATATAAAACTCATGCAACCCCACTCAGTACGATCGATTATTTATGCAATTTGTAGCTCTAACCAATAAACGACATCCTCACTAACGATTTGACCAATCATTAAAAATTTAAAGCGAAAGCACCTTGGGCAAAACGACAACATATCAGCTCGACTAATTTAATAACCTTGAACAATGAACCCTTAATCGAACTTTGTCACCAACTATGAAACCACTTAATGCAGATCACGAAAAAATCACTTTGCAATTAATTCAATATGCATCATCCAATATTACGAGGTTGATTATATTCATCTATCATTAACCAATAAAATCTTACTATAAATCACAATCATTAAATAGTACTACGTATAAGATTTAATTGTTGAATCAGCACACCACTTTTCCTCCATCAATCGCAATTAATGTCACCGACCGACCAATTGGTATTTAATTAAATATTCGAACAATTTAAATCTGTACGAGGTTATGACAATGAATTACTCCTACATGATTTCATAATACGAGATGAATAATATAATCACCGTGATTGCTTGTCGTCTGATGCGTATCATATTTATTTAAAAAACAATTTCAGCAACAACATCAATAAATACGAACCTCAAATATCCAAAGTTACTTTCTTCGAGTGAAAACCTTGTAAAATCCCTAGATCACGAGCTAACCTATCTCCGATGCCAATTGTGGAGTTTGATAGACTCCATGGATCGTTTTGAGCACTAGGGTTAAACAATAACAAAGACAATAAAATGCACAGCGGAATAAGTAAAACATCATTGTTATTGAACAAGGTTTCTCCACAATCACCTCTACCAACTATCACAAACCCTAAGCGTCCATTGTAGGAACTTGACGCCTTTCTTAGTCGACTACATATTGGAAGACTTAATTATAAAAACCTGTACCCTTAATCTCTTTATATAATAGAGAATTAGGATTCTTTTGCAAGCAAGTCCTTCTCCATCTTTTGTAAGTTTCTTTCTTGTCACATTAAGCCCTTCATGTTTCACTCTTCTTGTTTTGTATCATTCAATCAATAAACCCAACACCTAATCACCCTAAACCATCCCTAAACACTCTAAGAAGCTTGCAAGCACCTCTAAGCTAGCACACAAGTAGGTGCATCACCTACTTGTCACCACCTTTCCCTAACCGCCTCTCTCGGCTTCACCACCACCACAACCGTCCTACCCTGCCCCCTAGCTACTGCCCTAGCTCCTCCTCGTCACCACTAGACCTGCCACAAACGTCCTAGCCTTGCTTGCTCACCCCTCCCCTTGCTCGACACCTAAACACCCCATTTCACCCCAAACCGCCTTACCGCGGGTATAAATACCCCCTCCTCGTCTCCATTCTTCTCCAAACCCTTTCTTCTCTTCACCTTACATTAGAACAGTAGTAATAAGCCCTTAGGAGACCTTGGAGTCGAGTAGCTAGGCCTTGGTTGAGCTGTGTTGTGGTTTGAAGTCAAACGAGCCCTAGAAAACCATAAAAAACCTAAAACCCACGTAACCCCCCCCCCCCCCCCCCCTCTAGCCAAGTAATTCTTACATTTAGTTAATTTAGCTTTAGTATAGTCTTAGGATAGATTTAGGATGCCTTAGATACCCTAGGAACCCTTGCATTAGCCTTGAACCCGTTCATTTGCTAGTTTAAGTTTTAAAACGCTAGATCGAGTCATATACTTGCATGCATGCTATAAGTCATTAGTTTAGGTCATACACTAGTTATACATAACCTAGATAAGCAAAAATAAGTAAAACATAGGCTAGAAAACTTAGTTACTAGATAAAATATAAGTTACATTGTTGAATCGTTGTAGCTCGAGGTTGTTTAGACCTCATAGTATCTAGGACACACAATAACAAAGATTAATAATATATGCAGCGGAATTAAACAAACATCAATGTTATTTACACAAGGTTTTTCACATCCAAGCCCCAATTATTATTTGATCAGAATAATATGGTTACACCTAATCTGTAACAGGAATCAAGAGATTCTTGATGCTACGAAACACTCCTAACCCTAGACGTTTATAATCTACATCTAGGTTACACACACACTTTTAGACTACATTATGGAAGACTTAATAATAAAAACCTGTACCCTTTATATAATAGAGAATTAGGGTTTACAAAATACTACGAAGGACTAAAGTATAAATCTTCTTTTGCAAGCAAGTCCTTCTCCATATTTTGTAGAATACCTTCTTGTCGTATTAAGTCCCTATTGTTTCATTCTTTCTTGTTTTGTATCATTAAATCTAATAGACCCAACAATCTTCCCCTATTTAATGATAACCAAACAACCAAAAATCTTGTACGAACTTCCCTAGATGAAGTAGAGAAATTGAGATAATTAAATCTCGCCATGAATGAAACAATCTAGTCTTCCCCTTAAGCCATGCCATGCCACTCCAACATCTCTTTCCCTTTTTGTTATCAACAAATAGGGAACGTATGAAAATATAAACTTCCCCTCGAGTGGTGCATGTAGATGGTTAAACATTTAATCAATAAGCTTCCCCTGAAACCAATATGTTTACCATCTCTTGAATCTTCAATTCTGTAGGCTCTATGTAATGATCACATATGAAGAAAACCAAATATAACGAAGTTGATGAAGAAGTAGAATAACCCAAACTTGTGTCTTATGTCTTGTACTAACCACGTGACTTTGAACTTATACCCAAAACCGAATATATAAGTAGACCGCAATCTCTTGACAAAATCCTCATCTTTAATGAGACACTGAGCACAATAACGTAACTCCTTCAAGTGTTTGTCAATTCTTCGTCACATCTTGAATGCACAAACAAGTTACCTCCTGCTAAAATGTATGATAAAACGCAAACCCAAATAATTCCACTTCATCGTCAAATATATGATAAAAAATCTTCTTCGTAATCAATTCTTCAATAAAAACTAAATAATGAGCCTTTTTAAACCTTTAAGAACAAAATAAAAACCAATCTCTTCGTGTGTGTGAACCATCTTCAAATCTTCCATAACCAAATCCATGTACTTGACCGATATTGAAGAATACTAGCAGTAGAAACAATAAACATCGAATATAGCTAGCAGTAGAAACTTTAACCTTTAAGCGCAGCAGCAAAATTATTAAGTAGCAGCAGCATTACCTGAAGTAGCAGCTGTATAAACCTTTCGATGGAAGTAGTAAATACAAATCCAATTTCAACTTCTCAAAACAGCAGCTAAAAATCTAAATATTATCGATCATTGACCCACAAGAAAATCAATATAGTACCCACCTTTAAATATTATCGATCATTGACCCACAAGAAAATCAATATAGTAACCAATTCAGACCTCAATAATCAAATCCTCAATATCAAAGTCACTGACTCACGATAGATAATAAATTAATCTTAAAAATCCACAATCATACCTCGACTTAATTAATCGACTAACAGAAATTTTGAAAGAGCACATGCGCATGTCGACAAATCTTTGTAAATCAATACCGATTAAAACCTTCACTGACCAATAATCATTCTTTGACCTGATATCCATTAATGCGTACAAGGTTTGATCGCTCCATTAATGTATCAATATTTGAATGCCAACCCATAATAATGAAAACAATCTCACTGTCCCATGATTAATAAATCATTGACCCACCATGGATATACAAAACGACAAACCCATTGATCCCATACTACATCCCATAAACTAATACAGTAATAAATTAGTACGAGAATATAATAATCAAGCTCTACCATGAAGTTTTATTCCAATCGACCCATGATGTATTCGTTTAAAATCTGCACAAGGTATAATAAATAAAATCTGCCTTTACCTCATAACTTGCAGAATACGATAACCCTTACTGATCCACGTTAATGATTAAATACGAGATAAGTATTCATTAACCCACGTTGACCAATTGCAAATCAGTATCACCGACCCATGATCTTTCGGAATTAAATTCGACCAATTAAATTCATTACGAGGATATGCACCAACTAGATATAGAATTTAAGGTAAGTATCATGCACTATCCCACTTGTTGATCCCACAATTGATTAATAAATATATGCTATCAAAAACATAGATCGAATATGTTTAAAGCAGCAACAACTCTCGACCAATTGATTATAATAGAACAAACCAGGAAGTACGAGATTAATATATTCCTTCCAAAGCTGCTTCCATAAAAACGATGAACATAATAACTTTTTAAAAACAGTCGATCATACCTTCTTCCCGCTGCTTGCTTCTTCGACAATAAAAAACCTTGACGAATCCCTAGATCACGAGCTAACCTGTAGCTGATGCCACCTGTTGAATCGTTGTAGCTCAAGGTTGTTTAGACCTTATAGTATCTAGGACACACAATAACAAAGATTAACAATATATGCAGCGGAATTAAACAAACATCAATGTTATTTACTCAAGGTTTTTCACATCCAAGCCCCAGTTATTATTTGTTCAGAATAATACGGTTACACCTAATCTGTAACAGGAATCAAGAGATTCTTGATGCTATGAAACACTCCTAACCCTAGACGTTTATAATCTACATCTAGGTTACACACACCTTTAAACTACATTATGGAAGACTTAATAATAAAAACCTGTACCCTTTATATAGTAGAGAATTAGGGTTTACAAAATACTATGAAGGACTAAAATATAAATCTTCTTTTGCAAGCAAGTCCTTCTCCATATTTTGTAGAATACCTTCTTGTCGTATTAAGTCCTTATTGTTTCATTCTTTCTTGTTTTGTATCATTAAATCTAATAGACCCAACATACATGCATATTACGACTAGTTTTGAAAAACTTTACATGCATAAGGGTATATATCATAAATTCCTGGAATTATAAAGTCTAGGGACTGGTTTTAACATTTTCTAGAAGTTATAAGTAGTAAGGACTAGTTTTGCACAATATTAAAACCCTAGGATAGATAATAAAATAAGTATAAACTAAAAAGGACTAAAAACATAAATATTATAAAGTTAAAGGTCTAAATGGTAAAATATAGAAAACTTAAGAGTCTTTGGTTAGTTACATAAAATATAGAAGTCTAGGGACTAGTTGTGTCAAGTATAGATAGTTATTAGTATAAGTAATATAAGTAATATAAATTTAGGGTAGAAACCGTAAATATATAAACTATAGGGGTAAAAAGTGAAAATATCATATAAGTATAAAACCTAAATATAGCTAGAAGCATAACACAATACTAGGGAGCTTCATATGAGGAGTACTATGTGGATATTTCGTTTTTGACGAGTTTGTTGGGTTTACGAATTTAAGTGCCCTGACTCCTCGAACGATTATTGCATATATTTCTAAGATATGATGGCCCGAACGGTGATATGATTATAACTAAACCCTAATAACAACATAACTATATAATAGGGAGCTTTGTGTGAGGAGTATTAACTTCTGAATTATGATGGCCTGAACGGTATTATGTTGATAACATAATACAATAGTAGGGAGCTTCATGTGAGGAGTGATATACTTCTGAATTACAATGGCCTGAACGGTGTTATGTTATATATAAAACATTAACAAACCTAAACACAATAACTTGAGAAACATAAACATGATAACTAAAGCTTGACATACATACAAAACCAACAACACACTAGGATACGTGAGTAAGGCGGTCTTGTTTCCGAGTCACTATTTGCATCACTTAGATTACTCTAAACCCAGGTGAGTTCTTATAGCCTCATACTTTTTAAAATGCTTTCACTCTAAATGCTTTATAAACCCTGTGAGGGGGATACATGCTAAATGCTTTACTTAAAACCGAATACAAGTCTTTTTCTTTGGTTGTTTACACGAGTAAACTAACAGCCACCACTACATAACAAAAATTCATGAATCTAATCGTTTGGGATATTTTACCCACGCGAACGTGAATATAGTTGATAGATCTATTAGAATTTGACAACTCCCGTTGGTACTAACACCCCACTAGGTGGTACCAATAAGTACTATATTTGAATCCACTTAAGGTATAACTTTGGCAAGTTATCCTTCCATCCCCTCATGTTGGCTCTGTAGCCCACATGACCTGGATCGTTAAGGTGTGATTCATGAGCTTAGTGCAACATACTAAACTCCTGATAATTGTGCATTGATGTGTGCTTATTCACACATCATTTTTAGAGCTAAAATCAAACCAAATACACCAAATACTAACCAAATATGCCAAGAGAATGTGTGTTTTTGTATTTGTGTATGTGCAGATACGGATATGTGAAAAATGGACAAAAACAAAGCCAAAACCGACAAAAACGAGCACGAGATTGGAAAAGGGTCAAAAGCTGGAGCGGGGGAAGCAAAATGACATTAGAAGTCCTCAGAGAATCATTAAGTTGCATAATTGGTCCCTAGTGAAAGATTTGAAGAAATGGCAAATTTAGTCCCTGAAGTTTCACATGTTGGTAAACATAGTCCCTTGAAGAATTTTTAAGAGAAAAGTCAACATGCATCCTTCATGAATCAGAAAATGACAACAAGAGCCCTTGGGAGAAATATTGGAGATTTACAGAATTAGTCCGCATGGATTGCATAATTACAAAAATAGTCCTTGGTTAAAATTACTACTACATCTTAAAAGCTTAACCGGACCCTAAATAATAAATAACCCAAATAATCCCCAAACCCAATCAATACCAAGCCCAACACCCTTATCCCTCAAACCGGCCTGCTCCACTCCCTGGTCAAATAACCCAACAAACCCGGTCAAACATCCAACAACTAATAAAACCCCAACTTGCATTTACCCGCGCCCCCTTTTCCATATTAACCCAGAAGGGAAGAACCCTAGTTACTGTTCATAAGAGTAAAACCAAAATTGACAGAAAGTAATTGTAGTTTAGTACAATTAAAGGGCTTCTAGAAACACTTTGACATGTCAGGACTGCTATAGTGGCAATCCGTGTGTGAGTGAGTGCCAAATGATTGGAGCAATCATGATCCTAGGGCTGTAGATTAAAGATTGGAGGCCAAGGCGTATCTGAGGGCTGATATTGCATCAAACAAGCACAAGGGTGGCATGGATCAGTGACGTGGAATACTAGAACCTTCACAAGAGCTCACCCTCTACAAGTATAAATAGCCCTCCTCATCAGTCATTCGAGTGTGTAGTTTTTAGTAGTAATTTTTAAATTAGTTTATGCTTTGTAATTTCCTTTCAAGCCTTGTACTCAAATTTGCAGAATTAATATAATTTAGTTTTTATTCACAACTTATTGCTTTTATTTTCCTTATAGTTTAATTTCCATTATTTACTTTCTAATTAGTATTAGTTTTCAGTTATTAGTTCATTTCTATATTACATTTAAGTTCCTTTTTTTGTTTTCACTTATGTTAAAAAAAAATTAAAAAAATAAAAAAATAAAAAAAATAAAAAAATCAGAAAATAATAAATATTGTTTTGATACGTGGGAATCGCACCAGGCTGTACCTCTCGAGGGATCTCGAGAAGCTTACTGTTGGGAATTATACTAACAGTTACCACGGCTACTAAAGATATTACAACTGCTGAAGAATGCACTAGCAGTGGAAACACATTACCACTGCTAGTACATATTATTACCACTGCTGTTAGGATAATTGTTAGGAAACGTGTAAAGATAAATATAGAATAGATCTTGTGTATATCTTATTCTATTAGAGTTATTCTTATCTTGTAGAAGAGGGCTCCTTGTGCTATAAAAGGAGGTCCTAGGTTAAAGTTAGATATACGTTTTTCTTAGAGCTTCATGGTGTAACCCTAGTGATACAAAGATCACTCGTATTATTATCTTTAATAATATTGGAGCTAACCGTTTGATATATACATTGTTCTCATTCATATACAACTGTTTCGTTCACAAGCAAACTTCTAAGTATTACTAAGTAGATTCCGCATACATAGTGATATAACTCAAAGTATCAATCTAACACAGTTCAAGGTGTTTAGATCCATCACTTACAACCCCCACCAGGCAGTGTACCTGATCGTTGTAGTATAGTATAGTAACAAGTACCGGGCGATTGATCGTTCAACTCAGGAATAGTGTCGCTAGGATTAGAAAGCCTAAAGACTAGGTCTAGAGGTGAGAGATGATTCTTTTTGTATTTTTATGTTTTTATAAAAGCAATTAAAAATCTCGGTTCTTAGAAGAGTGGGCGGAATTAGTTACTAATCAACTAACCCAATAACTAAGATGCAATCAAAATAAAATAACAAAAATGAAAATGAAGCTAATTAAACTAGTGGTGTGAACAAGGATAGGGAGAGTTGTGTTTACTTAGGTTTTCATTACTCCCTAGATATCTTTTACAGGTTGATAGTTTGTTACAATTGCATGGATGACGGGTCGTATTCCTTAATAGTAGTCGTAGGGTCGTGTACAATATTCCATAACTCTATAGGATCCTACTTCACTCCTATGTCGAGCCGGTAGAAGCTCCTAACATGGGATCATTAGAATTCTCCTATGCATTAAATACAACCAAAAATCATAGAACACCTCTGATCATGTTTCTTAAGACGTTCAAGCATGTCACCAATGGAAGTCTGCCAGTTTTCTTAAGCCTAACATCGAATACAATCATCTGTAACAACTAAAACAAACAATCAACCAGTAATTAACATCTAGGTTTCACTGCATCTAAGCAAACACACAAGAGATCTAGCCAAGCATGTTAAATTCAAGACAAGTGTAAGATATATTCAAACAACACATAGAAATATTGAATGAATTGAAAGAGTACTTATCTCAATTGAACATGAAAGGTTTCAAAGGGTAAAATCCCATGAAAAAGTTATACCCTACTTGTCCCTCTTTAATGAATTAAAATTGCAAAACTATATATAGATTTTACAGGGTGACGGCGTCAAGAAGGAATTTCTGACGTCGTCAACTCGCCTCCCATAATGAAATCGGATTGCCTAGATCCACTTGTGATGCCGTCATGTGCAATCTACTCTGGGCCGTCACTCTTATTTGGACCATGACGGCCTATGGTGACGCCGTCATGTCCACAGTGTAAAACTCCTCTGGATCGTCACGGACTTTATCCACTTCCACCTCTTGTATTACTCTTGACGCCGTCACTAGATAACTCTTGACGCCGTCAGGTACTGTTCCCAGCAAGGAAAATTAAGACTTTGCCGTTTTCTTCACTTTTATGCTCCAAAAATGTCCAAAATGCTTCCTTTTCTAGAATTCACTCCAAAAGTACCTAAAATGACAAAAGCAACGATTTAGGGCATTATTTGATCAAATAAATTCGAATTCGGGCTTAAATGACCCCCTAAAAATGGTTCATTTTTCGCCTCATCAAATACCCTTACACTTGAGATTTGCTTATCCTCAAGCAAATGCGCTTTTATTCTAATCAAAATACAAGTTAGGGGTCATTTAACACTAATATAAAAGTAATTACAACAAATAATCGTTCCACTAAAGACCAAAGACAAGCACGGAGGTCATATACTAGCACCTCACAAATAGTGTTTAAATACTCACATCTCTCGGGTGTAATAAAGTATATATCACAATATGGAAATGGAAAACATCTCTCACTACCTGTCATAGCAAAATAGATTACCATAGGCTTGGGAAAGGATTAAATCTCCACCACTTGGCGTAAGCACCTAGGATAAACTATCAAAGAGGTCATTCAAAGGGTTATAATGTTAGGTGTAGGGATATGGAATACACGGTTTTGTTGGATAAAGGAAATCCTTATTGGTAGCTAGTTAATAAATGAAAAATAACAAAAACATAAAATAAACATAGAACGAAACGGGATGGTAGTCCGTATGTTTTTTTCTCTTTTCTTTTTTTCTATTTTTTTTTTTCGATTTTTTTTTTTTTTTTTTTTTTGGCATACACTGTTACCCTACCATCCAAAATAATACATCATAGGGAATGAACATTCCCCTTACAGTTGAATTTTTACATACTTTACAATAAACTACTCTAATGACTCGAATCAAGAGAATCAAAACACTAGGAGTACTTTTAAGATTAACGCACATATGGGGGTAATATATGATGTTCTTCCCCATTACTCCATAACACAAGTACTTTACCCATGAGTCCCAATCGTCCCAAAACAATACGTATAAGGATATGACTCGACTTAGCAGCCATGTAATCAATTAGATAATTAACTAAGGGTTTAAACATGTAACAATAATGCACTAAAGATGAGTGCATGCACGGAAGGCTAAGGCGATTTGGTTGTACATTTAAGTGGGTTGTAACAAATTCTTCCTTCAAGTAAGATTCTTAAAGGTAGAAACGAAAAGATAGGCTCGGAGGGGTGTACTAGGGGTTTCATGTACTAAAAATGAGTACAATGCTAAGGTGTGGGAAAAGATAATTGACTTTACTAGCCAAGTAATATGACTTAAATGGTCAAGTAATTATGATACGGGTTTAAAACAAGGGTGATCCTAATGCCTCTTATCATGTAGTAAATCCTACTACACGAATGTAGTCTCACTAGCGGTCTCGGGATGCATCACTAACGCAAGTTGTAGAATCTAAATGCTACCGGTACACTCATAAGCACTAATAATGAATGTAGTCTCACTGGTGTGTTGATGGGTTCAAAGATGTTACCAACTTCCATGATGTCGGATGGTAAAGGTTACGAACAAAGACACGAAGAAATGAGATAGATTAAAGAAAACCTAAAAATAAAAGTAAAATCTTACTAGAAAGGAATCTAGCAAGTAGACCTAATAAAAAGAATCCTAACCTAGAAAATAACTATTCCCCGGGCTGCGGCGCCAAAAACTTGATACGTGGGAATCGCACCAGGCTTTACCTCTCGAGGGATCTCGACAAGCTTACAACCCCCACCAGGCAGTGTACCTGATCGTTGTAGTATAGTATAGTGACAAGTACCGGGGGACTGATCGTTCAACTCAGGAATAGTGTCGCTAGGATTAGAAAGCCTAAAAACTAGGTCTAGAGGTGAGAGATGATTCTTTTCGTATTTTTATGTTTTTATAAAAGCAATTAGAAATCTCGGTTCTTGGAAGAGTGGGCAAAATTAGGTTCTAATCAACTAACCCAATAACTAAGATGCAATCAAAATAAAATAATAAAAATGAAAATGAAGCTAATTAAACTAGTGGTGTGAACAATGATAGGGAGAGTTGTGTTTACTTAGGTTTCATTACTCCCTAGATATCTTTTACAGGTTGATAGTTTGTTACAATTGCATGGATGACGGGTCGTATTTCTTAATACTAGTCGTAGGGCTGTGTACAATATTCCCTAACTCTATAGGATCCTACTTCACTCCTATGTCGAGCCGTTAGAAGCTCCTAACATGGGATCATTAGAATTCTCCTACGCATTAAATACAACAAAAAATCATAGTATACCTCTGATCATGATTCTTAAGATGTTTAAGCATGTCACTAATGAAAGTCTGTGAATTCTCTTAAGCCTAACATCGAATACAATCATCCGTAACAACTATAAACAAACAATCAACCCATAATTAACATCTAGGTTTCACTACATCTAAGCAAACACACAAGAGATCTAGCCAAGCATGTTAAATTCAAGACATGTGTAAGATATATTCAAACAACACATAGACATATTGAATGAATTGAAAGAGTACTTATCTCAATTGAACATGAAAGGTTTCAAAGGGTAAAAACCCTTGAAAAAGCTGTAATATTCATACTAGGGTTTCTCTCCAAAGTTATACCCTACTTTTCCCTCTTTAATGAATGAAAATTGCAAAACTATATATAGATTTTATAGGGTGACGACGTCAAGAAGGAATTTTTGACGCTGTCAACTCGCCGCCCATAATGAAATCGGATTGCCTAGATCCACGTGTGACGCCGTCATGTGCAATCTACTCTGGGCCGTCACTCTTATTTGGACCATGACGGCCTATGGTGACGCCGTCATGTCCATAGTGTAAAACTCCTCTGGATTGTCACAGACTTTATCCACTTCCACCTCTTGTATTACTCTTGACGCCGTCACTTGATAACTCTTGACGCCGTCAGGTACTGTTCCCAGCAAGAAAAATTAAGACTTTCTCGTTTTCTTCACTTTTATGCTCCAAAAACGTCCAAAATACTTCCTTTTCCTGAATTCACTCCAAAAGTACCTAAAATGACAAAAGGAACGATTTAGGGCATTATTTGATCAAATAAATTCAAATTCAGGCTTAAATGACCCCCTAAAAACGGTTCACTTTTCACCTCATCATGTTTGAATTTTATAATTAAGCTTCACATAAGCTTTGTTATGTTTATATGAACTCATAATAGCTTCCTTATAGCTTTTGTGTGTTCATTCAATCAATTGTTCTAAATTCCATAAAGTCAAACATTGGTCAACTGTGAGCTTATTCAGAATAAGCTGAGCTTATTGGGAGTTAAACGCAGCCAAGAAGGAGCCACTTGGCCTGTCAAAAGACAGGCTAGCTTAGTGAAACCCCCTCTGTTTTGCTGAGGGGGTATTGGTTTTGTAAGTATTCATTTATTTAAATACAGTTCTGCATCTATATCTTGATAGTAGTTTGATTCAGTTAATATTGCTTATTTTCTTCTTAAGTTAGGTGTGATAGCTTGATTTTATTGTTTGCACTTAGTCTAATTTGATTTGGTTAATATCTGTTTCATTATCTATCATCTATTTGATTTGAGTTTCTGTGCCTGTTTTGCACCTGAGATCTATGTTTTTGAATTGATTGGCTGATTATTGGATCTAGATTAGTTACTTAAGTTGGGATTTGAACTGTATTGGATTGGCTTTGAGAAGTATTAGAGTTTTTGACAGTCACTTAAGAGGAGTGTTTGGATCTGTGTTGTTTGCTGTTATCAAGGTTGTTTCAGAGGTTGTGCTTGTTTTAATTTAAACACTTAGGTTACATAATAGCTTAGTAAAACATAATATCAGTTACTTAAAAGTCAAAAATCCTCTTTGTAATATCATTTTTGCATAACAGTTGATACAATAGGTTGCATATTCATCATAGTAGTTGCATAAATAGTAGATCTAGTTTATTTTATTCATACATTAGTTTATCATAACATTTACCGTCAAATTTGAGTAATCAAAAATCATTTGAGTCAAAGTTTCTTTGAAAATAAAAAGTCAAACAATTAGTGAACTTAGTTTTTGACGCATCTTTTAGATAAATTTTAGAGATCAATACTAGATGGAAATTATTTTTAAAAGTTGATTTGAAAACTTGAGCAACTTGTCTATCAATTTCAAAAAGAAATTTCAGTTTTGAACCTCAATTACTTATTGGAAAAGTGGATTGAAGTTGACTGTTTGATCTGTTTGCTCCCCTGTTCATCAGCTCTTTACCATACTTCTAGACTACTTTTAGGTAGCTTATTGGTTTAGAAATTGTAAGTTATTGGTGGATTTGAGACCTCAGTAGGATAGTAAGTGATTTGCCCCCTTAAGTTTGTACCCCTGAGCTTATTTGCTCAGGCCTATTGGCTTATCAGTTGAGTACATTGAACCTAAGGTCTGTCTTACATAATCAGGGCTGCAATTGCTCATTATTGATCATATTCTGAGATAGTAGGTTCATTTGAGTTCATTAAGAACTTAAGCTGTTGTTTCCATTGTCATTTTGCCATTTGCTTATTCTAATTAGCAACTGCTTATCCAATTAGAGCTTATTTACATCTGTTTTGACTTGATTTGAGTTTCTGAGTATAATTTGGTTCTAACTTTGTTCATATGAGCATATTTGAGTCCAAAGAAACATTGAGTCAAAGTTTTGGTTAACTTGGTCAAAGATAGCTTATTAATAAGCATTTCCTAAAAGCAGTTTTAAGCCAAACATCACTTACAGTGCTTATTTTTCAGTTTTTAAATTTTTCTCAAGTTTAGAATATTAATTTAGAATTTCCATGAATTTTTCATATTTTTCTGACCTTATTTGCTATTTTTCTTATTTAATTTACATTTTTAATCAATTTTTAATACTTTTTAATTACCAAAAATTCCAAAAAAATCAGAAAAAGCCTAGAAAAATCCAAAGATAATTTAGAAATATATTTTCAGTTATTTTAGATTTTCAGAAATTAATTTTGCAATTTTCCCATTTATTTTCAATTTTATTTGAATTTTTAATTAGATTTAATAGTTTTTAGTTCCTAAAAATTACACAAAAAGCAAAAAAAATAGTTTTTAGTTTTAAAATTAGTTTTTAGTTATTTTAGAATTTTTATAATTTATTTTGCATTTTTTCTCACTTTATTTGCATTTTCTTTCAATTTTTAATTAGTTTAATTAGTTTTTAATTCATAATAATTAAATAAAAAGTCAAAAAAATATTTTTCCTTTTTCTCAAAATTTTCTTTTTTTCGTTTTTAACCTTTTAAAATTATTTTCAAGTCTGTAGAAGTAGTGTAGCTTATAATTTACTTTTTATTTCGTACGTTTACGTTTAATTCGCGTTTTAGCTTACGTTTTTAATTTTACGTTACGTTTTTGGTTTAATTACTTGAAATACGTGCTTAAGCGATTATTTGTGCTTCATTTACTTATTCATTAGTATAATCTCATTAAAATCACTTTTTACCACTTTCACGACACGTTTCACAAATCGGGAATTCGAAATTCCATTCACCCTTCACACGGACTATGAACTCGGGTCATCCGTATTTCTTTGTGGATTTCTTGAGTAATACTATACTATAATATATACTTGATTTGAAATTTATTCAATCAAAATTTTGGCGCCGCTGCCGGGGAAGGTTGAAGTGAATTTTTCGTTTTCGTTTTTCGAAATTGTGTATTGAGAACCTTCCTTGTATATATTTTCTATAAAAACCAAAAAAATTGAAAAATCAAAAAAACACTTTTCCTAAAGTGTTTTCAAAAATACCAAAAAGTAAGTTACAGCCTCGACTCTCCCGTAGAACGGAGGGCGTTGTAAACCAAATAAGCTTCCCAATATAACAACGCATGAAATTAGTTGCTAATCGGATTACTTTGAATTCTACAACCGAATAAGCGAAAAATAAGGTAAGCTTTGACATTAAATTGCAAGCTGAAGAGAGAAACACTCTTCTCTCCCGTTCCGTCGTGAGTAGATTTTAAAGAAACGGTTTACAATTAACGTAACGTTGAAAAAGAGAACAAAAGTTTATGTTTTTAAATTTTGCTTTATAAAAACAAAAATACAAAAAGATTTTCCTTTTCAATTTGATTTTATTTTTCAAATTTGTGATTTTTGTGGTGTATGAACACCCGTTCAACTTCTAACCGTCTTGTTTCTCCACTTTCAAATCCGGAAAGTTTGTTTCGTCACACACACCGAGTTCTTTTTCCAACTACGAAGGAAATGAACCCAAACGAACAACACTTGGGACCCCCGCCGATGGGTGGTGCTCAAAACAATGTGATCCCTCCGATGGGACTACAACCGGCTTTTGATCCACGTCCGATGGAGGAACAACTCCACCATTCAATGGTGTGAGGAGAGCCATCGTGATACCAGAAATCAATACTAATTTCGAGATTAATCACGGATTGCTCAATTTGATCACGAGTATATCCTTTCACGGGTTTGAACACGAAGACCCATATGCTCACATAAGAAATTTCGCCGACATCGCTGAGACCATTAGAATGAATTAAGTTCCCCACGATGTGGTGAAATTGAAGTTATTTCCTTTCTCCCTTAAAGGGGCAGCCCGGACTTGGCTGGAAAAGGAACCACTGAATTCGATTCACACTTGGAACGATCTTGCTTCCAAGTTTGTGAATTATTTCATGATAATTGAGAATAAGGCTCGTGTGAGAATTTCTAGAAATAAACCTCAAGTTTCTAACACTAGTAATAAAACGAATGATGAAATGATGAGTATGCTAGTGGCTCTTAATAAGAAAGTTGATGCTATATCTCTTGAAAAACCTAATCATCAAGTGAATGTCGTGAATCAGAGTTGTGTAACTTGTGGTGGTCCACATTCGTATTACGAGTGTCCGTCAACCGGTTCTTATGCTCATGAGAGCATGTATGCTGAAAACATGGGTGGCAACGGTTACCCACCTCCTCAAGGAGATCGAAATCTTCTCAGCTACTGTTCAAACCATTATGTTGGACCACCCGGTTTTACTCAACCGTATCAAGTCAATCAAGTTAATCAAGTGAATCATAACATGCAAAACCGAATCCATCAATTTAACCAGAATCAAAATCAAAACCGGATGAACAATGGTTTTCAAAATCATAATCAAGGTTTTCATCAAAATCGGGGGAATTATAATCAAGGCCCGAATCAAGGGAATTTTCAAGGAAATTATGGGAATTTTCAAAATGCTAATTATGGGAACTACAATCATGGAAATAAAAAATTTCAAAATCAAGGTTTCAATAACAATAATCGTAGACAAAATTTTCAAAATCCAGTTGTGAATCAAAATCAGTCGTCCTCGGATGAGTTACTTAAGCAGTTTATGAAAAGTCAAGAGGAAATGAATAAAATGATAATTAATCAAATGTCCGAATTGAAGAAGTCTTTAAATGATCGACCCTCGGGCTCGGGTACTCTTCCAAGCAACACGATCGCTAACCCGAGGGCCGATGCTAAAGGGATCACGACTAGGAGCGGTATTACAATCTATGGACAAACAGTTCCGACTACCTCTTCTTCTTCTTCTCCTAAGGTTGTCGCCCGTGAAACCGAGGTGACAACGGATACGGGAATTCCTATTGATAATGGAAGGACTGAGAATATCCAACCTACGGTGGTCCCAACGTCAAAAGGAAAAGATAAAGTCGTTCACGAAACTGAGAAAGAAATTCCCGTCAAAGACAAAATTGCCTTATCCGTCATGCTTAAACGAACAAAAGCACCGTGAGAGAGATAAAAACCAGATGGAAAAGTTTTATCAGATTTTTCAAGAATTACACTTTGACATAAGTCTCGCGGATGCTATACTTTTGATGCCTAAATTTGCTTCAATGTTAAAAGGTCTTTTAAGTAATAAAGAAAAATTATTTGAAATGTCAAAAACACAAATGAATGAGAATTGCTCGGCGGTTATCCTCAAAAAGCTTCCCGAAAAGCTTGAAGACCCCGGTCGATTTCTCATTCCATGCAATTTTCCTGGAATGGTTCAATGCTTCGCCCTGGCCGATCTTGGTACTAGCATTATCCTAATGCCGTTATCCATTTGGAAAAAGTTGTCTTTACCCGATTTAACTCCGACTTGCATGACCCTCGAACTTGCCGACCGAACTACTTCCCGCTCGATGGGAATAGCCGAGGATGTCTTTGTTAATGTGGGAAAATTCCATTTCCCTACCGATTTTGTCATTGTTGATTTTGATGCTGATCCACGGGTACCTCTCATTCTCTAAAGAGGTTTCCTAAGGACCGGTCGTGCGTTAATTGATGTTTACGATGAAGAAATTACCCTACGCGTTGGTACCAAAGCCGTAACGTTTAATTTGGATCAAACCGCGAGATACTCCTCTGAGTATGACAAATATTCCGTTAACCGAGTTGATGTTATCGACGAAGTTACGGAGGAGTATTCTCAAGAGTTACTTGGTTTTACCGAAAATGCTTTGAGTGGCAATCCCACTCCTACTTCTGAACCGATCATTTCCGATCCTTCGCCTTCCCTTACTCCTTTTAAGGGAAGTGATTTCATTTTGGAAGAGATCGAGGCCTTTCTTTCTAATGATTCGATTTCACAGGAAATTGATCATTCCATTTGAAACCCGGAGGGAGATGTTCTTTTGATTGAAAAATTGTTGAATGAAGACCCAAACCCATCCCTCCCTCCGATGGACCTTAAACTGGCCAATGTTAAAGAAGTTAAGCCATCTACTGAGAATCCTCTGGAGCCCGAGCTCAAGGATTTAGCTCCTCATCTTGAATACGCCTTTTTGGAAGGAACCGATAAACTTCCCGTCATAATTTCTAAAGAACTTAAAGATGAGGAGAAGAACTGACTCTTAGATGTGCTCAAGAAGCATAAAAGTGTCATCGCTTGGCAAATTTCCGATATCAAGGGTATCGACCCTCATTTTTGTACGCATAAGATTTTGCTTGAAGACAATTACAAACCGTCCGTTCAACAACAACGATGAGTTAACCTGAAAATTCATGAGGTTATCAAAATGGAAGTTAGCAAACTCCTCGATGCCGGAATGATTTATCCAATCTCAGATAGCTCATGGGTTAGCCCGGTCCATTGTGTTCTGAAGAAAGGTGGAATGACTGTAGTGACTAATGAAGATAATGAATTGATTCCGACACGTCTTGTTACCGGATGGAGAGTGTGTATTGATTATCAAAAATTGAATGATGTGACTCGGAAGGACCATTTCCCACTTCCATTTATGGATCAAATGCTAGAACGTCTAGCGGGAAATGAGTTCTATTGTTTTCTTGATGGATTTTCTGGTTACTTTCAAATACCGATTGACCCTTCAGACCAGGAAAAGACTACTTTTACTTGCCCTTACGGAACGTTTGCCTATCGACGTACGCCCTTTGGCTTATGTAATGCTCCAGGTATGTTCCAAAGGTGTATGATGTCTATATTTTCGGATATGATTGAGAAAACCATGGAAGTTTTCATGGATGATTTCTCGGTTTATGGAGATTCTTTCACTTCTTGCCTCTATCATTTAGAAAGAATGTTGAAACGGTGTGAAGACACCAACTTGGTTCTAAATTGGGAGAAGTGCCATTTCATGGTTAAAGAGGGTATTGTCCTCGGCCATAAGATTTCAAAATCCGGGATTGAGGTCGATATAGCAAAAGTCAACATGATTGCAAAATTACCTCATCCCACTACCGTTAAAGGAATTAGAAGTTTTCTTGGTTATGCCAGTTTTTACCGACGTTTCATCCAAGATTTTTCTAAGATAGCCCGGCCCCTGACCCACTTACTTGAAAAAGATGCTCCGTTTATCTTTTCAAATGAATGCATTGAAGCATTTAATATTCTTAAGAAGAAGTTAATGGAGGCTCCTATCTTAGTTGCCCCCGATTAGGACTTGCCCTTCGAGCTAATGTGCGATGCTAGCGATTATGCTATTGGTGCAGTTCTGGGGGAACGTAAGTCAAAATATTTTCAGCCGATACACTATGCTAGTAAAACCATGACCGATGCTCAATACCATTATACGACTACCGAAAAAGAGATGTTAGCCGTCATTTACGCTTTTAAAAAGTTTCGACCTTATTTGCTCTTGAAGAAAAGCATAGTGTATACGGATCATTCGGCTCTTAAGAACTTAATGGCGAAGCAAGATGCTAAGCCACGCTTGATGCGGTTGGTTCTACTCCTTCAAGAATTCAATGTTAAAATTCGAGACAAAAAGAGAGCTAAGAACCTTGCTGCTGATCACCTTTTACGTTTAGAGAATCCCCATCAAAGTGCTTTCGAGAAAAAGGAAATTAACGGAGCATTTCCTCTCCAGACACTGGGGAGTTTATCACATTGTGATCCTCGTACCCCATGGTTCGTCGACTTTGCGAATTACCATGCGCGGAATTTCATTCGTAAAGGAACGTCGTTCACGGAAAGGAAGCCGTTAAAATTCGCATGGCATGCCACAATGGACCCACAGGGGGACATCATGGTGCCAACTTCACTGCTAAGAAAGTATTTGATTCCGGCTTCCATTGGTTGAAGATTTATTGGGATGCCCATGAATTGGTGAAATCATGTGATTCTTGCCAGCGTCAAGGAAAAATTTCTCAGAGAGACGAGATGCCTCAAAATGCTATCCAATACTGTGAGATTTTTTACGTCTGGGGTATCGATTTCATGGGTCCATTCCCTTCTTCTCGGGGTAACAATTATATACTTGTGGCCGTCGACTACTTGTCTAAATGGGTTGAAGCGAAAGCGCTCCCCACAAATGACGCCCGAGTAGTTGTCAAATTTCTTAAAAGTCTCTTCGCCCGATTTGGTGCACCTCGTGCTATTATAAGTGATCGTGGGACCCATTTCTATAATGACCAATTCGCTAAGGTTATGCTCAAATATAGTGTCACACATCGTCTTTCTACGGCATATCATCCACAGACAAGTGGTCAAGTTGAGGTCTCCAATCGTGGCTTGAAACGAATTTTAGAAAGGACCGTAGGTGAACATCATGCTTCATGGGCTGATAAGTTAGATGATGCATTATGGGCTTTCCGTACCGTTTACAAAACACCCATTGGGTGCACTCCTTATTAGCTGGTCTACGGGAAGGCCTGCCATTTGCCCTTAGAACTTGAGCACAAGGCCTACTGGGCCTTGAAACATGCTAATTTTGACCTTCAAACCGCGGGTGATCATCATAAAGTTCAATTGAATGAATTAGTCGAGCTTTGTGATCAAGCCTATGAGAATTCTTTAATCAACAAAGAGAAGACAAAGAGGATTCATGATGCTAAGATTAAAGATCGCGTCTTCAATGTTGGAGATCGATTCCTTCTTTTCAATTATAGATTAAAGATTTTCTCGGGCAAGTTAAAAACCCGTTGGTGTCACACCCCCAATTTACCTGACTTGCAGCGGAATGGAATACCTGGGGGTGTCTGTCATAGCACCACAGTTACAGTTACATTGAACGACCTAAAGTGTCGTTTGGAAAATACTGCATTTGATCATTGAAATAATCCAGAGTTTACAAAATGAGGTCCCCAAAATGTGTTGCAAGTTTATGAAAACAAGTCCTACTAGATCAAATGTTTACATAAGTGCATGAAATAATGATGAGACACGTCGACTCCGCGACTCCATGAAGGTCCAAATGCATGTCACATGAGCTACCTTAATAACCTGAAATACATTGCTAAAACGTCAACACGAATGTTGGTGAATTCCATAGGTTTATAAAATGTAATGATGTACGGCCACCACAAGTAAAAGTGCAAGATAAAAATCTCATGAAAATTGTACAATAGACCTTAAGCTCATGACACCGAAGCTATGACTGATGAAACTATGCCCCTCCTGAATGTTCTGCCAAAACACTCAAATGTAAAAGACATGGAATGCATCCGCTTCCAGTTGGTAATCACTACCACGGATGGAGGCGTCACCCTCGATAGATCTATCCACTCACTCTCGCTTACCGGCAAATTAACGGTTCATGATGATACAGGGGACTTATCACATGGCAAGGTAACTTAAGCAATGTACATATGTTTGAATACTTGGGCTCGTACTAAAATGATTGATGCATTGTATTCCCCCCGTGGGATTTGAAAACAATCAAAAATGTTGAATTGAAAACGGGGCTATGAAAACTCACCTCTAGCTGATGATACTGTGATGATGTGAAATGAACAACCATGAACAATTTGCTGCCGCAAACTAATATGATGGTACCATGAACAAGTAATGAGCTGAAAATAACAAGGCGCGCACACTAGCCGCAACCTAATGTGAATGATGAACGATCTACTTTAGATTACCAAATGATGTTATGAATGTCCATGCACATGTTCCTATACCACTCTACTCTTTGAAAAACACTTGTTGTTATCAAAAGTATATATTCCAAGACTTAGGAAAAATATGGCTATTAGAAAAATAAACTAGTTGCAATATATATACTTATATATATATCGTATGTACCAATGTTTGTGTTGAAATCCTCGGTTTGAAATCCTTGAAATAACGCCTTGTACTAATGAAAATATACTTGTAATCACTAATACATCATTAGTTATGAAATTGGGTACTTGGTTAATATTTCTAGAAAATCTAGAATTTAGTACGTAGTGTTATTATTATTTCTAAAAGCTGCCAATTATAGAGGATTTTTGCCGATATTGAAACGTGAATATCTTTGTCGTTATAAGTTCGTTTTACTTGTTCTTTATATCCACGGTTACGTCTTAGTATGTAGTAATATATTTTGGAAAGCTTGGCTCCTCCGGGTTACGTCTAAAGCCTCTTTTTGACCGACGAAAAACGTCCAACAGCATGTATTTTTCCGGAAAATAGTTTTCGTCAATAAACTTGCAAAAATCATAACTTCTTCGTTATAAACTCTTTTTAATCCGTTCTTTCGCCTACGGATTCGTTTTTGAAAGTATTTTCTAAAAATTTTGCCAAAGTTTCATTTGTGTTTACTGATTTTCCAGATTTTACCAAAATGGGACAGAATGTTTATATACTTGTTACAAACATTTCCAAGGTTCAAAACTAGTTTTTACTTCAACCAAATCTCTTGCAAACACCACAAATCTATACTAATCCTACCATACACCTTCTTAGGGTGCCATGGGTTCCTAATGACTAGTAATCAAGTTAATTTAACAAAGAAACACCTAAATCACAATCTAGGGTTTGTATGTTTCAAAAGTCTTCAAAAATAAAGTGGTATAACTAGTATGAGCATGAAATTAAGCATGAATACCATGAGATATAAGTGTTAATTAGAAGAAAACTTGAAAATAAATTTGTATACTCACTTTGAAATATGAGGTGATTGGATGTTTAGAAACCTTGTATTTCTTGTATGATTCTTGATTAGGCAAGTAAAACGAACAACTTTGGTGCTTTAAACTTTTGAAAACCTTCACTTGATCATGGATTTGGATTAGGGTCGTGGGTTTGATGGAGAAGATGAGAAGAAATGAACTTTTTGATCTAAAATATATAAGTGTGAAATGAGTTAGGAGTTTGTAGATATTTATGTGAAATATAACTTAAGTTAAAATGTAGTAAACACTTGAGGTTAAAAAAAATGCACATGGTCTAGAGGGGGGGGGGGGGGGGCATGTGGCCGGTTTTGGTATAAAAGAAAGAAGAAAAATAGGATTTGAGTTGCTAATTATAAGTATAGTAGTATTTGTGTAGTTATATAATTAGTTTAGTTGTAATCAGGTACCGGGTTTGCTAGAAATAAATATTAACGAAGTTAATCGGGACTTTATAAAGTTGTAAAAATGTTAAAAATATGTTGGGTACAGTTACTGAGTGTTCGGGTGATTATTGTTTAGTTTTCACGAAAACCGTTGTAATATTCATAAGCTCACGTTATAAATAAAATAAATTTCCAAAATACTGGGTAAATGAATGTTATAACTTTTATGATGATAAAATGGATATAAAAATATGTCGGGACCATTGTGGGAATATTTAGATATATTCGTCGTGTATAAACCGGGTGTTAACGTTTATTTATAAATAATTATAAGGAAAATGTTAAATTTATCAAATATAGAAATTTGAAAATCCTAAGAGTGGTATAACATGTAAATGACCTACTGTTGATATGCAGACTATCTCCAGTCCGTATGAAATGTCATTACTGATAATGCATGAATTCGCACCTGAACCAATACGGTTACGCGAATTTGAATACCCGTAAACTAAATTTACGATGAAATGTGTAATGCACATGAATGATGAAATCTTTTCCGGCAATGAATAGTGTTCAGTGAATAGTAAAATTTCTGAATGCTTCTCTGAATGTCAAACTGACACCAAATATGATGAATAGTAAACTGATGAATAGTGTTTTGATGAATAGTGTTTTTCCAAAGTTCGGGAAATGACCTGAAATGACTTGAAATGGTGAGTTGTGACATTCTTCCCCTCTAAAAGGAATTTCGTCCCGAAGTTCAGTTTATGTTGGTTTCTGAAAACATAAATGTGAAAAGGTGATGATATTCGAGAATTCCAGCGAACTCTAACGATAGGAATTCAACTCTGATTCAACTGTTTGACCACACGGTCCATGATTTCTGTTGGTTCTCTTACAAGGTCTGAGATTGTCATTTGGGTTGGATCCCTTCCAATGGAATCATGAGTGACTCATCTGAAAGTCATTTCTGGTGATCTGAAAATGTGAAATATGTTCGTGTAATCCTGTTGTTCTCTGACAATGTTCAAGTCTGACGGCCACTAGGCCTATTCTGTTTGAAATATTTCATGGTCCAGTGTATATCGGGTTTAACTTTCCAAGTTTTCTGAACGATAACATGCCTTTCCTAGGCAGAACTTTCTGCATAACTCTGCAGAACTTGAAGTTTTAATGGTTTACGACTTATTGAACTTGTAACTGATTCTTGACTTGTAGAAAATTTCTGGTTATCTCATGAATGCCTACTGAACTAGTGAGTTGAGCTTTTTCCGAGTTTAGCCCATCAATAGATGGTCGGCGCTTCTTAATGTTTTAAATGTGATACTGGTAATATATATTGCTGAATTCTGCCAGAATTCAAGTTTGTATGCTAGTTGGTCGATTCTAAAATGAATCTTAAATGGTCCGATATGCTAAAGGTTCAGCTTCTCTTGTTATCCAATTTGTATCATGCCAATCCAAGGCAATGCTTTTAACTTAGTTTGTTCTCCCACTTGAATCTGGATGGTTTGTTATTCAGGATACCCAATCCAAATGATATGTGTTATGTACCAATCTAACTTCTGCCAGTTTCTCGCTGTTGGTGTGATAACTATTGTTGTAGATGAATTTGATTTATGTTAAATGATTAGTCCAACCATTTCTAGAGTCAATCACTCATGCTCTGAGCATACCTTCCTATGTTTGAATTGTTCTCTCGCTTTGACCATCGTTCTGAGGATGATCGGTGATGTTCACATCTAAATGGGTTTTTGAAGGAAATTCTGAAATGATTACCTGAAGTCCACGGTGAATTCGGTTTCCTTAACAGGAATAACTGAAATGGGTACAATAAACCTTTGTGACTAATTCCATAACGTTCGGTCCTTCGAACTTGGCGTTATCTGAAGGGATAGCATATAGGTAACAATTTGATTCCTTGTGTTTTGTTCCAACGGATGATAAGACATATGTTCTTCTTTGTCTATTGGGTTTGGTCTCCACTACTGAAGTTCGTGATTAATTTGTGATGTCCTTCCTAATTCCTTCATCACATATTCCAAATATTCTTTATTGTCAAGTCACAAATCCTAAATGCATAAGCGATGTTGTAGGGAAAGTGGTTCTGGAAATTTGTCTCGCGATTGTGAGTTTTGGTTGAAATCTTTTTCTGAATAAACAAATTTAGAAAATGGAGCAAATGATTTACTGGGTAATATTTTTCTTGATGATTCAAAATCCAGTAGTTATGAAATAGGAACTGTTTTCAAACATGTTGTGATTAAGACTACTTACCAAAGTTTGATGTCTATGTATATTTCTCATTGTACAATAGTGTTGCTAAAGATTGACCAAAAAGGATCGTACTTGTTCAAAATAGGAATTTCAGAAATCATTTTTTCACAAGGTATGTGATTTATGTAAACGCATCAACTTTATTTAAAAGTGAAAACACTGAAAAGGATAAAATGGTAGAATAGGAAATGTTCGCTTAAATACATAGATGTCTAACACTTAGTTCCTGAGGTTGGATAATGTCTATTGGTGGTTATCTGGCATAACTACAAGCATAGGTATTTAGACTAACTTAAGTCCTGAAATATTTAATCGTTGTAATTGACAAGACGAAAGTATCACTTGATGTTGTGTCGATGAATGTCTATTCTGTTTTCCCATGTTGATGAGGAGATATGTTCTGGTTTGATCCCTTGCTTGGTATGAAGGTGAGGTTATCTGAAATTTCTAGACATAATGCTTTAGAGGAATCTACATCGATATTCTTGATTCAAACAATTGTCCTTTGTGAAAACTTACTGCAGGAAAGTTCATGTATGGATGAGGCCATGTTTAAATGAAATGCTCTACAGTCTCAATTAGAAGCTTGGTTTATTTCTATTGTGTTGTCCTGCGGACATTTATTGAGTTCAATCCTGTAGCTCAGTATAGCTAGTACCCTTGAATAATGACATTGGACAACTAAGTCAGAGATGGTGATTAGGATGGTCTCGCAGTATCTGAGGATTGTTGTTGAGTTATGAATTCTCTCTCTATATACTTCTAGTTCTGGTTAGTAGTTCTGTAATCCTTTCATTGCTTTTATTGTATATACGAATCCTGCATGTAATTGATATGGAAGGTCTCTCTTAGGGAAGTCAATGGGAAAATCCAACTTAATGGCTAAGTGAGTGACAGGTAGGGTAAGTATCCAGGGATAGTTCGGCAAAAGGGATGTTTATGAAAGAGTTCCTTTGTTTACAAAGCTTTCGAATGAAGATTGTTATTAACAATCCTTTGAAAAGGTAATTATTTCCTTCATGGCATAATCCTTCCTGAATTTTACATAGGTGATCAGGCTATGTATAATTGAGGACTAATGATGCGATGTTGGATTTTTGTCAAAATATCATAACTTTTATCAAAAGTTTTAGATGGTGTTCAACGCATTGTTATAAAAAATGGTGTCCTGATGTTTTCTTTCAAATAACATAAAAATTGCCTCGCGTAATAATAGTAAATACTTGGTGTAATGACAGAAAAATCAATTTATAGGATGGTAATAAAATAGCTTAATTCAGAAATTTTTCTGTAAAACAGTTTCCCCATATGATAGTAAAATAGCTTGAATGGTGTATTGGATACATGGGTGAATCTTGTCGAATGGTAATAGTCTACTAATTCGTCAAATACGAAATCAACCTAATCCCTGCTGAGACAATGCTAAAATCTTGCGAAACGATTGAAGTCTGAGCAATTGGGATAGAAAATGGAGTAAACGATGGTTATGATTATCACCTAGGTAACAAAGGATAGATACCACATTGGATAGGAAAGTGCTTAATACCACTAGGTCATGTCATCGTACCAACGGTAAGTACAAAAGGAAAGATACAACCCTAAAGGGCTCGAACTATGGTTTATATATTGAAACAAAGCTCCTGCTGCTGAAGTATTGTTGTTATCCTTGATGTTGTTAATATCCTGGCGGTTTTCTTTCAACAGCTCACGCTATTCCTCGAGCGATTTAGTCTTGATTCCAAGTTCCTTAGCTCCGGGCAGTCCTTCTTGAAATGCCCTAACTTTCCACATTTGAAGCAACTCCCTGGGATTTTCTGATTTGTGAGTTTCCTACAATTTTCAGTCCGATGACCCCGCTTCTTGCACACTCCACACGTTTTACTGCAATGACCTCGGTGATATTGATTACACAGGTTGTAGTAAGGTAACTTTCCAATATAACTTCTCTTTGTGTGCGGTTCTGCAGCAAAGGCTCTATTCATTTCTTGTCCTTTAGGTGATTGTTGAGCAGCATTGCAACCTAGATTGTTGTTCCACTTCCTTTTGTTGTCACTGTTGTTTCCTGATGTCTCGGCGTGAACTATGAGTTCCTTTGCCTCGATCGCCATTTTGATAGCTTCAGACATGGCATCGGGTTCCCATGCGATGACCAACATACGAATTCCATGGGAGAGTCCCCCAATGTACCATTCAAGTTTCTTGCTTTCCGGTTCATCCATTGCAGAACCTAGTCGTGTTAACTCATAAAAATGAGTAGTGTACTCGTCAACATCATTTCCTACAATGGTAAAGTTTAGTGTTTCCTATTCCTTTGCTCGTAATTCACATCCTACACCAAATGTTATACTCGTCATCCTTCTTAGTTTCTCCCAAGAGTGTAAGTAGGCAGCATCAACTCCTACCATCTTAATATGTTTGGTCCACCATTCCTGGGCATGATCCTGAAAAGTGCATGTGGCGAACTTAACCTTGTCTTCCTTACGACAGTCGCCACATTTGAAATATTGTTTCTATTTCTTCGAACCATTTGAGAAATTCCTTTGTGTTTCTAGTTCCGATAAAGGAGGGAGGATTGTACCCCATAAATTCCACGTGAGTAAGTTCCTTAGTGAAGGCGGTGGCTATGTTCTTGGCAATGACTTGTCCAACAGCAGCTTGCGTCATGCTTGGAGTGGTTTGTTTAGATCTCTCTTCATCAAATCATAAGTGACCATGAGGATATAGTCAATCAAAGTCTTCATATTCACAACACCTGAATATAATACATGAAAATTTCGGTCTACGTGAACTGGTATCACAAATAGCACAACCATTTCTTACATAGTAGAGTCACACTTGATATATTTGTTTGTACAACAATCAAAAGACAACAAGTTCTTTAGACTATGTCCCACACCTTCTGTGGCTAGGATAATAGTAAAAGCTAGTGAGGATATAAATCTGGTCTAGGGACTTCCTGGTGTCCCTCTGTGTGAAATCAGGTTTGTGGCATCATAAGGTCGAGATAGTCCTGAAGTGGTATCTGAAGTTGTGCATCTATCAAATCTTAGATAATGTAGGTTCTGAACCATTCCTGAAGAATCTGCGGATGTTCCTGTTGAGTCCGTGATATTTTTGTTATCTACTAGGTGTCATCTAGTTCATGGCAAGTGGGAATGGAAAAGGAAAATGACAATGATGGTACTAGTGAACGGAATACTACCCTCTTCCGCGCTACCTCACGACATCCAAAAGGTAAAACTAAAGTACACACTGTGGGAAGGCCAATAGTGTAATAAGTAACTGATGGTGGTGATAGTACCTGAGTAGTAAGTGCCCTACTAGTGATGGAAAGAAAACACACTATCTTCCTTGCAATAAGCATCCTAATAAGTCCATTAAGATTAATTCTGAATACACTACCAAAAGGCATTCTATGTATGGGCTGAATGATAGGAAAACCCTGATCCTATGGCAAATCAATAGTGCTAATGATGGTATAAGTGCAACTGGTGGTATAATGGTAGTGGAAGATGACAAGGCATCTTCAATGTCGGAATCCGATAAAAGGATGTCAGGGTGAGTATCTGAAGGCATGTCACTTGTGAACCAGGTCAATAAAATGATATATATATATATATATATATATATATATATATATATATATATATATATATATATATATATATATATATATATATATATATATATATATATATATATATATATATATACAAATATGAGTATAAATAACTCGCACAGGGTATGCATGAAACAACATGTATCATGATTATGCACTTATGATGAAATGATGAGATGCTATGATAATGTGGTTATAGTCTAGGGTCCAAGATACATCCTAGTTCGCTATAACCTTAGCTCTGATGCCAATCTGTCACACCCCCAATTTACCTGACTTGCAGCGGAATGGAATACCTGGGGGTGTCTGTCATAGCACCACAGTTACAGTTACATTGAACGACCTAAAGTGTCGTTTGGAAAATACTGCATTTGATCATTGAAATAATCCAGAGTTTACAAAATGAGGTCCCCAAAATGTGTTGCGAGTTTATGAAAACAAGTCCTACTAGATCAAATGTTTACATAAGTGCATGAAATAATGATGAGACACGTCGACTCCGCGACTCCATGAAGGTCCAAATGCATGTCACATGAGCTACCTTAATAACCTGAAATACATTGCTAAAACGTCAACACGAATGTTGGTGAATTCCATAGGTTTATAAAATGTAATGATGTACGGCTACCACAAGTAAAAGTGCAAGATAAAAATCTCATGAAAATTGTACAATAGACCTTAAGCTCATGATACCGAAGCTATGACTGATGAAACTATGCCCCTCCTGAATGTTCTGCCAAAACACTCAAATGTAAAAGACATGAAATGCATCCGCTTACGGTTGGTAATCGCTACCACGGATGGAGGCGTCACCCTCGATAGATCTATCCACTCACTCTCGCTTACCGGCAAATTAACGGTTCATGATGATACAGGGGACTTATCACATGGCAAGGTAACTTAAGCAATGTACATATGTTTGAATACTTGGGCTCGTACTAAAATGATTGATGCATTGTATTCCCCCCGTGGGATTTGAAAACAATCAAAAATGTTGAATTGAAAACGGGGCTATGAAAACTCACCTCTAGCTGATGATACTGTGATGATGTGAAATGAACAACCATGAACAATTTGCTGCCGCAAACTAATATGATGGTACCATGAACAAGTAATGAGCTGAAAATAACAAGGCGCGCACACTAGCCGCAACCTAATGTGAATGATGAACGATCTACTTTAGATCACCAAATGATGTTATGAATGTCCATGCACATGTTCCTATACCACTCTACTCTTTGAAAAACACTTGTTGTTATCAAAAGTATATATTCCAAGACTTAGGAAAAATATGGCTATTAGAAAAATAAACTAGTTGCAATATATATACTTATATATATATCGTATGTACCAATGTTTGTGTTGAAATCCTCGGTTTGAAATCCTTGAAATAACGCCTTGTACTAATGAAAATATACTTGTAATCACTAATACATCATTAGTTATGAAATTGGGTACTTGGTTAATATTTCTAGAAAATCTAGAATTTAGTACGTAGTATTATTATTATTTCTAAAAGCTGCCAATTGTAGAGGATTTTTGCCGATATTTAAACGTGAATATCTTTGTCGTTATAAGTCCGTTTTACTTGTTCTTTATATCCACAGTTACATCTTAGTATGTAGTAATATATTTTGGAAAGCTTGGCTCCTCCGGGTTACGTCTTAAGCCTCTTTTCGACCGACGAAAAACGTCCAACAGCATGTATTTTTCCGGAAAATAGTTTTCGTCAATAAACTTGCAAAAATCATAACTTCTTCGTTATAAACTCTTTTTAATCCGTTCTTTCGCCTACGGATTCGTTTTTGAAAGTATTTTCTAAAAATTTTGCCAAAGTTTGTTTACTGATTTTCTACATTTTACCAAAATGGGACAGAATGTTTATATACTTGTTACAAAACCATTTCCAAGGTTCAAAACTAGTTTTTACTTCAACCAAATCTCTTGCAAACACCACAAATCTATACTAATCCTACCATACACCTTCTTAGGGTGCCATGGGTTCCTAATGACTAGTAATCAAGTTAATTTAACAAAGGAACACCTAAATCACAATCTAGGGTTTGTATGTTTCAAAAGTCTTCAAAAATAAAGTGGTATAACTAGTATGAGCATGAAATTAAGCATGAATACCATGAGATATAAGTGTTAATTAGAAGAAAACTTGAAAATAAATTTGTATACTCACTTTGAAATATGAGGTGATTGGATGTTTAGAAACCTTGTATTTCTTGTGTATTTCTTGTATGATTCTTGATTAGGCAAGTAAAATGAACAACTTTGGTGCTTTAAACTTTTGAAAACCTTCACTTGATCATGGATTTGGATTAGGGTCGTGGGTTTGATGGAGAAGATGAGAAGAAATGAACTTTTTGATCTAAAATATATAAGTGTGAAATGAGTTAGGAGTTTGTAGATATTTATGTGAAATATAACTTAAGTTAAAATGTAGTAAACACTTGAGGTTAAAAAAAAATGCACATGGTCTAGAGGGGGGGGGGGGGGGGGGCATGTGGCCGGTTTTGGTATAAAAGAAAGAAGAAAAATAGGATTTGAGTTGCTAATTATAAGTATAGTAGTATTTGTGTAGTTATATAATTAGTTTAGTTGTAATCAGGTACCGGATTTGCTAGAAATAAATATTAACAAAGTTAATCGGGACTTAATAAAGTTGTAAAAATGTTAAAAATATGTTGGGTACAGTTACTGAGTGTTCGGGTGATTATTGTTTAGTTTTCACGAAAACCGTTGTAATATTCATAAGCTCACGTTATAAATAAAATAAATTTCCAAAATACTGGGTAAATGAATGTTATAACTTTTATGATGATAAAATGGATATAAAAATATGTCGGGACCATTGTGGGAATATTTAGATATATTCGTCGTGTATAAACCGGGTGTTAACGTTTATTTATAAATAATTATAAGGAAAACGTTAAATGTATCAAATATAGAAATTTGAAAATCCTAAGAGTGGTATAACATGTAAATGACCTACTGATGATATGCAGACTATCTCCAGTCCGTATGAAATGTCATTACTGATAATGCATGAATTCGCACCTGAACCAATACGGTTACGCGAATTTGAATACCCGTAAACTAAATTTACGATGAAATGTGTAATGCACATGAATGATGAAATCTTTTCCGGCAATGAATAGTGTTCAGTGAATAGTAAAATTTCTGAATGCTTCTCTGAATGTCAAACTGACACCAAATATGATGAATAGTAAACTGATGAATAGTGTTTTGATGAATAGTGTTTTTCCAAAGTTCGGGAAATGACCTGAAATGACTTGAAATGGTGAGTTGTGACAGTTGGTCTGGACCATTCACCATTACCCAATTTTTTCCTTATGGAACCGTCGAGCTAGCTCAATCTAATGGTCTCAACTTTAAGGTGAATGGTCATCGTATCAAACATTATTTAGGAGGGGACATACCACCCATGGTTGTCCCGGATCTCCAAACTTTCCCTAAAGATAACTAAATTCGAGGATCGAGTCAAGTTCATGTGACTCGGTAATCAAAAACAAGCGCTTCGTGGGAGGCACCCCATGCTTATCCATTTCTTTTTCTTTATTTTTCTTATTTCTTACGTAACGTGACGTGAGGGGGGGGGGGGGGGGCGACCCTTTCCAAACTCGTGTTTTTCGTGGTTGTTTGTGAATGTTCAGGAATTTCCCTGAAGATTGAGGACTCTCGTGCTCGTGGTTTGTCGTTCTCTCCACTCGAGTCTCATTCTTTGCTGCTCTTTCGAAAATTCAACATACCCAAAATCTTATTGACTAATGTTTATCTCTTGGTATACTTAATAAACAGCCTTAGATATTATGTGGACTACCCGTACCCTTAAAACATTGAGGATAATATTTCACTTTAGTCTGGGGGGGGGGGGGGGGGGGTAAATATTCGATTTGATTTGACCTTGCACCTTCGTCTGAGCTGTTAACTTACGCAACTCCTTTTTTCAGCAAAATTTTAAATTTTTGTCACCTTTTCATTTAAAAAAAAATGATATATGGTATAATAATAAGATTTGATACCTTGTTTTGACTTTCCTACCGGCAAGAGTAGAAATAAATGTTCCGACTTGACCGGGCGTGTTGAGCCCTAGCTCGTCTCCCTTAACCAATATAATCAAAAGATTATGGCTAAGCATCCGCGGATCTCATTACTTGGGATTTTAAATTTGCGGAGATCGAGGAATGATAGAGTTTATTTAGAAGTTTCGTGCTAAACGTGGAGTAGTTGGATCTCTTTAGAGCCCACGAAAGGTACTTGTGGCCTCCTTGTTCCCACAAGATTGCACACCAATAAAAATAGATCTCTAGGTTTAATTAAGTGTATGGGTTTGGGCAATACTTAGTTTCTTCTTGTTCCCAACAAAATCTCTGCATATGGGGGTTTGATACACATAGGGGTACTGCAAGTGTTACGGTGAAATAGACTATTGCATCTTGCCGGTTTGCAGCCGATGTTGTGATCTTAGTAAAGGCCGTAGGACTCGGGGGTTTGGCATATGATTATGAATATCAATAATAATAATCCAAAGCCAATAAAAAGGCAGAGGAATCCAAAGCTATAAAAAAGTAGAGGATATAAATCCAAGGTCATAATAAAGCTCTTACATCTTGGCGGCTCTTAAACCGTTGTTGTAAAAGAAATAAAGGACTAAGGACCAAATATTATTAAAGTGCTTATAATTATGCAAAAATGCCAAGCTTCAACTCCGGGGGTTTCCCTAATAAAAAGCTTCCGTCTCGGGTCTCAAACATGGGATGTTTCGGCTGTAAATAAAAAGGGGGCCCCCACATATCATGTTAAATCAGAGACCTTCATGTGGACCCGACTTTTGTATGCAGGGGTTTTCGAGGGAAAGTTTGGAGACTACTTAGCATTCAAATTTTGTGCTCTTATCGGACTAACAAATATCAAAATGAGAAAATATGAAGCAATTCATATCTCACAAATTAAAATCTTGAGATACCAAACTTAGGAACTAGGAACAAGCGGTAATTACACAAGTAACTTTTGTAGGTAGTGTTAACATCTAACTTGTGGATAAACAATGATTTCGATTTTACGCTTAGTTTGGGGCTTGTGAAAAATCAGGGATGACGATTTTTATCCGAATGGTCTCTTCTCTGTGAGAAGTGTTTCTACTCATAGACCCTGAAGGTTATCAACAGATAAGAATTGATAATGAAAGTCAAGGCAAACCGGCACATATATAAATGAAAAAGTACAAAAAAGAGTAGTAGTAGTTTTTATTCATGAAAAATTGGAAAACATATCATTTTTGAGAGTAAATGATTTTAATATCTCTTTTGAACATCATTGCTACTTTACAATGTCAATAAATAGAAGTTTTGAAATTATTTATCTCTTAAGCGTGAGGTGATGACATTGCGTGAGGGCACGGCAATACCTTCGTCTGGGGCAGTTTTGATGTGTGCTTATTCACACATCATTTTTAGACCTAAAATCAGACCAAAGACACCAAATACTAACCAAATATGCCAAGAGAATGTGTGTTTTTGTATTTGTGTATGTGCAGGTATGGATATGTGAAAAATGGACAAAAATAAAGCCAAAACCGGCAAAAAACGAGCACGAGATTGCAAAAAGTCAAAAGCCAGAGCTGGGGAAGCAATATGACATTAGAAGTCCTCAGAGAATCATTAAGTTGCATAATTGGTCCCTGGTGAAAGATTTGAAGAAATGGCAACTTTAGTCCCTGAAGTTTCACATGTTAGAAAACATAGTCCCTTGAAGAATTTTTAAGAGAAAAGTCAACATGCATCCTTCATGAATCAGAAAATGACAACAAGAGCCCTTGGGAGAAATATTGGAGATTTACAGAATTAGTCCCCATGGATTGCATAATTACAAAAATGGTCCTTGGTTAAAATTACTACTACATGTTAAAAGCTTAACCGGACCCTAAATAATAAATAACCCAAACAATCCCCAAGCCTAATCAATACCAAGCCCAACACCCTTATCCCTTAACCCGGCCTGCTCCACTCCATGGTCAAATAACCCAACAAACCCGGTCAAACATCCAACAACTAATAAAACCCCAACTTGCATTTACCCGCGCCCCCTTTTTCATATTAACCCAGAAGGGAAGAACCCTAGTTACTGTTCACAAGAGTAAAACCAAAATTGGCAGAAAGTAAGGGTAGTTGATGAGTGATTAAACACTCATCATTTTTGGTCAAATCTGAACTGCAAAACATACAAAATTACTCAGAAATGCATCAAAATACTAAAAATATTTCAAAATTGTGTTTTATATGTTTTAGATGCAAAATGGGTAAAAACAGATGAAAAACGTACAAAGTTTGCATAATTGGCAGTTTCAGTCCCTCAACTTTCAAAAATTGGCAAAAATAGTCCCTGAGTACTTATTTTAAAAGAAAAGTCACCAAAGGTCATTTTGAAATCATAAGTTGTCATATTTAGTCCTTTGGTGAAAATTTTAAAAGTTTTGAGAAATTACAAGCTTAGTCTCCGGAGTTTCACTTTTGACAAATTTGGTCCCTAATGGGATATTTTTGGATAAAAAGTCACTTTTGGTCCCTGGAAAGTCACAAGTGTCAATTTTGGTCCTTGGTGTGAAGTTTGGAGAAATTACAGTTTTGGTCCCTCAAGTTTGGTAACTTGGCAGATTTGGTCCTTGGGATATTCAAAAGTGGAAAAATCAACAAGGGTCCTTGGAATAGTGAATATTGGCAAAATTGTTCCTCATGATATCTTTGGAAGTTCGGCAATTCAGGTCCCTACAATTCAGCAATTGCAATATTGGTCCTTGTGTGTTATCTACTAACCAAATGGACCCTTAGTTATTATAAGCCCAAACCTAAGAATAAAAATAACCAAACACCCTCACCAGCCCATCCTTTCTTTGGCCCAACCATCTCCCTAGCCCAATCCCCACAATAGTATTACTCCCCCGTCCGTTTTTATTACTCCCAAGGTCAAACCTTGTTTGACTTCCACCCTTCTACCACAACTTGCAAACCTGCTCAACCCCCTCCTCTGCCATGCCATCACTCCAACTCACCTTCTCCATCACTTGTCCCCCAACTTACCAATACTTCTAAGGTACTGATGAGGTGAAAAATGAACCATTTTTAAGGGGTTATTTAAGCCCGAAATTGAATTTATTTGATCAAATATTGCCCTAAATTGTTCATTTTGTGATTTTAGGTACTTTGGGAGTGAATTCTAGAAAAGGAAGCTTTTTGGACGTTTTTGGAGCATAAAAGTAAAGAAAACGGCAAAGACTTAATTTTACATGCTGAGAACAGTACCTGACGGCGTCAAGAGGAAAATAGTGACAGCGTCAGGAGTAAAATCCGTGACGACCTAGTGAAAACCTGAAGGCGTCAAGAGAAGGGCGTCAAGAGTTAATATAGTGACGGCCTGCATGAGGAATAAACGTGACGGCGTCAAACCCCGATCTAGGCAGTCCGAGAATTTATTTGGCGGCGAGATGACGGCATTAGACATTTATTCTTGACGTCGTCACCTTACAAAATCTATATATACTTTTCTATTTTTCATTCATTAAGAGAGGAACTTGTGTGGAGAATACTAGGGTCGAACCTAATAAACCCTAGGTCGTTTGTAACAGTATTTTCAAGGGATTTTACCCCTTGAAACCTTTCATGTTCAATGGAGATAAGTCCTCTTTCAATTAAATCAATATGTCTATGTGTTGTTTAAATATATCTTATGCTTGTCTTGATTTCAACATGTTAAGCTAGATATTTTATGTGTTTGCTTAGATGTAATGAAACCTAGATGTTAATTATAGGTTGATTGCCTGTTTATAGTTGTAATGGATGAATGATTTCAATGTTAGGCTTAAGAAAACTGGCAGATCTCCATTGTGTAACGTGCTTGAACGTCTTAAGAAACATGAACCGATGTGTACTAGGTTTTATTGATTGTATTTAATGCATGAGCAAATTCTAATGATCCCATGTTAGGAGCTTCTTAGCCGGCTCGACATAGGATTGAAGTAGGCGCTTATAGGATTGGGGAAGTAAGTACGCCACCCCATGAATGGTATTAAGGAGTACAATCAGTCATCCACGCAACTGTAACAAGTAATTAACCTGTAAAAGATATCTAGGGAGTAGTGAAATCTAAGTAAACACAATTCTCCCATATATTGCTCACACCGCTAGTTAATTTAGTTTACTTTCATTTCTAGTATTTTATTTTGATTGTATCTTAGTAATTGGGATAGTTGACTAGCAACTAATTCCCCCCAACTCCTTCAAAAACCGAGATTTTTAATTGCTTTTATAAAAACCAAAAAAATACAACAAAAATCATCCCTCATCTCTAGACCTAGTCTTTAGGTTTTCTAATCCTAGCGACACTATTCCTAACTGAACGATCAATCCCCCGGTACTTGTCATTATACTATACTACATCGATCAGGTACACTGCCTGGTGGGGGTTGTTAGCTTCTCGAGATCCCTCGAGAGGTAAAGCCTGGTGCAATCCCTACGTACCAAGTTTTTGGCGCCGTTGCCGGGGAAATAGTTATTGTCTAGGTTAGGATCTCTTTTTATTAGGTCTACTTGCTAGATTCCTTTCTAGTAAGATTTTGTTTTTATTTTTAGGTTCTCTTTAGTCTATCTTATTTCTTCGTGTCTTTGTTCGTAACTCTTTACCATCCGACATCATGGAAGATGCTAACATCTTTGAACCCATCATCCCACCACAACAAGACCACCCACAAAACCCACCACTAGCTAACCAACCTCTTAGGCCCCGAACCCTAGGAGAGTACTCCCGACCTAGCCACTAAGGCTATCGAAAAACCATTGAGGTCACCCAAGGAGCCAATGTGTCTCCCTTGTGATCCGACACCATCCGGTTGGTGCAAAGCGGATGTGCATTCCATGGACTTCGTTCCAAAGATCCAAATCAACATCTCAAGGACTTCCTTAAAATTGTAGATTCTATAGACCTTGATGCTACAACTAGAGAGTCAACCCGATTACGCCTATTTCAATTCTCTCTACATGATCAAGCTAGCCAATGGCTTGAACGTTTACCCGCGGGATCCATCACCTCATGGGATGATCTCACCACTCATTTCCTTGCTCAATTTTTCCCACTGGGGAGAACTACCAAGCTTAGAATGACATCTTGATGTTCCAACAACGACAAAATGAAACTCTATATGAAGCATGGACTCGATTCAAGGACTTACTCCAAAAAGTCCCTCATCATGGCATAGATCTTTGGCTCCAAGTCCAAATCTTCTGTGACCATATCGATCTATCCACAAGGCGAGCCATTGACCAATCGGCCGGTGGTAAGCTACGTGATCTAAGTGCGGAACAATCATGGGAACTCATAGAAGATCTTGCTCTCTATGACAACAAAAGTTGGAATGATCCCCGTGATTTGAACAAAATGGTTAAGGCAATATCTTTGCCTTCGAACAATTCTAGCACTCCCGACCGTAGGATCATGGAACTTGAGGACCAAGTCAAGTTTCTCATGAAATCTTACGAAGCTCCAAAGCCTTCAAGCCAAGTGAACAAAATCACTTCTTCATGCGAATTATGTAGTGGTCCCCATGACACTCGTGATTGTGTGGAACTCCCCAGAACAGCTTTTGTGGACTACGCATCCTCGCGTATCGACAAAGCGGGAGATAGAAAATTAGAAAGTAGTAGCAGTAGTTAATTTCAGAAGTAGTGTAATTTAATGTTGGAGTAATAGAGTAGTATAGCTTTATTCAGTTATCCTATTTTTAGCTTTCCAAATTTCTATATCTAAAGTATTGTAATTCCAAATTTCAAGAATTAATGCAGATTACAATTTTTTCCTTTAAATTGTATTGTCTCAAATAACTGTAATGCCTCATTTTAACTGTCATAAGCTTTTTATTACCATTTCATAAACTCATAGAAACTTATTCATAGCTTCCTGTGAGTTTAATGTCCCTTTTCTGTTTCAATTGAAAATAGTCAACAAAAGTCAATAAGCTACAATTAAGGTGATAAGCCAGTTAGGGATAAGCTTGTGGGTTCTTATTGTCTTGGTTTACAACAAGACAGAGCTGGCAGACATCGGCATACCTTGGATTTGAGCTTAGGATACATGTAAGTCTCAACTGTCATTTTTGCTTTCTTTTAGCTTATTTGTTTTGGTTAATCCCTAGTGCTTAATTTGGTTTATTCTTGTTAATTAAGGTATGATAGCTTAGTTAAATCTTTGATTTCTAAGAATTTGCTTAAAAATAGGTTATATAGTGAGAAAATCATAGACAGTGAACCATAAAGGGGTGTTTGGTTTTGCTCATTCTGGTGGGTTCTTGTTGGAAATTTACTGTCTTCTTTGCACCATTAGTTCATAGTAGGTTAGGATAGTCTAGTTTAAGCATTGCATAGTAGGGTAACAAGTAAAAAGTCAAAAATCTCATTTTCAATTCATTTTTCATTAACTGTCATTGCATTAAATCCCATAATCTACATATTAGCTTAAGAGTTGATAATCTAGCTTAATTTCACACCTCACTAGCTTAGAATAACATAATCAGTGGGTAATTTTGATTCAAAGTTCATGAAAGTCAAATTTTTGGAAAATACCAAAAGTCAAAATTGCATTCATAGGCAGAAAATCCTAAAATTGCAAGAATTATGGTGATTTTTTGTGTAAGGAATCAAGCCCTGAGCTTTCAACATGATATAGTACCTCAGCTTAACTATAGAATCCCACCCTTGGTTCATTTTTGTTAATTTTATGCTGGCTTACTTGGTTGCTCAAAGTGGGCTGCAGGGCATGTGGATGCCCTGTACCATGCTATCTGTTCCAAACCTCCAGCTTCCATTCCTCCCCTAGAGGGCGTTAGTGGGTCCCCCAGTCCAATTCTTGGCTTATTTTGTAGACCCCCAGTCCAAATTGAAGGGTCAATATCTGTTTTGGACCCCTGACCCCTCTTGTGGCCCCCACCATGGGCTGGAGTTGGACTGTTTTGACCTTTGTGGTCTGCCAATTAGCATAAGTGCTTATTGACTTATATTGGTTTATTACTTCTACTTTTCTATTTTACTTAGCTTATTTCAAGTTACTCCCTGTTTGTTTTAGCTTATTTATTCATGTCATAGCTTTTTGCTAGCTTTTTCATGTTCATTCAGTCCATATAAGTATTCATATATGGGCTGTTAAGCACTTTTGATTCTCAAGTGCTTATTTTTGAGATTTAAGCAATGTCCTTTCATTAAAATCTGTTATTTTAAGTATTTAATTAGTTTTGAAAAAGAAAAATCCTAAAAAGACAAATTTTCAAGAAGTGATAGCTTTTATTTAAGAAGCTTTTTGCTTATTAGCTTATTTTCCTTAAGCACTTAATGTTTTATATTTTTCATAGGGTTCTGTACTTATTTGATAATTTTATAAAAAGTTTCAGATTTTTCTTTGCTTATTTATTATTTATTATAATTTAAATTAGTTTTAAGTAATTAATAAATAGTAATTAATTAGTAATAATTATTTAAAAAGTCTTAAAAATATATTTTCTGTTTTAAAATTAATTTTATATTACTTTAGATTTTTCTAAGTTTTAATTTTATTTTTCTAGGCTTGTTTCACATTTTCTTATTATTTAGTGTATTTTTAAATAGTTTAAATTAGTTTTTAATTAATAATAATTATTAAAAAAGTAGGAAAAATATATTTTCAGTTTGAAAATTAGTTTTATAATATTATAGATTTTTCCAAATTTATTTTTCATATTTTTAATGTAATTTCATAATTAATTATAATTTAGGTTAATTTAAATAATTAAAAGTAAATAGGAAAATAGTATTTAATTAATAATAATTATATAAATAGTGTAAAAATTATTTTTAATTTTCCAAAAATTTTCTTTTATTATTAGGATTGTAAAAATTTAATTTCCATATCCGTAAGTATTTTATTTCTTCAAAACTCGCGTTTTATTTTATACGTTCGCGTAAATTTAAACTGAACGTACATGTTTTTAGGTTTAAAACGTTTCTGGTTTTTTTGATTTCACAGTCTTGTTCATATAGCTTATTTAAGCTATTTCATTGTAGATTCCTTAGTTTAATCAATCTCAAACCCCTTTCTGTCCAAATTCACCCAATCACAAACCCGTTTGAATACAATCCACACCTCGTCGGGACATAACGACCCGGGGAAACACTATATTCCACAGAGATTGACTCTAGGCTGTTTGACTTTGTTGACCATTCCTTGGTCAATATAACTTGACCGTTTAGGGCCAATCAAAATTTTGGCGCCGCTGCCGGGGAGGTTGTGCGCGTTTTCTAAAAACGGTTTGCTGATTAGTGATTTTGGAATTCATCTCTTTGTATATTATCCATCGTTGTTCATATTTTTTTCATAAAAACCCAAAAATATTTTTCCTTACCTTCTATCCATTTGATTCTACCTTCTTATACCCCTTTCATGTATAATTCTAATGGCATCTCTCGATGACGATTACTTTGAACAAAGGGCCTTTAAGATCAACATTGAAAAACTTCTGGCCTTGTCAAAAATTTCGAGATGTCATGTTGATTATGATGGACCATCGATCCCTATTCCCTCTCCGGTGAGGGAAATGGAGCGAGAAACCAGGGTGACAAAGGACCCGGTACTTTCCTCTGACAATGAAAGTGCTAAATATGTCCAACCTACAGTTTTCCAAAAATCTAAGCTCACAATTGCTCCTAAACCGTCATGAATTGATCCTAACCTTTCACGGTTTACGGTTAAAATTTTGTCAAACAAATGTACAGAGCTTAGGGCAGTGACTGAAAAGAACGACTTGCCTAATCTTCACGTTTATCAAAAACAAAAACCAGAGACCATAACGGAAGTGGTGGAAATTCCTAGCTCTTAGAGCACACCACTTGTCCCACCTCTGGATTTTATTCCTTGTGTCGGTTGTGGTGAGCCGGTTTTCGGTTTTCCATGTCGTTGGTGTACATGTGAACAATGTGGTAATGATATGCGAGACGGGAGTTGTTTGTTTTCTGGTTCGAGGAATTCATTTACTTATGATCCTAATCAGAACTCATTCAACGACTCCTCAAATTTTTCCAACTACCCTTCACATTCATACGAGCAAGAATCATATTATCTAAATCTCAATGATGCTTCGTATCAAAATACACCAAGCCAGACTCAACAATTTTTCTGTTGTGAGTACTGTGGTGGCCCACACTACAGTTCTGATTGTCAATCGGGAAACACGCTTGTCTATGAGCAGTTTCTTGATAACAATTATGACTCTAGCACATACGACTCACAGCCACATCAGTTTTTCTGTTGTGATTACTGTGGAGGTCCTCACTTGCTCGGATTGTCAAACAAGGAATCCCTTTCCTTGTAACAATTACGACTATTCATTTCAAGACCCACCTCCACAGTACCAAATTACTCAAACAACTCCTCATTACCCGCAAGACCTTTGTCATGAGGTTCTTGAAGCATTGAAAGAATTTAAGGAGGAGTTGTCTACTACATCGTTTCAAAACTGTCGTGAGAAATCTATGGCAGAATTACTTGCTGAAGAACGAGATGCTAGAAACGAAATGAGCATGGAAGAATTACTTGCTGACTAAAGGGCAGCTAAAATACATGCCAATCTTCGCTATGCTGCTCTATATGATGACGATGAAGACAGTGATGATGAAGATAACATTATTATTATTCAAAAAGATTCATCAGATTCATCAGTTGTGATTCCTTCCATGGAGAATCAGGGAGAAAATAATGTGACGAAGTCACTAGCCGTTGATCAAATGGAACTTGAAGAATCCATAGCTGCTAGTCCTTCTCAACTCCCTCAGTCTGATATCACACCCGAAGTTCACACTCACTCTCTGATCATGGGGGATGAGCATCTTAGCACTGTTCCTGAAAAGGAATCGGACGAATTCATAATGTCTAGTGCTGAGAGCCTTGTCCCAATCCCAAGAGAGTCACAGGGAATTCTTGATCATTTGTGTAATATTCCTCTTCCTATTGTCTTCCCGACTGATCATGTTGAGATGTTCTCCGATTCTACTGATGACGATTCGTTATCTTTTGGAGACATCGTTTTTATGGAAGAATTACCTTCTAAGCTAGTTAGCTTAGAAGAAGAGAATGATGAGATTGACACTGAAATCAAGGATGAAGCACTTCGTGCGACATTATTGAATGTCGATCTCCTCATTTCTAAAATCGAGGCTTTCAATATGAAACCTATTTCATCTCCTATCCCGATTAAGGATAGTGACATTTTCTCTGATGATCCTATTCCGGAGTTTGAAGCCTTTACTCTGATCATACGGGAGAGAAGATTAGTGGCAGTACAACTGATGCGTAGGGATTGCACCAGGCTTTACCTCTCGAGGGATCTCGAGAAGCTTACAACCCCCACTAGGCAGTGTACCTGATTGTTGTAGTATAGTATAGTGACAAGTACCGGGGGATTGATCGTTCAGCTAGGAATAGTGTCGCTAGGATTAGAAAACCTAAATACTAGTTCTATAGGTGAGGGATGATTATTTTTGTATTTTTATATTTTTTAGAAAGCAAGTAAAAATCTCGGGTTTGAAGGATTTGGGCGGAATTAGTTGCTAGTCAACTAACCCAATACTAAAGATGCAATCAAAATAAAATACTAAAATAGAAAATAAACTAAATTATACTAAAGTTGTGAGCAATAAGTGGAGAAAATGTGTTTACTTAGATTTCACTACTCCCTAGACATCTTTTACACGTTAATTACTTGTTATAGTTGCATGGATGGCGGATCGTATTCCTTAATATCATTCATGGGGTGGCACACTTAACTCCCCAATTCTATGAGCTCTTATCTCCTCCTATACCATGCCCAGCACAACCATAGGGATTATAAACAGTGGCTCATGCATTAAATACAACCAATAAAGACCTAGTGCACATCGGTTCATGTTTCTTAAGACGTTCAAGCATGTTACCAATTGGAGATCTGCCAGTTTTCTTAAGCCTAACATCAAATTCATTCATCCAATACAATTAAAAACAGGTAATCAACACATAATTAACATCTAGGTTTCATTAGATACAAGCAAACACAAGATAGATCTAGCCTAGCATGATGGAATTAAGACAAGAACAAGATATAGACAACCAACACATAGACATATTGATTGAATTAAAAGAATACTTATCTCAATTACACATGCAAGGTATCAAGGGCTTAGAACCCTTGAAAAACCTGTAAAATTCGCACCAAGTTCGTACTTAGGGTTTCTCCAAAACTTCTCCTCTTTTAATGTGAAAATTAGAAAACTATATATAGGAAAAGGGGTCTGACGGCGTCAAGACCAAACTTGTGACGCCGTCACCTCGCCGCCAAAACTCTTCTCGGACTGCCTTGATCTACTTTTGACGCCGTCATGTATTGTGCATTTCCAGGCCGTCATGAATTTTACTCTTGACGCCCTACTTCGTGACGCCGTCAAATCTGTACTGGATCGTCATGGAAATTTGCTCTTGACGCCGTCAAGGATTCCTTCTTGACGCCGTCACCTACTGTTCCCAGCAAGGAAAATTAAGACTTTGGCGTTTTCTTCACTTTTATGCTCCAAAAACGTCCGAATTGCTTCCTTTTCCAGATTTCACTCCCAAAGTACCTAAAATCACAAAAGGAACGATTTAGGGCAATATTTGATCAAATGAATTCCAATTCGGGCTTAAATGACCCCTTAAAAGTGGTTCATTTTTCGCCTCATCATATACCCTTACACTTGAGATTTGCTTGTCCTCAAGCAAATGTGCTTTTATTCTACTCAAAATACAAGTTAGGGGTCATTTAACACTAATATAAAAGTAATTATAACAAATAATCGTTCCACTAAAGACCAATAGACAAGCACGGAGGTCATACACTAGCACCTCACAAATAGTGTTTAGATACTCACATCTCTCGGGTGTAATAAAGTATAAATTACAATATGGAAACGGAAGATATCTCTCACTACCTGTCATAGCAAAATAGATTACCATAGGCTTGGGAAAGGATCAAACCTCCACCACATGGCGTAAGCACCTAGGATAAACTATCAAAGAGGTCTTTTAAAGGGTTGTAACGTTAGGTGTAGGGATATGAAATACACGGTTTTGTTGGATAAAGGAAGTTTTTACTGGTGGCGAGCTAACAATCTTGGTTAATTACATGTACAATATGGCGTTGCTAAGCCAAGACTAGACTCGACTTAAGCTAATAACAAAAACATAAAATGAACATAGAATGAAAAGGGATAGTAGTCCGTATGTTTTTTTTCTTTTTCTTTTTCTTTTTTTTTTTCTTGATTTTTCAAATTTTTTTTTATTTATTATTTTTTTTTATTTATTTTATTTTTTTTGCATACACTCTTACCCTACCATCCAAAATAATACATCATAGGGAATGAATATTCCCCTTACACTTGAATCTTTACATACTTTACAATGAACTATTCTAATGACTCGAATTAAGAAAATCAAAACACTTGGAGCACTTTTAAGATTAACGTACATATGGGGGTAATAAAATGATGTTCATCCCTATTACTCCATAAAATAAGTACTTTACCCATGAGTCCCAATCGTCCCAAAACAATATGTACAAGGATATGACTCGACTTAGCAACCATGTAATCAATTAGATAGTTAACTTAGGGTTTAACAAATAACAATAATGCACTAAAGATGAGCGCATACATGGAAGGCTAAGGCGATTTGGGTGTACATTTAAGTGGGGTGTAACAAATTCTTCCTTTAAGTAAAATGCTTAAAGTTAGAAACGAAAAGATAGGCTCGGAGGGTTGTACTAGGGGTTTCGTGTACTAAAAATGAGTACAACGCTAAGGGTGTGGGAAAATTAGTTGACTTAACTAGCCAAGTAATATGACTTAAATGGTCAAGTAATTATGATACGGGTTTAACACAAGGGTGATCCTAATGCCTCTTATCATGTAGTAAATCCTACCACACGAATGTAGTCTCACTAGCGGTCTCGGGATGCATCACTAACGCAAGTTCGAGAATCTAAATGCTACCGGTACACTCATAAGCACTAATAATAAATGCTTTTCCTATCAAATCTAAAGGCGAACCTCACATATTTGGGTGGAAATTTTTTCTGAATATACGGTTATGTGCTAGTCATACAATCTCCTATCCATGAGACGCTTGCTATGGCTAAAGTTTCACTCCTAAATGTTGTAAAAAATTTTAAATTTTGCGCTAAAATTGCACTAACAATTATTTCTCATAGTTTTATTACACATCTACCATCAAACAAAACAAACTCAAGCGAAAGTGCATATGTAAGGTATCATCTTTTTACCCTCCCCTTACACTTAAGATGAACATTGTCCCCAATGTTCAAGTAAAGAATGTAAAAGTGAAAAAAGTAAAAAGAATGAATTCAAATACTCCCCTGATTCGCTCGGTATGGATAATAAGGTGACCAGGTTAAATCTTCCTCCAAGAAAATGAACAATCAAAGCTTCCCTTCCAGAATATAAATCATCTTCTTGTCATACATAACCTGTAAATCCTGAGAAAATTGACAAAACAACCTTGCGTAAAATTGGCGGCATCCTATATAAGTTACTAAATCCTAGAAAACAAGATAAGATATAATGCTTGTGGAATGAAGTTTGCAGATTTCCTGGAGATTATAAAACTTAATAATTCACAAAAACCGTAAGACTCCGTTAGAAAAACAAAACTGGTAAAATTTCCAGATTTTTACACTTGACGCCGTCAAGAGTTAACTTTTGACGCCGTCAGAAGTGACCTGCAGAAATTCTTATGTTAAGTTTCCGGAAAATTTCTGGAAAAACTTGTCCTACTTCCTGGAAAATCCTGCAAAACTTCATTATGACTCAATACAAGCATTTGACTCTAACAAATACGAATACACATGTTCATTTAATATTGTGGAGAATCATGATCGGTTTGTTTCTTAAAAACATATTTGGGGTTTCCCCTTACACTTATCTTTTGCAAAAATACTTTTAGGTGAAGTTAAGACTAGGCCAAAACAACAAAGTAAAGTATTTCCACTATTTAGTTTAGAAACATGATCTACCAACAATAAAAATTAAGCATGCATACGGAAGCAAATAACAAACAAACAAAAAATAAAATCACACAAAACATGGGTTGCCTCCCAAGAAGCGCTTTTCTTTATTTACGAGTCTTGTAGCTAGACTCAAGGTCATGGGTTACTACGTGACCTCATCGTTGGTTCCATTCTCTAGGTCGTCTTCTAAACCATTTTTGTATTCCGGACCTAGTTGCAAGCATTCTTTGTAGAAACCAAGCATTCTATTCTTTACATACTCTACTCCTCTACGTCTATCCTCCTCATTCCTATAATAAGCCGCTTGCTTGTGTTCCTTTTCGAAATTAGAGAGAAGGCGGTATTGCTCAATTTTGTAGGGCATTTGATAGGCAACTTCATCATTTTCTTCCATGAATCTAACTATCCGTAAAGTCGGATCATAACTCATCCTAGTGGCCTCAACAAATGGTTTTCCAAATATTATTTGGCTTAGGCAAGCATCTATCACCGGACGAGTGTCTTCAACTATCATAAAATCGATCTCATAAGTGAGATTCCCTATAATCACATGCAATCCCTTTACTCTTCCTGCAAAATTACTTATCAGATTCGTATTGGGCATCATCCTAAAATCAAGTTGTTTCTTTATCACCCAATTGTAATAAGTCCTAGTCATGATGTTCACGGGGATCTAAGATCGATATAAGCTTTCCATATATGCATGTGCCCGATATTGCATGGTATGTTAATGTTAGAAGGGTCTCCCATTTTGATAAGGGGGGTGCCAAGGATATATGGTCTCTCGGGACTATCAAATAAATCCTTATGGTATTACCGTTCTTCCTTTGTGAGAAACTTATCAAAGTACTTTTCTATAGGCTCTACCTCCTCTAATTCCTCTTCCTTCTTAACCTCAACTTCCCTACTCTCATCCTTAGTCTCGGCTTCTACTCTAACTTCATCCTTGTCACTCTCTTCTATCTCCTTATCTATTGGCTTAATGGTGACAACATTGACAAATTGGACATGTTTGGATGATGAGGGGTCCTTAATTTGGATTCCGTTATTGGTGTCCCTAGTGTCCTTCCTAGGTGTGGCTAACGCTTGGTTGTTGAGGGGTTTCAACAAGTTGTCAATCTTGTTGGTCATCTCCGTTTGTTGTTGGTTGAATTCGGTTTCAAACCTAGCTATGCGAGCTTCTTGAGATGCCATAAATTTTGACATCAATCCTTCAAGATTGTTGGTACTACCATAGTTGTTAAAAGGATTGTTGTTGAAATTACGGTTGGAGGGAGGACCGTTTGGTTGGTAACGATTAGGCGGATTGGAAGAATTGGGTTGATTTTGTTTCCACCTAAGGTTTGGGTGATTTTTCCAAGAGGGGTTGTATGAATCACCGTAAGTGTTTGGCTCGGGCTTGAAAGTGTACCACTTATCTCCCTCTTTGTCGGTACACGTGGATGCGTAGTCCGCAAAAGCTGTTCCGGGGAGTTCCACACAATCACGAGTGTCGTGGGGACCACTACATAATTCGCATGAAGAAGTAATTTTGTTCACTTGGCTTGAAGGTTTAGGAGCTTCGTAAGACTTCATGAGAAACTTGACTTGGTCCTCAAGTTCCATGATCCTACGGTCGGGAGTGCTAGAATTGTTTGAAGGCAAAGATATTGCCTTGACCGTTTTGTTCAAGTCACGGGGATCATTCCAACTTTCGTTGTCATAGAGAACAAGATCTTCTATGAGTTCCCATGATTGTTCCACACTTAGATCACGTAGCTTACCACCGGCCGATTGGTCAATGGCTCGCCTCGTGGAAATGTCGATATGGTCATAAAAAATTTGGACTTGGAGCCAAAGATCTATGCCATGATGAGGGACTTTTTGGAGTAAGTCCTTGAAACGAGTCCATGCTTCATAAAGAGATTCATTTTGACGTTGTTGGAACATCAAGATGTCATTTCTATGCTTAGTAGTTCTCCCCGGTGGGAAAAATTGAGCAAGGAAACGAGTGGTGAGATCATCCCATGTGGTGATGGATCCCGCGGTTAAACGCTCAAGCCATTGACTAGCTTGATCCCGTAGAGAGAATTGGAATAGGCGTAATCGAGTTGTCTCTCTAGTTTCAACACCTAGGTCTATGGAATCTACGATTTTGAGGAAGTCCTAAAGATGTTGGTTTGGATCTTCGGAACGAAGTCCATGGAATGCACATCCGCTTTGCACCAACCGGATGGTGTCGGATCGCAAGGGGGTCACATTGGCTCCGGTGAGCTCAATGGTGTTTTGGTAGCCTTGGTGGCTAGGTCGGGAATACTCTCCTAAGGTTCGGGGCCTAAGGGGTTCTAATGGTGGGTTTTATTGTGGTGGGATGACGGGTTCAAAGATGTTCCCGTTGTCCATGATGTCGGGTGGTTACGAACAAAGACACAAAGAAATAAGATAGACTAAAGAAACCTAAAAATAAAAATAAAATCTTACTAGAAAGGAATCTAGCAAGTAGACCTAATAAAAAGAAATTCTAACCTAGACAATAACTATTCCCCGGGCTGCGGCGCCAAAAACTTGATGCGTAGAGATTGCACCAGGCTTTACCTCTCGAGGGATCTCGAGAAGCTTACAACCCCCACCAGGCAGTGTACCTGATCGTTGTAGTATAGTATAGTGACAAGTACCGGGGGATTGATCGTTCAGCTAGGAATAGTGTCGCTAGGATTAGGAAACCTAAATAGTAGTTCTAAAGGTGAGGGATGATTATTGTTGTATTTTTATATTTTTTAGAAAGCAAGTAAAAATCTCGGGTTTGAAGGATTTGGGCGGAATTAGTTGCTAGTCAACTAACCCAATACTAAAGATGCAATCAAAATAAAATACTAAAAATAAAAATAAACTAAATTATACTAAAGTTGTGAGCAATAAGTGGAGAAAATGTGTTTACTTAGATTTCACTACTCCCTAGACATCTTTTACACGTTAATTACTTGTTATAGTTGCATGGATGGCGGATCGTATTCCTTAATATCATTCATGGGGTGGCGCACTTAACTCCCCAATTCTATGAGCTCTTATCTCCTCCTATACCATGCCCAGCACAACCATAGGGATTATAAACAGTGGCTCATGCATTAAATACAACCAATAAAGACCTAGTGCACATCGGTTCATGTTTCTTAAGACGTTCAAGCATGTTACCAATTGGAGATCTGCCAGTTTTCTTAAGCCTAACATCAAATTTATTCAACCAATACAATTATAAACAAGTAATCAACACATAATTAACATCTAGGTTTCATTAGATCCAAGCAAACACAAGATAGATCTAGCCTAGCATGATGGAATTAAGACAAGAACAAGATATAGACAACCAACACATAGACATATTGATTGAATTAAAAGAATACTTATCTCAATTACACATGCAAGGTATCAAGGGCTTAGAACCCTTGAAAAACCTGTAAAATTCGCACCAAGTTCGTACTCAGGGTTTCTCCAAAACTTCTCCTCTTTTAACGTGAAAATTAGAAAACTATATATAGGAAAAGGGGTCTGACGGCGTCAGGACCAAACTTGTGACGCCGTCACCTCGCCGCCAAAACTCTTCTCGGACTGCCTTGATCTACTTTTGACACCGTCATGTATTGTGCATTTCCTGGCCGTCATGAATTTTACTCTTGACGCCCTACTTCGTGACGCCGTCAAATCTGTACTGGATCGTCATGGAAATTTGCTCTCGACGCCGTCAAGGATTCCTTCTTGAGGCCGTCACCTACTGTTCCCAGCAAGGAAAATTAAGACTTTGGCGTTTTCTTCACTTTTATGCTCCAAAAAACGTCCGAATTGCTTCCTTTTCCAGATTTCACTCCCAAAGTACCTAAAATCACAAAAGGAACGATTTAGGGCAATATTTGATCAAATAAATTCGAATTCGGGCTTAAATGACCCCCTAAAAGTGGTTCATTTTTTGCCTCATCAACCACTTCTCATTCTCATAATTCTCTCCCCGAATATGATTCATTCACCTTTGAGGAGTTCTCCGGTGAACTCACTCATATCATATCTCCACCGGAGTATGATAACTTTCACTTTGATCTAGACGAAGATAATCTTTGTGTTCCGAAGGGAAATATTCTCAACCTTAAGAATTTGATTGATATCAAAATCCCAACGCTCCCACCCATAATATGTCTAGATCACATGAGCTTTAATGATGAGATTCATGAAACACCAATCATGGATTCTCCTTCTGATGATGATGACTTTATCTTGATTGTCATCACGATCTTTCTTCCATTCTTCACCTACCGGGTGACTTCTCCTGTTCTTCATTCCTTCGGGAATGAAGACATTATATTTGACCCCGGCATCCCCGCTTATACTTTATACTATTTACAGCCGGGAATATATCTCATTGGTGTGGAACTTTCTCGTGCTTCAAATGTTTGTCCAAACATCTTGAATGAAAGTCCGATGGAGATTGTTTCTTCCACATCAAGCTTCCCCAAGGACAAATGAATTCGGGGTCGAGTCAAGCTAGCGACTCGGTAAACAAAAACAGTAGCATGTACTTAGGGTTTTCACCCTAAGTGTGGGGGAGTGCCCCTGCTGTGGTTACAAATAAAGTGAAAAAATTGTGTTTTCACATTTAACTTGTAATGTTGCCCTTTTACGTTCAAAGAGTAGGGATAATAGCCGGGACTTTGAATATTGAGGACAATATTCATTCTAAGTGTGGGGGGGGGGGGGGGGGGGGATTCTAGCGAATTTTATCACATTTTACTATCTAGTACACCCATTTTTGGCAAAAATTTTAAAATTTTTTCACTTGTGCTTCAAAAATTTTGTGGTTATCAGTTCGCCTTGTCTAAACAACAAAAGGATTGGCTAATCCAGGAGCAAACGGCTCTTGGTAAAGATATATCAAATCCGTTTATGGCTTACAATTTACCCAAAATTGTATGGTATCTCAGCTCGCAATATCCTAAAAAGTGAAAGAGTTGGCTAGCCTGCAAGATAATGGCTTGTGGTAAAGTAGTGGAAAAACCATTATTGGTAATCAGCTCACCAAGATGTTGACTATTCCATCAAGAGTTGGCTAGTCCAGAAGCAAACGGCTTTTGGTAAAGACAAATCAAATCCGTTGACAGCTGGTGGTTTGCTCAAAATCACATGGTTATCAAGTGGACCATAGTTCTTACTTGAACTGATACATTTGGCTACTCCAGAAGTAATGGCTTTTGGTAAAGAGATTAAAATCCATTAAATTTTCAAAACAGTTTATTGCTACGGACTAGCAATATTTTAGTGTGGGGGATAGATGAGTGCTTAAACACTCATCATTTTAAGTCAAATCTAAACTGCAAAACATACAAAAACACTCAGAAATGCATCAAAATACTAAAAATATTTCAAAATTGTGTTTTATATATTTTAGATGCAAAATGAGTAAAAACAGATGAAAAATGTACAAAGTTTGCATAATTGGCAGTTTAGATTTGAAAAATTGGCAAAAATAGTCCCTGAGCACTTATTTTAAAAGAAGAGTCACCAAAGGTCATTTTGAAATCATAAATTGTCATATTTAGTCCTTTGGTGAAAATTTCAAAAGTTTTGAGAAATTACAAGTTTAGTCCCTGGAGTTTCACTTTTGACTGATTTGGTCCCTGGTGGGATATTTTTGGATAAAAAGTCACTTTTGGTCCCTGGAAAGTCACAAGTGTCAATTTTGGTCCTTGGTGTGAAGTTTGGAGAAATTACAGTTTTGGTCCCTCAAGATTGGTAACTTGGCAGATTTGGTCCTTGGGATATTCAAAAGTGGAAAATTCAACAAGGGTCCTTAGAATAGTGAATATTGGCAAAATTGGTCCTTATGATATCTTTGGAAGTTTGGCAATTCAGGTCCCTACAATTCAGCAATTGCAATATTGGTCCTTGTGTTTTATCTACTAACCAAATGGACCCTTAGTCATTACAAGCCCAAACCTAAGAATAAAAATAACCAAACACCCTCACCAACCCATCCTTTCTTTGGACCAACCATCTCCCTAGCCCAATCCCTACAATAATATTACTCCCCCGTCCGTTTTTATTACTCCCAGGGTCAAACCTTGTTTGACTTCCACCCTTCTACCACAACTTGCAAACCTGCTCAACCCCCCTCCTCTGCCATGCCATCACTCCAACTCACCTTCTCCATCACTTGTCCCCCAACTTACCAATACTTCCAAGGTACATTTAATGCTCTAAAAACTCCTCCAAGTTATCTCACTGACAAAAATTTCCAATTCTCGCCAAATTGAATCAATGGCTAGGGTAAGTTTTTATTATCTAATTGTGTTGGGAAATGATCTTGGGACCCACAAAGATACATTTGGAGGCTATATAAGGAAGAAAAGGCAGAAGTGAAATATATTAGAATGGAGATAGATAATTAGTAAGTAGTAGCAGTAGTTAATTTCAGAAGTAGTGTAATTTAATGTTGGAGTAATAGAGTAGTATAGCTTTATTCAGTTATCCTATTTTTAGCTTTCCAAATTTCTGTATCTCAAGTATTGTAGTTCTAAATTTCAAGAATTAATGCAAATTACAATTTTTTCCTTTAAATTGTATTGTCTCAAATAACTATAATGCCTTCATTTACTGATTTTAACTGTCATAAGCTCTTTATTACCATTTCATAAACTCATAGAAGCTTATTCATAGCTTCCTGTGATTTTAATGTCCCTTTTCTGTTTCAATTGCAAATAGTCAACAAAAGTCAATAAGCTACTGTTAAGGTGATAAGCCAGTTAGGGATAAGCTTGTGGGTTGTTATTGTCTTGGTTTACAACAAGACAGAGCTGGCAGACATTGGCATACCTTGGATTTGAGCTTAGGATACATGTAAGTCTCAACTGCCATTTTAGCTTTCTTTTAGCTTATTTGTTTCGGTTAATCCCTAGTGCTTAATTTTGTTTATTCTTGTTAATTAAGGTATGATAGCTTAGTTAAATCTTTGATTTCTAAGAATTTGCTTAAAAACAGGTTATATAGTGAGAAAATCATAGATAGTGAACCATAAAGGGGTGTTTGGTTTTGCTCATTCTCGTGGGTTCTTGTTGGAAATTTACTGTATTCTTTGCACCATTAGTTCATAGTAGGTTAGGATATACTAGTTTAAGCATTGCATAGTAGGGTAACAAGTAAAAAGTCAAACATCTCATTTTCACTTCATTTTTCATTAACTGTCATTGCATTAAGGCCCATAATCTACATATTAGCTTAAGAGTTGATAATCTAGCTTAATTTCACTCCTCACTAGCTTAGAATAACATAATCAGTGGGTAATTTTGTGTAAGGAATTAAGCCCTGAGCTTTCAACATAGGCAGAAAATCCTAAAATTGCAAGAATTATGGTGATTTTTGTGTAAGGAATTAAGCCCTGAGCTTTCAACATGATATAGTACCTCAGCTTAACTATAGAATCCCACCCTTGGTTCATTTTTGTTTATTTTATGCTGGCTTACTTGGTTGCTCAAAGTGGGCTGCAGGGCATGTGGATGCCATGTACCATGCTATCTGTTCCAAACCTCCAACTTCCATCCCTCCCCTAGAGGGCGTTAGTGGGTCCCCCAGTCCAATTCTTGGTTTATTTTGTAGACCCCCAGTCCAAATTGAAGGGTCAATATCTGTTTTGGACCCCTGACCCCTCTTGTGGCCCCCACCATGGGCTGGAGTTGGACTGTTTTGATCTTTGTGGTCTGCCAATTAGCATAAGTGCTTATTGGCTTATATTGGTTTATTACTTCTGCTTTTCTGTTTTACTTAGCTTATTTCAAGTTACTCCCTGTTTGTTTTAGCTTATTTATTCATATCATAGCTTTTTGCTAGCTTTTTCAAGTTCATTCAGTCCATATAAGCATTCATATATGGACTGTTAAGCACTTTTGATTCTCAAGTGCTTATTTTTGAGATTTAAGCAAAGTCCTTTCATGAAAATATGTTATTTTAAGTATTTAATTAGTTTGGAAAAGGAAAAATCCAAAAAAGACAAATTATCAAGAAGTGATAGCTTCTATTTAAGAAGCTTATTGCTTATTAGCTTATTTTCCTTAAGCACTTAATGTTTTTTATATTTTTCATAGGGTTCTGAACTTATTTGATAATTTTATAAAAAGTTTCAGATTTTTCTTTGCTTATTTAGTATTTATTATAATTTAAATTAGTTTTAAGTAATTAATAAATAGTAGTAATAATTATTCAAAAAGTCTTAAAAATATATTTTCTGGTTTAAAATTAGTTTTATATTACTTTCGATTTTTCTAAGTTTTAATTTTATTTTTCTAGGCTTATTTCACATTTTCTTATTATTTAGTGTATTTTTAAATAGTTTAAATTAGTTTCTAATTAATAATAATTATTAAAAAAGTAGGAAAAATATATTTTCTGTTTGAAAATTAGTATTATAATATTTTAGATTTTTCCAAATTTATTTTTCATATTTTTAGTGTAATTTCATAATTAGTTATAATTTAGGTTAATTTAAATAATTAAAAGTAAATAGGAAAACAGTATTTAATTAATAATAATTATATAAATAGTGTAAAAATTATTTTTAATTTTCCAAAAATTTTCTTTTATTATTAGGATTGTCAAAATGTAATTTTCATATCCGTAAGTATTTTATTTCTTTAAAACTCGCGTTTTATTTTGTACGTTCGCGTAAATTTAAACTGAACGTACACGTTTTTAGGTTTAAAACGTTTCTGGTTTTTCTGATTTCACAGTCTTGTTCATATAGCTTATTTAAGCTATTTCCTTGTAGATTCCTTAGTTTAATCAATCTCAAACCCCTTTCTGTCCAAATTCACCTGATCACAAACCCGTTTGAATACAATCCACACCTCGTCGGGACATAACGACCCGGGGAAACACTATATTCCACGGAGATTGACTCTAGGCTGTTTGACTTTGTTGACCATTCCTTGGTCAATAGAAACACTCTGACATGACCGGAATGCCAGAGTGGCAATCCGTGAGTGAGTGAGTGCCAAATGATTGGAGCAATCATGATCCTAGGGCTGTAGATTAAAGATTGGAGGCCAAGGCGTATCTGAGGGCTGATATTGCATCAAACAAGCACAAGGATGGCATGGATCAGTGACGTGGAATACTAGAACCTTCACAAGAGCTCACCTTCTTCAAGTATAAATAGCCCTCCTCATCAGTCATTCAAGTGTGTAGTTTTTAGTGGTAATTTTTAAATTAGTTTATGCTTTGTAATTTCCTTTCAAGCCTTGTATTCAAACTTGCAGAATTAATATAATTTAGTTTTTATTCACAGCTTATTGCTTTTATTTTCCTTATAGTTTTATTTGCATTATTTACTTTCTAATTAGTATTAGTTTTCAATTATTAGTTCATTTCTATATTACATTTAAGTTCCTTTTTTTGTTTTCACTTATATTAAAACAAATAAAAAATAAATAAAAAATAAAAAAAATAAAAAAATCAGAAAAATAAAAAATATTGTTTGAATTTTATATTTAAGCTTCACATAAGCTTTGTTCTGTTTATATGAACTCATAACAGCTTCCTTATAGCTTTTGTGTGTTCATTCAATCAATTGTTCTAAATTCCATAAAGTCAAACATTGGTCAACTGTGAGCTTATTGAGAATAAGCTGAGCTTATTAGGAGTTAAAGGCAGCCAAGAAGGAGCCACTTGGCCTGTCAAAAGACAAGCTAGCTTAGTGAAACCCCCTCTGTTTTGCTGAGGGGGTATTGGTTTTGTAAGTATTCATTTATCTAAATACAGTTCTGCATCTATATCTTGATAGTAGTTTGATTCAGTTAATATTGCTTATTTGCTTCTTAAGTTAGGTGTTATAGCTTGATTTTATTAATTGCACTTAGTCTAATTTGATTTGGTTAATATCTGTTTCATTATCTGTCATCTATTTGATTTGAGTTTCTGTGTCTGTTTTGCAACTGAGATCTGTGTTTCTGAATTGATTGGCTGATTATTGGATCTAGATTAGTTACTTAGGTTGGGATTTGAACTGTATTGGATTGGATTTGAGAAGTATTAGAGTTTTTTAACAGTCACTTATGTAGGACCGAAAAATAATGATTTTTATGTGATTCGGGAGGTCGAGGTTGATGATTATAGATGATATCCATGTTTAGTTCTAGTGAGAGAAAGTAGAGAGAGGGTGAAGAAAAGGAAGTTTATTATCAATGAAAGGAAAATTACACAATTTCTCACACCCCTCATGGAGAGTCATGAGGGGTATTTATAGTTTCATTACAACATTACTTCGCCTAGTGTACAATAATAGTCCCTAAAGGTACTACTTGTTACTAATCTAGTCCATTTCACGTATGTGACATTATCTTTATAAAAGAGCGAGGCTAACAATCTCCCTCCAAGATATCATCACACGTGAATGGTTACAATGAGACCTATAAATACATAAACAATGTAAATTACAACAATAGTAAACTATATTGACGTTGTTTAAGTGCAGAGTCTCTGTAGTCTAGATACTGAGGCAGACTTGAAGTTCTCTCTTCCGACGATCTCGGCGTACTGACTACAAAGGTCTTTGTAGCTCTAAACTTCAACTGTAATGGTCTAGTTAGGTTATTACTCCCTCCTAACTAGTGAGCCTTTATTCTTTTCCCTGCTCCCTCCTGAACCGACAACTCTCTTTTCATCATGCTGTGGATAAAGTAGATTCAAAATTGTAGGCACATGGTTGTCATTCAGGGAGCATCATGACAATATAACTCATATAACATTGCATTCAAGTTGGTAATAAGCCCTGATGTACACACATTACTTCTCCATTCACGATGTTAAGCACAATTCTCTCAGTCAATCCAATCACTGAATATGAAACACTACTTCTTTTGGTATGTTCTTCTCCCTCCTGATGGTTGCGAGTTATCGGAATCATCATAGTGTAGTTTACATGCCATAAATTACCTTGTACTTGATGCAATTTAGAAGTCATAACAGCTTTTTGAAGTACATACTGTGAGTATATGTCGCAAAAATATACTCTCAATACTTTTCTCTCAAATCAACCTGTAATCGAACCTCCTTTGAATTCACCGGCTACTAGTAATGACCACATATGGAGACAGCCCGATATGACCAGCTTGAAAAAGAAGTAATCATCCCATCTCGTGACTTAATGCTTGTACAATAGATGTGACTTAATACCTATACTGAGCACTACAACGTAACTCCTTTAAGTATGAGGTTGCACGAAATATTCGCCGATTGAACAATCCACTACTTCGTGTGACACTGAGTACTACAACGTATCTCCTTTAAGTGATAGCTATACTGTGAGCACCACAACGTAACTCCTTACATCAGTAATAACTAGATTGTCAAGACTGAATTTTTTAATTTGCGCAGACAAGTTATCTTTAAAAATCGTGCATCCAACCACCCCTAGAATTTGAGATAAATAAGTACACTTTATGAAACGCCACTTCAAAATCAAATCGATAATACCGTACAAAAACCCGGTAGTCATTTTATTGAATATATCAATTCTAGCCGTGAATAATGTATCCCCGTGAAATTTTCTTACCAAAATACCACTCTTAATCAAATATTATCAAAAAGTGTAGCACTCTTTGAATCACAATATTCGGATAAACACAATTATAGTGCACGTACTCAAGCCCACTTGGTCAAAATCGCAGCCCAAATGTTAATGCAATCAATATCAGCCCAAAATCCAAATTATATCCACCATATAGCCCAATGCCTATGTGATCATAATAATCGAAGCCCAAAATCCAGATCTCAACACAATGCCCAAATCCAATGACACAAATTGATAAATAACGTTTGTTATCACAAACCCTACACACAACTTGTAAAATCCGCCTACCACTCTATCATTTCTCTCTAAACTGAGAAATAAAAACGCGTCACAAACAATTAATCCATCTCATATCAATCTAACATAAGCAATCTCTCTCAATCAACAAGCTCATTTCATCTCATCAATCATCATCTATCTTCAACAATCGAACAAGAAACCAGTCTAATCGTCTATTACAAACACAAACGAACCCAACTATGTCTTCATATTCTGCTTTGTCCAAATCAAGAAAGCATGTTAACGACTTCAAGATCCAACGGTGGGTCTCGAGTAGGTTTAATGATTTGTTGTAATTGTTTTAGTAGTTGACCGAACCAAGAAAATGGAATAACTAAATTGTTATTATCCTTATCTTTATGTTCGGATATTAATTGAAGCTATGCTTCAACAATTAGATCGATGATGAGTTTGCATAATCGACGTTTTTGATATTTGGGTCGAACCGGTTGTTATACCACTCGAAAAGCAAACATGAGATCTTAATTTAATTGTTTACGTTTTGGTTTGATATGTTGTAAGTTGAGGAGATGTGTTAATGTTGACATGATGATGTGGTGATGGGTTATTGAATTAGATAGAGTTGGTTGGATTTTGTCATGGCTGTGGTAGACTGTTACCATTAAGGTAGCCTTTGGTTTAATACATTTTTCTTTTATGCATTCACTGATGATGGTGATATTGTAACTGAGGTCAACGAGTAGTATTAAGGTTGTGGTCATGGTCTATTCTTCTTCATCTTTCTTTTCCTTTTTTTTACTAGTTTACGCATAACGTTACGCGTAGACCTGTTGGAAATCTTTTGTGTAGACTATGTTTTGCGTAAACCTGTTAGAAATCTTTTGCGTAGAGCTTTACGCGTAACCTTGGTCTTTGGCGTAAACCTTATTTTTTGCGTATGAATTACGCGTATGAAAAGGGTTTTTCACCTAACTTGTGTCTTACGCATAACTTTCCAAGTTATTCGTAGTAATTCTGAAGACTTTCACGTAAGAAGAGGGTTTTGACCCTTTGACCATTTTCCGGCGTCCTTTTCCGTTCAGATTCCGGCCAAAAAATTTTTCTGACCAATATTACTGGTACCTTATTGACCCCATTTTGACCATGAAGCAGACCACATATTACCATATTACTTTCACAGAAATGGTACAAATAAAGAACAAGTCTCAACTAAATAGTATGGTCAAAGATTGACACATATGTATGCTTTTTAATGAGATCTGACTTTTTGACAAAAGGATACAAAAGTACTAATAAAAACTGTTCCCAATAAAGATAAGAAAAAAAAAATTCAGATCTGAAAATATTGGTAAAACAGCTTAAAAAAATAGTACGAACCACAAAAAAATCATCAAAACAACACACCATAGCTCTGATGCCAATTGTAGGACCGAAAAGTAATGATTTTTATGTGATTCGGGAGGTCGAGGTTGATGATTATAGATGATATCCATTTTTAGTTCTAGTGAGAGAAAGTCGAGAGAGGGTGAAGAAAATGAAGTTTATTATCAATGAAAGGAAAATTACACAATTTCTCACACCCCTCATGGAGAGTCATGAGGGGTATTTATAGGCTCATTACAACATTAATTCGCCTAGTGTACAATAATAGTCCCTAAAGGTACTACTTGTTACTAATCTAGTCCATTTCACGTATGTGACATTATCTTTATAAAAGAGCGAGGCTAACAACCTAAGAGGAGGGTTTGGATCTGTGTTGTTTGCTGTTATCAAGGTTGTTTCAGAGGTTGTGCTTGTTTTAATTTAGTCACTTAGGTTACATAATAGCTTAGTAAAACATAATATCAGTTAGTTATTACTTAAAAGTCAAAAATCCTTTTTGTCTCATCATTTTTGCATAACAGTTGATACAATAGGTTACATATTCATCATAGTAGTTGCATAAGTAGTAGATCTAGTTTATTTTATTTATACATTAGTTTATCATAACATTTACAGTCAAAGTTGAGTAATCAAAAATCATTTGCGTCAAACTCTCTTTGAAAATTAAAAGTCAAACAATTAGTGAACTCAGTTTTTGACACATCTTTGAGATAAATTTTAGAGATCAATACTAGTTGGAAATTATTTTTAAAAGTTGATTTGAAAACTTGAGCAGCTTGTCTATCAATTTCAAAAAGAAATTTAAGTTTTGAACCTCAATTGCTTATTGGAAAAGTTGACTGTTTGATCTGTTAGCTCCCCTGTTCGTCAGCTCTTTACCATACTTCTAGACTGATTTTAGGTAGCTTATTGGTTTAGAAATTGTAAGTTATTGGTGGATTTGAGACCTCAGTAGGATAGTAAATGATTTGCCCCCTTAAGTTTGTACCCCTGAGCTTATTTGCTCAGGCTTATTGGCTTATCAGTTGAGTACATTGAACCTAAGGTCAGTCTTACATAATCAGGACTGCAATTGCTCATTATTGATCATATTCTGAGATAGTAGGTTCATTTGAGTTCATTAAGACCTTAAGTTGTTGTTTCCATTGTCATTTTGCTATTTGCTTATTCTAATTAGCAACTGCTTATCCAATTAGAGCTTATTTACATCTGTTTTGACTTGATTTGAGTTTCTGAGTATAATTTGGTTCAAACTTTGTTCATCTGAGCATATTTGAGTCCAAAGAAACATTGAGTCAAAATTTTGGTCAACTTGGTCAAAGATAGCTTATTAATAAGCATTTCCTAAAAGTAGTTTTAAGCCAAACATCACTTATAATGCTTATTTTTTTAGTTTCTACATATTTCTCAAGTTTGGAATAATAATTTAGAATTTCCCTGAATTTTTCATATTTTTCTGACCTTATTTGCTATTTTTTTTATTTAATATTCATTTTTAATCAATTTTTAATACTTTTTAATTACCAAAAATTCTAAAAAAATCAGAAAAAGCCTAGAAAAATCCAAAAATATTTTAGAAATTTATTTTCAGTTATTTTAGATTTTTAGAAATTAATTTTGCAATTTTCCCATTTATTTTCAATTTTATTTGAATTTTTAATTAGATTAAATAGTTTTTAATTCCTAAAAATTACAGAAAAAGCAAAAAAAAAAAATAGTTTTTAGTTTTAAAATTACTTTTAAGTTATTTTATAATTTTTAATATTTATTTTCCATTTTTTCACTTTATTTGCATTTTCTTTTAATTTTTAATTAGTTTAATTAGTTTTTAATTCATAATAATTAAATAAAAAGTCAAAAAAATATTTTTCTTTTTCTCAAAATTTTCTTTTTTCATTTTTAACTTTTTAAAATTATTTTCAAGTCCGTAGGAGTAGTGTAGCTTAAAATTCACTTTTTATTTCGTACGTTTACGTTTAATTCGCGTTTTAGCTTACGTTTTTAATTTTACATTACGTTTTTGGTTTAATTTCTTGAAATACGTGCTTAAGTGATTATTTGTGCTTCATTTACTTATTCATTTGTTTAATCTCATTAAAATCACTTTTTACCACTTTCACGACACGTTTCACAAATCGGGAATTCGAAATTCCATTCACCCTTCACACGGACTACGACCTGGGGTTAGCCGTATTTCTTTGCGGATTTCTTGAGTAATACTATACTATAATATATACTTGATTTGAAATTTATTCAATCATGCATGCATCACAATTATCACAAAACTTGCATTTTCCTAGATGGGTGTAACAACTGAACCCAGGAACCTTGTATTCACTAACCCCTAAACCTATGGTTCTCACTGAATACCTAGTGTTGACTTTTTCAGCATGTATTTTGGGTATAGTACTTCTATGGATCCATGGCAGAAGGAGGTACTGAATCGGAGGACTTTTCATGGTTATCATTCAAACACAACCAACCTAAATCTTAGATTTTTGGGACCTCAACAAAAATAAAAGTATATCTTTTATAATTAAAACTCTAATAATTATGAATGATAACTAAATTTCCAAAACATCTCTTTTCGAGTCGTTTTCTATTACTGTATATGTAATTCTATGAAGTAATACCCCAAACACTTTATCTGCTGTGATCAGTGAAAAATGAGGGTGTTACAGATTGGTATCAGAGCTTCAGTTGTAGAGAACAAGGTCAAAACCTAAACTACAACTATTTTTCCTAAAACCCAAGAAAGTCCTTAGTACCTCTGCCATCCTCCATAATGAAATGTGCTAAGGTAAGTATAATAATTGACTGCTTAACTGCTAAATGATTTACAGTATTTCTTTATTATATAGTTACGTTTACTCCCCACTACTCTACCCCTATCTCATCTAGTCTACATCCAGAGAATGATCTTTCCTCTCCGAATGTACTAGATTATTCCCCTAAACCCTATAACTTAAAAGACTCTAGGAATAGTTTAGATAAACCTTCACCCTTAGGATATACCCCTTCTTTAGATAACCCTCATTTAAAACACATAAGAGATTTCTATGCTAAGACATCACCCCTACCTCCCCTAAACCCTATTATACATCCACTTTTTCCTACCTCTAGAACAGAACCCCATGGTTTCTTTCTTCCGAGAGAACCATATATACCTAAACATCGTATCCCTACCTATACCCCTAGATATGACCTTAGGCAACCCTATACCTTAAACCCTACCCCTTACTTAATAAACCCTCCCATTCCATCTTGGAAAGATGAAATTGGATAAAAACCCTCTAGGTTAACTCTAGATGATGAGGAAAACCAATTAGAGGAGATTTTAAATAACTTAGATGAAATTTTTCTTGATCTCCTTGAGAAGATATACAAAGGTCATAATAATAATAACTTAGATAATCAACCTGACTATAGTAGTTTAAGAAATAATTTACAAGAAAACCGTTTTAAAAGAGCTAAAATACAGAAAAAGCAAATGAAACATCACCATAAAATAGCTTTTGCCCGCTTTAGGATTTGCACTTTAGAAAAGATAATAAATAATAATGAGGAAAACTTAGAAAACACTAACTCATGGAATTATGAAATTAGGAAACTTTAGAAAACCCTAAGTAGATAAATAACCCTAGGAGATATGCCTTAGAATATTTAGAGCCTATAGGATAAGTAGAATAGAAAAGAATTAAAATAAGTTAGGATTTAGAAACTACCTGGTACCCCTCAATTAGGATAGATTAGATAACTAGACTTAGGAATACCTTTCACCTTAGGACACCCTTAACCCAATAGAAAACCCTTAGGAAAAACCTATAACCTACCCTTAACCCTTACCCTTACGATCTAAGGAAACACACCCCGATGTCTTAGGTATATAGAATCTCTAAACTGTTTTAAATTTCCCTTACTATAACTCTTTTCAACTCTTTTTCCCCTTACCGATGGTGAGAATCCTCATTCTTCACCATAGAGATCTGAATTCTTTCTCCTCCAATCTCTAAACCTTCACTTCTTTCCTTAGCTTTCTTAAGCTATCTTTGTTCTAGTTAGAGATTCTACCCCTAACTATCCCATATGCAAATATATGATCCTCATATATAAGCATATTCCTACCCTTTATTCCCCTAGATTACTATGATTCCCGAGCTAGTTTTCCCCAATCCCCTTTAGTAAACCCCAAAAACCTTAGTTAGGATTCCCATACTTGAGGATAGAAATAACATTAGGATTAGAAAACCTTAGACTATTAGGATTAGAAAACATTAGACCATTAGGATTAAAAAACCTTAGACCATTAGGATTAGAAACCAAAACCCCTACCCTAATAGATATAGGATAAGACTTACTAGGAAAACATTAGGAAAACCTAGGATTAGATAACCCTCACCCTAAGCCTTTAGACCCCTAGTTTAGGATAGACACACTTACCCTATAGGAATAAGTAGATTTAGGTCATAGATTACCTATACCTAGCCCTTAGGATAACCATACTTATACACTTGAGGATTTTAGATTATACCTTAGGATTTGACAACTTTTAGAATACCCACTAGGAAATTTCACTTAGGAGATATTATGGATAGTGCCCTAGCTGGTTTCAAATCCCTAAGAATAGTAATACTCATAATAATAGTAATAATGGTAATAATAGACAACCTAAAACAAAAGAGAAAACCTGAAACTACACCTAAAAATAAGGATATACCTAGTCAACCCTTAGGAAAGAAAACACTTAAACCTAATCCCTTTTTAAAACCCTCTACCTCAATGGAACCATACACCTCACCCTGAGAAATAAGGATTAGTTAGGAAAAACTAGAAGAACCTTAGGGGGAAAAGAAAACTCTGGGAAGAAATCTAGTAAATCTAAAACTCCGTTACGATATTCTCCTTCAGGTACCCTATACTCTTACTCTTCTGTTTAATCTCATCTTTTCATTTCTCTCCTTCTATCGTTTAAATCTTTTCCTCCCACTTTTCCCTACTCTTCCGTTTAAAATCCTATTTTCCCGCCTTTTTCCCCACTCCACAAATTAAAACCATACTTTTCCATTTTCCCCACTCCTATACTTTTCTCCACTCCACCCACTCCAAACTCCTTTTCCTTTTCCATTTCCCCTACTTTGCCATTTCATCCTTTTTCCTTTCTTACTCCACTCCACTCCCATAACTCCTTCACTCCATTTCCCTTCATTCTTATTTCTCCGTCATTTTACACTCTCTTTTCTTCACTCTATATTCTCTCCCTACCTCATCCTACAATTTTCTATTAACTAGAACTTGTATTTCTCGTCATAACGCAAGTTTCTATTAGTTAGAACTTGTAAGAATATCTACATCGAACTTTAATCCTCATTATGTTCGACTATGATATTAAATCTCGCTTTGCAAGAAATTGTAAAAATGAGATCTTCTACGTCCGTCATTCTAGTTTTAACATGGGAATCTACCGTGTGACAAGTTACTAAACCAGAGAAATTTAGAACTTGTCCCTATCATGACTAGAACTTGTCTCTATCATGACTAGAACTAGTCTCTATCATGACTAGTACTAGTCTCTATCATGACTAGAACTTGTCTCTACCTTGACTAGAATATTCCTCTACCGTATTCAGAACTTGTCTTCACCGAGATGAGAACTAGTTGTCATCTCAGGTGAAACTTGTCTCTAAAATATTCCCTTACCATATATCCTTAAATATGGTAAAACTCTCTTCATTTTCCACCGATACTACTTAAGGATGATTTATGATGACTATCCTCTTAAAATGAATTAGGATGTTCCTACATTTTAATGAGAAAGTTATAAGTTAAATAGGTTAAGAATTTATACGCTCTTGTTTTCAAATATTGGGATGCCTTTATTTGCAAATAATGAGATATAAAAACCTAAGTATCTGGTATCTGTACAAGCAATTCCTACTCCGCTTGTGCAAAACCTCTTTTCTGTCACTTCATTCTCCTCAATATCAGAAGATAATCTTCTTCCTCCTCTATTTTCTCGACCTATTCTCTCCCCTACCCTTATAATCGTCAAAATCTCGGGACGAGATTTTCTCTTAGGGGGTAAGACTATAACAACCCTCAAACACCCATTACTATCATTCCCATTACAAATACCTATAGTAGGTATTTCATAGGTAAATTTTTGCTTTTTATATGCATGACTCACTAGACATGCTCACGTATCTACATAAGCCAAATAACTCAACACTCAAATCCTATAAATCCAAGGTATGTCAATCATAAAATCATAACAACACCATAATAAGTAATTCACCAATCTAAAACACTAAACATAACACAAAACTCTGATAAACACTAAACTAAAACTTAAGTAGGATTATGTGCTTATCTGAACCTATATGCTTAGTTTAACTAGTATGAATGTATCCAAGGCTTAAGTATGAGTTTCCTTAGGAATATTAGGATATATTTGAACTATTAGGCTATAGAATAAACCCTTTAGAACTTAGATACAAACCCCATAAGCCCTAAACTATAACTAGGTCATAGATTACTATAATTAGGTCTAAACCATCCCAAAACTTCCCCGTAGGTCACTACCACTTAGTATTAGCCTTTTAGAACTTAGGAATAGTTATTATACACCCATAGGACACTAGTCTAGGCACTAAAACATAGGATAAACCCTAGTCTCTTACTAAACACACTTAGGTCATTTAGGTTAACAAAACTAGGTCAAACCTTCCCAAACCTTTCCCATAAGTTACCCTCACTTAGAATAAACCCTTTAGGTCTTAGGATTAGTCACTAAACACACTTAGGAACTTAAATTAGGCACTAAACCTTAGGTAAAACCTTAAAAACTTAATAAGTAGAACTAGGTCTAAACTTAACTAAAACAAGTGAAACCTCAACATAAGCACCACAACCTAGCACCCTAATACCTTAGTCATACCCAAGCACACACCCTAACACCTCTAAGCACACACACAAGTAGGTGCATCACCTACTTGACTAATCCACCATTAATCACCACTAATACACCATAAACCACCACTAATCCACCCCCAATCACCCTAAACCACCCCTAAACACCCTAAGGAGCTTACAAGCACCTCTAAGCTAGCACACAAGTAGGTGCATCACCTACTTGTTACCACCTTTCCCTAACCGCCTCTCTCGCTTCACCACCACCACAACCGTCCTACCCCGCCCCCTAGCTACTACCCTAGCTCCTCCTCGTCACCACTAGACCTGCCACAAACCCCTAGCCTGGCTTGCTCACCCCTCCCCTTTCTCAATACCTAAACACCCCATTTCTCCCTAAACCGCCTAACCGCGGGTATAAATACCCCCTCCTCCCCTCCATTCTTCTCCGAACCCTTTCTTCTCTTCACCTTACATTTGAACAGTAGTAATAATCCATTAGGAGACATTGGAGTCGAGTAGCTAGGCCTTGGTTGAGTTGTGCTGTGGTTTGAAGTCGAACGAGCCCTAGAAAACCCTAAAACCCACGTAACCCCCCCCCCCCCCCCCCCCCCGCCTAGCCAAGTAAGTCTTACATTTAGTTAATTTAGCTTTAGTATAGTCTTAGCATAGATTTAGGATGCCTTAGATACCTTAGGAACCCTTGCATGAGCCGTGGACCCTTTCATTTGCTAGTTTAAGTTTTCAAACCCTAGATCGAGTCATATCTCGAGTCATATACTTGCATGCATGCTATAAGTCATTACTTTAGGTCATACACTAGTTATACATAACCTAGATAAGCTAAAATAAGTAAAAAATAGGCTAGAAAACTTAGTTACTAGATAAAATATAAGTTACATGCATATTAGGACTAGTTTTGCAAAACTTTACATGCATAAGGGTATATATCATAAATTCCTGAAATTATAAAGTCTAGGGACTGTTTTTGACATTTTCTAGAAGTTATAAGTAGTAAGGACTAGTTTTGCATAATATTAAAACCCTGGGATAGATAATAAAATTAGTATAAACTAAAAAGGACTAAAAACGTAAATATTATAAAGTTAAAGGTCTAAATGGTAAAATATAGAAAACTTAAGAGTCTTAGATTAGTTACATAAAATATAGAAGTCTAGGGACTAGTTGTGTCAAGTATAGATAGTTATTAGTATAAGTAATATAATTAATATAAATTTAGGGTAGAAAACATAAATATATAAACTATAAGGGTAAAAAGTGAAAATATCATATAAGTATAAAACCTAAACAAAGTTAGAAGTATAACACAATACTAGGGAGCTTCATACGAGGAGTACTATTTGGATATTTCATTTTTGACGAGTTTATTGGGTTTACGAATTAAAGTGCCCTGACTCCTCGAATGATTATTGCATATACTTCTGAGATATGATGGCCCGAACGGTGATATGATTATAACTAAACCCTAATAACAACATAACTCCATAATAGGGAGCTTTGTGTGAGAAGTATTAACTTCTGAATTATGATGGCCCGAATGGTATTATGTTGATAACATAATACAATAGTAGGGAGCTTCATGTGAGGAGCCATATACTTCTGAATTACAATGGCCCGAACGATGTTATGTTATATATAAAATATTAACAAACCTAAAAACAATAACTTGAGAAACATAAACATGATAACTAAACCTTGACATACATACAAAACCAACAACATACTAGGATACGTGAGTAAGGCGGTCTAGTTTCCGAGTCACTATTTGCATCACTTAGATTACTTTAAACCCAGGTGAGTTCTCATAGCCTCATACTTTTTAAAATGCTTTCACTCTAAATGCTTTATAAACCATGTGAGGGGGATACATGCTAAATGCTTTACTTAAAACCAAATACAAGTCTTTTTCTTTGGTTGTTTGCACGCGTAAACTAACAGCCACCACTACATAACCAAAATTCATGAATCTAATCGTTTGGGATATTTTACCCACGCTAACGCGTATATAGTTGATAGATCTATTGGAGTTTTTCAACTCCCGTTGGTATTAACACCCCATTAGGTGGTACCAATAAGTACTATATTTGAATACACTCAAGGTATAACTTTGGCAAGTTATCCTTCCATCCCCTCATGTTGGGTCTGCAGCCCACATGATCCGGATCGTTAAGGTATGATTCATGAGCTTAGTGCAACATACTAAACTCCTGATAATTGTGCATGCATCACAATTATCACAAAACTTGCATTTTCCCAGATGGGTGTAACAACTGAACCCAGGGAACTTGTATTCTCTAACCCCTAAACCTATGGTTCTCACTCAACACCTAGTGTTGACTTTTTAAGCATGTATTCAAGGTATATTACTTCTATGGATCCATGGCAGAAGGAGGTACTAAACTCGGAGGACTTTTCATGGTTATCATTCAAATACAACCAACCTAACTCTTAGATTTTTAGGACCTCAACAAAAATAAAAGTATATCTTTTATAATTAAAACTCTGATAATTATGAATGATAACCAAATTTCCAAAACGTCTCTTTTCGAGTCATTTTCTATTACTGTATCTGTGATTCTATGAAGTAATACCCCAAACACTTTATCCGCTGCGATCAGTGAAAAATGGGGATGTTACAAAAGGTACTATGCACTTAGGATTATGGTATCCTAAGGGGACCGGCATAGAAACTATAGTTTATGCCGACTCTGATCATGCAGGAGATAATGTGGATCGAAAAAGTGCTAGTGGCATTTGTACCTTCAGGGTTGTTGTTTAACTTCTTGGTTCTCCAAGAAACAAATGGCACTAGCTATCTCCACAACCGAAGCCGAATATGTGAACGCTAGAAAGGCATGTCAACAAGCACTATAGATGAAACAAGCTCTCGTAGACTATGGTATTACACTTGATGACATTCCAATCATGTGTGATAATAACGGAGCAATAGATTTAAATAAAAACCCCCTGCAATACTCTCGTACCAAACACATTGAGATTTGTCACCATTTTCTTAGGGATAATGTGCAAAAGGGTAACATATCTATTGAAAAAGTGCAAACGAAGGAAAACATAGCTGATATTCTTACTAAACCACTTAAGCGTGAACCATTCTTTTCTCTTCGATTAGGATTAGGAATGATGGAACACATATCTCCTTAGATTTCATGGTTAATAAATCCCTTCTAATCTGAGTCTAGGATTCTCTTACGCACAAAAATTAGATATTGGGGAAGTAACTATTTCTTTTTATTAACAACCATTATTGCATGATAATAAGAGAACTTTATTTTGTGCATAAAAAAAAACCCAATTCATGTGTTCAAAATCTTCTCATGAATAGGAAAAATCAATCTTTCTTGCATTATTAATACAATTCAAAAACGTTTTTCCATGCATGCACAATGCGCTTAATTTCTCTATCGGATCATGGAACAAATATGTTATCCGACATGGAAAGATGAGCAAAATTGAAATTAGGAGACTTTGGATTATATCTTAGGATTTTTCTTCTCTTTTAGGGTCAAGATAATCACATCTCCACATATGTTTCATATAGGCACATACTAGAAACATTTTCTGAAATCTGGAAAACCTCCTGGTGGCGGTCCTTTATCGACCCACGGTCCCATAAGTGATAAGGGGCCGTCCACCTATTTGAAGGACCGTCCATCTATTTGTGAGTCGTTAATTGCTTTATGTTCCTACATGTTTGACTAGCCTACCCTTGGGTCTTGTGCACATTCCTAATTTGCTTAAGCATCATTTGAACTAATCTAACCAAGCATGCATGCTTTCCTATTCTTGCTACCTTCATTCTCTACTTAAACCACCACCTCCTCCATCTATTGCCCTGGCTTAACCTTTCCTCTTCACAATGTCAGCCAACAAAATGTCATCCCCCAGAAAACCAAGAATATCAGTCAAACCCATATGGAGAAAGAAACAAAGCCTTGGCAAGTCACATAATAACCATGTCAATTCCAATCCCACATCACATAATGAGGCATCATCTTCATCATTCTCCTTCTTTGCCTCTCAACCACAAAATGGGCTACCATCCACTCACAATGAGTATACAAACCTGACTCCTCTAGATCATTCATTACCACCTTTGTTTCCACCTCAAATGACAAATGTCAACTCCCTACACTCCATCAAAGCTCAATAATTCTCCAGTCTTGTTGATCTGAGCCTACTCAATATCATCCTATCCCAAAAACTTCATCCTCCAACTATGTCTCATCCCACTCTTGCCCAATTGGATGCCCATGGAGGTTATTGTGCTTGTTGAATCTACAACCACAACCTTCCTGCCGGCGGTCCCTTATCAAGTTAGCGGTCCCAAACTTTAAGGGACCGTCGACCCATTTATGGGACCGTCCACAGTATATGTCTATCATGTCTTCTCTTATCTTTTTTTCAGGATTTCTATGTTTGCTTGCATGTTTCCTCTAACTTATTGCAGCTTAATTCCATCGATCGATTCCTGATTGTCCTCATCAAGGGGGAGCACTAAGCTAGGGGGAGTCATCATAATGCCGTGGATTTCATCTATTCTACGAAGCCTTTTTGATTCTACAAAAAAGGGGAGAACAAAATGATACTCATTTTAAAACTCATTAATGCCTAGTTTTATCTGAAATGAGTTTATATTTTGTAATCATCAAAAAGGGGGAGATTGTTAATACAAATAGTGTCAAAAACATTATTTGCATTATCGGTCTCTACTAGTTTTTATAATCACAAAATACAAACACACGTTACATGAAACTACGATTAATAAGTTTTTAATCGGGAAAACTCGTTTTTGTCATCAACATCACTTAAGGTATGTACAAACTTCTACCAACTTGTGTATGTGATCAAAGCATTTAAAAACTTTACATTTTCTTGTTCACAAAACATTTTTACAAAAGTTTTTTGTATAATTTAAAGAAATGTTTTATTAAGAAAATGTTTTCATCATTCAAAACCATAATAGCCATATTTCCCGCTCAAAACCGACAACAAAACTTCACCAGATAGTTTTTCACCACGTCAGGATAAAACGAGGAGCGTTTGTCTGGATGGTCCCTTAAATAGGGCGGCGGTCCCTTATCGATAAGGGACCGTCTAGTATTTAAGGGACCGCTGCCTCTCTTCTGATGCCTATAAATACAGAACTATTTTCCTTCAGAAATCTTCACCTCTCATGCACCAAAACTTTTTGTATTCCGAAATTCTTTCAAAAACATACTCTTTGATCACATTATCAAGTTCTAGGTGTTTACAAGTGATCTCACTCATCTTTCCTCTAAGTGTAAGAAAAGAACATTCGTTGTAATCAAGAAACGAAGTGTTGAAGAAGAGTTTTGCTCATCTCATCTTATTATTGCGGATCTATCATCACTTCATTCATTGTTTCGTGTATGTAATAGGACTTGAGTGCAAGTCTTATATTGTGTATTGTGTTGTATCGTGCCATCATGTTGGTACGATGTGTGAAGCCACGTGGGCTTTGGTAGATTGGTTCTAGCTAGGATTAGGACTCGACATTCCGCTTAGTGTCATTAAACTTGGTGTAAGCTTGTATAAGGTTTGTTCCGCCATAATGGAGCGTGTTGATATAGTGTTTGTGAAACTCTCGAGTGTGAGACTAGAGGAGTGGAGTAGGGACAAAGGAGTGATCTTTGTGGCCGAACCACTATAAATCTTCATGTGTTGGTTTGATCTTTCCTTTCTTTATCTTTACTTGTTTACTTATCATTGCTTATATCTATTGTTGTGTTGATTCCACGTAAGCTTCGAATCGAATCCTTTTTTGTCAAACACAATTTGTAAAGTTTATTTTATAAAGACATGATTAATAACGGTGAAACTATTCAACCCTCCCTGCTAGTTTCTACACAAAAGTTCCCTGAGGCTATCCTTTATATGGCCGGCATTGTTGATCATTGGGAGGGATCTCCATCGAAGCCTGTCATAATGTGTGATGGACAAAGTATGTATATTCTCATTTTAATAAATTAAACAACTTATCTGATGATATTTATTCTTTCTTTCCTTTTTGCAGAAATGGTCTTCAGGAATTTTGTTGTATCTGGTGGTGCAAAAGAGGTAAGCTTCCTTACTCAGGGTCCTCAAGAAGCCAGCTATGGAGCTGGTTCGCCCTCTATGTCGGTGAACAACAATGATGTCGATGTTGTGGCTGTTGAGCCCTTAGCTTCTGCTAAACCCACTATACCTGCAAAACCTATAGACTCAGAGGAGAAAAAATAACTCATGGAGAATGTTGGAGATTTAGATGATCCACCCTCTGAAGGGGAACAAGTGATGACCGTAGGGTTCTCCAGAATTGCGGATGGGGTACAAAATAGGAAAGGGACCAATGCCAAAGCAATCAAGGCGACCCCCAAGAGGAAGCTCGTGTTACCCACTCCTACTTCAAGGACCACAAGGTAGAATGATCCCAAGGGAAAAGCAGTTCAAACACCTCCCGAGAATCTTGATGAGGACATTCATGGTAAGTATAAGTTTTTTATTCCAAAGATCTATGGTGTTATATTTAGCAAATAAATTCCCCTTGTGTAGGATTGCCCAACACCAAGGAGCTTCCAAATGCTCTTGCGTGTCATCAGTAGGTTGAGAAAGTTACCCCTGTCAGTTAGAGAGGGACACTAGACAATATGTCCATGGAAGAGCTTTGTGACCTTCACGACAAGAGCTATACCATGCAAGCAGTTCTGGAAAATCATTTGAATGATCGTGCAAGAGACTTGGTCCGTACGGTGAAAGGTGCTCGAGCGAAGATGGATGCTATTCGTGTGAAAGAGAAAAAGAGAGACCAAGAGTTTGCCGATCTGAAGGTAAAATGTGGGGAGGCCATGGAAGAAATTGAGAAGAATCCTTTGGTACAAGACCTTCGAACTGATATCCAGACTATTGATAAGAAGTTGAAAGACACTCAGTTGGAGTGTAAAAGGTTACGTGTGGAGGAGGGTAAGATTGGCGGTTTGAAGGAGGATATCGCTACTCTTGAATCCAAATGCGAGAGTCTTGGGTTGTGTCTAAGGTTGTTCCGTACATTGCAATGGAGTTATACCATAGTGATGAGGTTGGGAAAGTGATAGCAGGCTTGGTGAACGCTGCGATATATCACGGGAAATGCAGTACATTGGAAGAAATTGCTGAGATGGGCGAGCCTATGGATCTTTCGAAAGTATCCTACTATCGATCTACTCATGAAAGAGAATACAATGATGCCATCAATGCCTTCGCTACAGCAGAGTACCTCTTCCTTGTTGAAGCAACTAAAGACCCCGCAGCTCCCCTTGAAGCTCTCCTTTCGAAGAAGCCACGTAGTTTCTAGCCACATCCTTCGAGCAAGAAGGCTACTCCTGTTAAACCTCCATCCTCGAAGACAAGTCCTGAGAAGCCTCCATCCTCTGCCAGCAAAGTTTCCACTGTGCAGCCTCCTTCTCCCAACAACAAGGCAGATTGTAATACCCTAGGAAAATCCCACATCGACTGTGGCCTGGAGAGATGCTGGGCTCATAAGATAACATTCGCCTTACAATGACACAACGCATTTTGTGGTCTACTACGTGTGGGGTTCTTAGGAACTGGCAGTTAAGTGTGCTCATGTGAGAGTAGTACTTGCTTGGGTGACCTGCCGGGAAGTCTTCAAATGAGGCCACAAAAACAAAGCCGTGAGCCTGCGGCCAAAGTGGACAATATTGTGGTCTGCGTAAGACGGGGTGTTACAAGTGGTATCAGAGCCACTCCAGTGACGTTCGGGATGGTGGGGCAAACCTCGTCGAGGACGATGAGTCCTTAAGGGGGGGGGGGGGTGATTGTAATACCCTAGGCAAATCCCACATCGACTGTGGCCTGAGAGATGCTGGGCTCATAAGATAACATTCGCCTTACAATGACACAACGCGTTTTGTGGTCTACTGCGTGTGGGGTTCTTAGGAACTGGCAGTTAAACGTGCTCATGTGAGAGTAGTACTTGCTTGGGTGACCTGCCAGGAAATCTTCAAATGAGGCCACAAAAACAAAGCCGTGAGCCTGCGGGCAAAGCGGACAATATTGCGGTCTGCGTAAGGCGGGGTGTTACACAGATCCTGAGAAGCCCCCGTCTCCTGGCAAGGCAAGCCCTAAGAAGCTTTCATCCCCTCCCTAGCAAGGAAATCCCGAGTCTCCACATGGTAAGTGAAGGTTGCACTGTTTGCAGTTATTTGGCCTTAGGGTGGTATGTATCCTTAAGACATTAGTACTTTATCCTTTGTAGGTTATGACCTACTCTTGAACAATTTCATGTGGTTGTGTTGATGAGGCTTCGGCCTAGACAATTTTTATTATCTTTCTGATGGAAGCTACCGTATATGCTACATGTGTTAGTGTAGGATCTACACTTGATAGATCTCGAGCCAATAGATCATTAGTCTACTAATGTAATCACTAGCAAACTAAATAGACAATCTCTGTTAGCTTATACTTATTGCGGAATATAAATATAAACTTGTATGCTAAACTTTGATCCTCTATGAATCAATATTATTCACTAATAATTGTTTTGAAACTCGTACATAATACAATATCCTTGGGTTCCTTATATACTAGTGGAAACCCTAAATTCTTCTACAAGAAATGTATAAACATGATACTCTAGAAGATATTCTACATATCTAATCTATAAATAACTAATCTCTATCTACGGATTACCTATATCTGCAGTAACACTATTCTTCAGCAGGAACTATTCTTCAGCAGAAACCAGTATATGCTTCCGCAGGAACCTGTCAGCAGAATCTTCAGCAGTATCTAAATATTGACTTCACTAATTCCTTACAGTTAGCATATTTTTATAATGAACGAGGGAAATGTATCCCACTTTTGCTAGTATATGTTTCTTCTCTTAACGTTATTAACAAAAATTAGCATACAACTTAAGGTTATAGTAAATGTCCTTATTTTGTGTATTTTGAACCAAGATTTTATAGCAATCATATAATTTGACTGCTGACGGAGGGTCGCGGCCCACTCCGTCTCTATCCTTTTTAGTGAAGAGGGCTTCGAATACCCAAAGACTCTATAGGAAATTAATGTGAATTTTATGGATATTTGTAATATACAAGACATAAGTGTCTTGAGTCACCCTTAGAACATTGAAACTTGTATTATGTTGAGGCAACATGATCAAGATCTCCTAATATTTTGATAATGACAAATAAACCTTTGGAACACATAAAATAACAAACGGTAGCCTAAAATCGCCGGAGCTAATACCTGCTGTTGGTACGCTGCCCGCGCGTCAAAGCGCTGGTGACGCGCCAGTAGTCTGTATTGCTCCAGGCGAATTTTGAAAGTCGGCTTTCCCCTTACCCAAAAAATGTGGATCTTTCAATACAGGTATTAATATGTTATGTGCTTAATTGAGAACACTCGAAACGAGTTTTGGGATTAGAGAGATCCAACTTTTAAAGCACCCATTTACGGGAAAATGCCAACTCATGTTTTCTAACTATCGCCTCTAGCCAAGGCTTTTCTAAACTTAGGGAGTTTATATACTTCACGTAACATCATGTAAAAGCATTCATATGCTCAAATCCCGTGCTTACATCTTCTCTAATTACGTAACGGGTTTACTCCCTAATTGGTCAAACTGAGTCAAAGGTCACTTTCCGTAAACGCATCCTTTCCCACTTGGGTTATGCTTTACATCAAGGCAAAGCACTTAACTTGTTTGAACCAAGGTATTAGTTGAGAACGTCGAGTAGTGGAAAGTCACGAGATATGAAATTATGGATTCTCAACGTTGTGTTACTTGAACTTATAAGTAACCTATGATTTTCTCAACTCATAATCTTAATTGTCTAAACTTTCTCTTCTTAATGACAATTAGATTATTTCTTAATCTTCTTCTTAATCTCATTTTTACAAAAGACAACAAAACCAAATCTCCCACAATCCTTCCCAAAATCATTCCCAACATTCTCTTACAATATTCTCCTACACTCTCTTACAAAATTGTACCTTTGTCCCTTCACATACTCCCACATAATATTCTCTCAATCTATCAACTTCCCATATAATCCTTATACACACACTTATACACCTTTTGTACACACACTTGATTTCAAAATACACACACTTCACTTACATACCTCTCTTCACACATACTTACACAATACTACACCTATACACAATTCATACCAATACACATCCCATCTATACAACCCATACACCACTTCCCCAACACCTTTTCATTCAAAATACACACACTACTCAAAACCCATACACACACTAGGCTCCCCATCACATCCCACACTTACACACTCTTACACACTCTTCATCTGAACCATCCATCCTCTTATAACACATCTCAACCATTCACTCACCCTCCTCTCTATTCCATCACATGTGTTTAATCCAAGCCATACATTTCAAACCAAAAAAATATCAACCATTGATTCACCCTTTCCCCCAAAGCAATGGAATATACCTTGGCATATTCTTTCTCTCTTTTCTATGCCACTTGAGGAATACCATTTCTACCCCTACCAAATTACCCTTTCTACTCTTCTACCCTAGGTATTTGGTTTTCTTATAAACACTTCACAAAAGGATTTTCAAATTGGCTATTTGAGTTGGTAAACCTTAGATTGATTAATGTTATGGTTTAGTGTGAAGTACAATTAGGGGTTTAGCAATGATAGGTATTTACAAGGACCAACACCCAAGTCTTGGGAAAACTTGAGACAGAGTCCTGGCGCGCTGCCCGCGCATTGACACGCGGGTGATGTGCCAGCCTCGGTAAGGTAAGAATCACATCTCTCTATCTCTAATCTTGTGTTCTTGATTCTCACTCTAACATCTTTGAAAGAACACATCTCCTTGCAAGGGAAGAATCACAAGAACCTAAACCACTCTAGTGATTGTGTCAAGGGTCTTCATCTATACCCTTTCTACTAGAATCGAGTCACTAGGTTAGGTTAGTGCTTGGTTCAAAGAAACACTTATTCATTCTATTGTTTGTAAGGGAAGTCTTGGGTCTTTGTGACCAAGCCTAGATCAATCGGGATCTATTTGGGTTTGATACTTCCGGGTGGAAGTTTTGGTTGTGGCCTAGGTGACCAAGTGTAAGTCGAATCACGAGATTCTTTAGGGTGGTTTCCGAAGGCGGAATACCGTGGGGGTAACTCCTTCTTTGTGAGCATCGATATTGGTGAATATCGGTGGAGTAAATTTTAACGGTTTGTAGTCCACCGAAAGAATTATACTAGTGAATAGTATCGGAGTCGCGGATTCGCAACTGTATGTATCGTTGTGTTCTTACTTGCTTTATATACTTTGGTTTTGTTAGTGGTTGTTGGATTATTGTACAACCACTTGGTGTTCTCTTTGGCTTAAAGCTTTTAAACATCTAAAAAGCCAAAGAAACCGTATTCACCCCCCCCCCCCTCTACGGTTTTACAATTGGTATCAGAGCAGAATACTCAAGTTTTTGAGCGTTAAAGCCTTCCTGAGAAGTCGTTTTAAGTAAAAAACTTCTTTTCCAAAAATCTAAAATCCTAACTAATATTTTTGGTAAAGTAGAGTATAGATCCATGGCTCAAGAGAACTATGTTGAGGGGTGTTCTATGCAAAGACCACCTTTGCTACAAACCGATGGGTTTTGTTTTTGGAAAACCCGGTTTGAGACCTATGTTAGGTCCAAAGATCTTGATTTGTGGGAAATCATCCAAAACGGCAACTTTGAGTTCATGGTGGAAGACTCAGAAACAAAGTTGTTGGTGAAAAAGCCACATTTGGATCTTAATGATGATGAGAGGAGAAAGCTTGGTAAGAATGATGAAGCCAAGATGTTGATCTATAATGCTCTACCTCGAAGGGAGTTCGAGAGGGTTCATGTTTGCAAGACCGCCAAGGAAATTTGGCACTCTCTCATCATCATTCATCAAGGCAACTTTCAAGTGAAAGATTGCAAGATCGACTTATTCATACAACAATATGAGAAGTTTACAGTCTCGGATGAAGAAACCATTGATAATGGTTACACAAGGTTCAATGCTATATCACTAGCCTCACGGATCTAGATCCTAGCTTCTATAACAAGAACCATGTGAGGAAGTTTCTTCGAGCACTTCCAATAAAGTGGAGACCAAATGTGACGGCCATAGAAGAAGCCAAGAATTTGGCGGAACTACCTCTTGACGAGCTCACTGGAAACCTCAAGGTCTATGAGATGATTCTTGAGAACGACAAGATGAGTACCATAGACAAAAAGGAGAAGGTTAAGTCTTTGGCTCTTAAGGCTAAAGTCACTAGTATTCAAGCTAGTGATGATAGTGATAGTCATGATGATAGCAATGAAGAAGATGATATGAATGACGAAGAATATAATCTCATGGCTAAGGACTTTCGGAGGTTCTTTAGGAAAGGTGGTAACTTTGGTAGAAGAAATAGGTTTGGAAACCGAGATAATGGTAGAAGGAACTACTTTGGGGGAAACCGAAGTAGTGACAACAAGGTTGGTGAAAGCTCAAGACGCACCCAAGGATGCTACACTTGCGGAGAGAAGGGTCACTTCATCAATGAATGCCCTAAGCCTAGAGTGAACAAGGCATTCGTTGGAGGTGCATGGAGTGATAGTGAAGATGAAGACCAACCAACAAATGACGCTACGTGTCTTATGGCTCAAGAAAAATTTGAGGTATCTCTAAACTCTTCTTCTTCTAATAACTTAGATATTATCAATTTGCAAAAGGAAAATGAGGAACTAGTTAAGTTTAATGATGATTTTAGAAAAACTTTTGAAAAAGTCATTGAAGAAAAACGTCTTCTTGAACAAGAACGCATTAAGTCTAATGAAAGATTTTACGAACTTGAAAAAGAAATAAAGACACTAAGGAATTGCAAAGAGGTGGTTAAACCATGTAAAAGATGTGAGAAACTCACACTTGAGGTTGACTCTCTGAATGACAAAGTTTCTAAACTTCAAAAGGAATCGTTAAGCTTTTCAAAATATAAAAAGAGCTCAAATGATTTGGATGACATTTTAAGTCATCAAAAAGTGTCCTAAGATAAGGGAGGTCTTGGATTTTAAAAATTGGAAAGACCAATACCATAAGCCTAACAAAACCAATAACATTTGTAAAGGCTAAAGAAAACGAGGCCCAAAAAATCCCCGAGGCTGATGCGCTGGATGACGCGTCAACGCGCCATCAGCACACCAGGCCATTGGATCTTCATCAAACAATGTCATTAAATCAATTACTCCTTAAGCTCCTCTTGTAAGTACTCGAGGTAATCATGTTCCCATTGCAAGAAGAGAAAACCCAAAACAATTTTCTAACTCAAGTTCTCGCAATGGACTTGGATACTCACAACCTCGAGTAAATCATAGACCATTTTTGCCTACACCCAATATGAGATCTTCTACCTCATACAACCAAATACCATCTTTTCAAAATAACCAAAGAAGAAATTTCTCTAACTATGGTCAAAAGTCTTCTTAATACCAATATAACAATTACCAAAGGAGAGACAACTCCTATTCAAACCAAAACTTCTTTAGACCTCAAGCAAATCATAACTATAGACCAAGTTATCAAATTCAAAATGACTATCAAAACAATCCTTGGTGCGCTTTCTCTAAATTTGGTATTGAGAAATTATGTTTCAAGACCCAAGAATTTTTAACTTGTGCACTTTAAATGTTAACCAAAATGGACCCTAGAAACAATGGGTACCAAAAGTATGAGTCATGTCTTTGTTGTAGGTTTGTCTAAAAGGTGATCTACAACCGGATGAGTGGGTAGTAGATAGTGGTTGCACTAAACACATGACCGGGAATAGAAGATTGTTCACATCATACACGGCGTATAATGGCAATCATGTCATTTTTAGGAGCGAACTTAAAGGCAGAATTGTCGGCAAAGGTAATGTCCTTCATGACTCCATTGAAATTACCAACGTTGAGCATGTTAGAGGTTTAAACATTAATTTGATTAGTGTGAGTCAATTAAGTGATGATAATTGTGAAGTTAAATTTACTAAGGTAGATTGTACTATTAGTAAAAATGGTGTTGTGTTACCAAAAGGTCATAGGAAAAATAACTTACATACATGAAAGTTGGGTGATAACTCTAAGCAACACATATGTCTTACATCCATGGTGGAGAACTCTGTAACAATTCGCAATTTCAGGTTAATTACTATTCCCGAAAAATTTCACTATTCACTTTTACTATTCACTTTTACTATTCATTTTCCCAAAATTTGATTTTTATTTCATATTCTCGTGTGATAAATCATTTCCATGCCAAATTAAAAGTTTGACGCTCATCAGATCATTTTCGCGAAAGTTATTAAGGAATTACACGTTTTAGGGTAAAACGTCATTCAAAAAATCTACGCACAACGAAACTCGACAACTTTAATTTTCCCCGTATCAGAAAAATGTCTGATACACTCATGATTTATTTGAGAATAAATCATGACTGAGAAAAATATGACCAAATAAACCTTGGCCGTGAAAAAACAGGAATTTTCGTTTTTAAGCATTTTTACTCAGCCGTAACCTTAGCCTATACATGCACCGCGTTTCTAAGACGATTTGAGTTTTCACATTTTTGGAAAAAGTCAACATATTTTTCCCTCCTCCTTTGACAAAAAATCATTCCTTGATTTTATAAATCATTCCTTAATTTTTAGGCTTACGGTTTTATGTCTAAAAGACATTTAATACCAACCGACACTAGACTGAGCCCAGTCTAGACATTATAAGTCATTTTAAATCATTTTTATCCTATTAGAAAAGTTACATTTCACTTTTCTCAATTTTACACAATATTCGTACGTTTTACGTATTACGCGTTTTAGACCCGTGTTTCCAGTTTTAGCAGGGTTTTAGCACCCCAATGGAACCTACCACTCATTTTATATTTCATTATGGAGTATAATGATATGTTTAATCATACTTTCAAGTTCCACACTTTTATGATACCCGGTTTTACGTTTTGAGGATTAATCATTTACGGTTAGCATTTTACGGAGTCAAAACTAACTACATAAGCTTGGATAATATCATCAAAACCAACTCTTCTTCCCTAAGTTATGTGAACCGCCATAGGGGGGGGGGGTTTCACCTCGCACATGGCTTGATCTCATGCTCATAACTCTAGGATGTTTACATGTGTTGAACTTGTTCACCAATTTTTGATTAAGTCAAGATTCTAACCTCCTTAAGCTCCTATAAAGTCCTCTCCTCCCCCTCCTTTGTACACCACATACCACTCACACAACCATAAAACACTTAGCTAGTTTACTTCCAATTTTATTCAAGGATCAAGTGCTATAACAACACATAAACCCTAGTTTGGTTTTGATTCATCAAACTACTTCCAATCTTTAGAAACTTTGGTGATTTCTCTTAAGTTTAAATACACTCAAGTCACCTCAATCTTCATCACAAATCTTTTAAGAATACAAGGGTAGAAATATTGCATGAAGTGAAGAGAAGTAATCAATCAAAGTCCTTACCTTACATGTTACTTACCTTTCTTGTAGAAAGCCAAAGTTGTAAGCAAACTCTAATACACTTCCTTGCCTAAATATCATTTTCATGCTATTTGTGTTTCCTTCATACTATATATTGTCTTGTTATTAAGTTCATGATGTATAAAAATGGGTAAAACAAACTATGATATATATATATATATATATATATATATATATATATATATATATATATATATATATATATATATATATATATATATATATATATATATATATATATATGTTAACTTATGATAAGTAAACAAGCAAACTAGTGATTTTTATAGAAAACTCTGATCAAAACAGTATATAAATGATACTGGACAATTACATATTGTAGTAGAGGACTTAACAAGGAAAACATAGCAATTTGAACCACCTAAAACGAGTACACGAGTCAAAAGTTATGACCATTTGAAGTTACCAAAACTTTACGGCAAAACTGCCTAAATAGCTTCTGTGACAGAACATAAAACACGCAAAAAGAGGCCCTTCTGTTCCGTTTCATGAAAAAGTTAAAGCACGAAAGTTGTCCGGAATCACGTTTTCTTCAAAAACTCAGGAGCACGTATCCAGAAAACCAATAACGTATGAGATTTTTCTCAGTTTATTAACAGCTATTTTACATATATAAGTCACTATATAATGGTTATGGTTCAAAAAGAACAAGAGGTCTTATGACCTAGATTCAAGACCACAACCACGGCTAGAGCCAAGGTCGAGTCACAAGACCATGGAACAATGACCAAAGGTCATGGAAAGGCCATGACTAAATGACCATATAAACTTACCTAGGTGAAAACATGAGCTAAAGAGTTAGCGATAACTTAAACATACAATTTGGATCTACTTCATCTAAAGAACCATGAGATCTTACAAAGTAATTGTCATACAAGATTTAGAAACTCATTCTAATAACAATCTTCATGTAAAAGTAAATTTTCCTAAGTTTATTCAAATATTGGACATTTAACTTTTTGGATCAAAACTTATATATATATATATATATATATATATATATATATATATATATATATATATATATATATATATATATATATATATATATATATATATATTATCAAATACTACAATAGTAGGGAGCCTCATGTGAGGAGTTCATTAAGTAAGCCGTCGAGATGAGTTGTGGATTTACGAATTAAAGTGTCCTGGCTCCTCGAACGTTTACTACATGACTTCTGAATTATGTTGGCCCGAACGGTAGTAAAAGATATATAAACTATACATGTTTCATAAACCATTTATTTTCAAAGACTTACACTATACTAAGTACTACATCATGGACTAAATGCAAGACATATATAGGCAATTCTTCGTATTCTTAGACATTATTCCAAACCTAAGTTGCAACAATTATTCTAGGTTGCTCGTAGGAGTTCTCACGTCATATCCACTTTTCATTACTTAATTGTTTTACAAACCCTTGGGGGGAATACATGTTATTTTAAACCGAACACAATGCTTTTCAATTGTATGCTTGCTTGATTGTTTATTATCACTAAGTACTAGCCTTGCTAAAACCAATATCCCTTATTATGAACCATTTAATCACAAGTAATAGTGAGCGCGAATATTGTGAATAGGCCTATTGGGATTGACGAATCCCATTTGTATTGACTAAGTTCAAACAAATGCACTAATATTTGAGATTTAGGTATGTTAGCAAAGTACCTACCGGGATAACTCCGTCGATTGATATTGGTGCCCATTAACGTTTTGGTGTCATAAGCTTAGTGTATAATACATTTTATGGCCGTATAATAACGTAGCCTACCTATTTTGTTTTCCAACCATGAGTATGAGTCTAGTTAACTCATACTACCAACATATTGTGTTCAACCATTAAACAAACTCTATGAATATCACTCAACCTTTGTGTTGACCTCTTAAGCATGTATTACAGGTCCATGATGATCAAGGATGGCACGGAAGGGCACAAATATTCAAGAGGGCTATAAATTTTATTATCATTCAAAAACTCATTTAATGTAAATTGGAAACATGGAACCATCTGGGACCTCATTTTTTAATCTCTGATATTTATATAATTTGAATGATAAATCTTTTAAAACGACTCAATTAGAGTTCGTTTTCTATTATTGTGACTATTGTGCCGTCGAGTAACACCCAGTTTGAATTCCGCTGCATCCATGAATTGGGGGTGTTACAGATTGGTACCAGAGCCATGGTTATAGAGAAACGGGTCTAATTGAGACCTAAACTATAACCACACTTACAAGCAAAAACATTTTATAGCCTTCCGCTCTCCGTGTCTTCCATCCTCCAGACGATTATGGACTTATTAAGCAGTTTATACTACACAAACATGTTAGCATATGGATATATGTACCCTTAGCATAATTGAGCATTTCCCTGTAAGCATTTTATACTACATGAATATATAAGTATATTGATATATACACACTAGGAATTCTACACTACACGAACATATATAAGTATATTGATATATACATTCAAGTTATTTTCAATCATTTTATCTAAACATATCTGCATATACCTACTCTAGGGCATTTCGGCACAACTACATTCTCCCAATCATGTTCCTACTCCAACATTTTATGTCCAAGACATTGTAACTGATTGCAATGGTCTTTCCTATTTCCCGGACATTTTATGATACAATGGTCTTAATCATTTCTCAAATGTTTTGAGTCACACAATGGTCTAACCTACTTCCCAGACATTGTGAATGGCAGAATGGTCTAATCTACTTCTGAGACATTGTGATTTATGCAACGGTCTCTGGAATTATTCCATCACATCATCAATATCATTTCTTATGATATCAAAAACCCATCACAATCTATCGATTTCTAAATAGAATATGAGATTTCTAAAGGACAAACAAATCCATCATCTACAAAAGCTGGAGTTTCTCTACGTTCATCAAAGTTCAGCAACTTTCTCTACATTCATCAAGGTTTTCTTCTGAAACCTTCATCCTTAAAAATTCATGATCTTGGCCAAGTATGGACTGTTTTAGAACTACTTAAAACTTCCTTTCCACATGTACCTACCCATACTATCTTCTATGCAATGAATGTGAAAACATAGGTTACAAGTCTTGTATGGGCGGGACTTGCAACTGAATGGTTTGACATCGCCTTTGTTTAGTGGACAGTTTCTCAAAAGCAACGGATATATCACAAGTATGCCTAATTTAGGTATTTGAAAATTTTATCGAACATCGGCTAAATATAGACTAGTCACCTATATTTAACCTAGGGACAGTGGAACATAGTCTGACTAACTATGTTTGACTTAAAATTTTCAAATACTGAGAATAGTTGTACTAGGGTTATGTTCAGATTAATTTCCTACATGAACACGATAAACCACCAGAATTCATTAAAACAATCTAGAGACACGATAGTGTCTTACCACTCAGCTAGATCTTAACACCTTATTTGTATTATCTAATTTCATTCTTCAAAGTTTTCATTTATGAGATAATCCGAACTACTATCTTGGGATAGTTATCAATTCTTCTCTTCATCCTGTAGAAATACTATCCTGTTTAGGTCCTAATGATACCATTCCGTCATAAACCTTTAAAATTTCTTAAAATTTTAAAGCAAACTTGACATCTCTACCAATATTAACGTTAAGCATACACTACACACTTTTGTTCATCAACATATCACATCATTATCTTCACAACCGTTACAACCACAAGCTCATTAACAGATATTGATGCACTTTTAAAGCTCAAATCATCCTTAGTTACACCACAAGCACCCTCATCAGCTTTACAAGATTGAATATTCATCTTGTACTTTTGGAACACCAGTATCATCTCGTAATACACTACCTTGTAACTCACCAGCTAAGTATGAATGTTGTGTTGGGAATTCTTAAGTAGGATGATTTATAATTATTTGAATGGATTGGGATGCCTTTTCACTTAAATAAAGAAATTGTAAATCACCGAACCATAAGTTTATATTCCTCTATTTACATTGTTTGGGATGCCTCTCTATGTAAATAAAGAATTATAAACAAGTGGGCTTATTTGTATCCGAAATAACATAAGTATGAAGTCAATAAACACTAGGTACAACAACAGATTACCTACTAGACTGTGATTGCATCTACTATCCCAATTTCCATTGATATACAACTACTATATCAATTCCTATTAATATTTAACTGCTATATCAATTTCCTTTGATATTCGAATATTATATGAATCTCTAGTAACACTCAACTATGTTATTAATTTCTATTGACACACCGTTTTCTGAGACAAATCAAACTACATCACTGGTAATCCCAGACTCTAGTCCTCATAAGTAACCACACCTCTTCATCGACAGCACTCCAACATATAACACACATAGAAATTCGGTACGAAGTTCCCCGTAAGGGGTAGAGACTGTAAGAATTCGCAATTTCAGGTAAATTACTATTCCTGAAAAAATTCACTATTCACTTTTACTATTCACTTTTACTATTCATTTTCCCGAAATTTGATTTTTATTTCATATTCTCGTGTGATAAATCATTTCCATGGCAAATTAAAAGTTTGACACTCATCAGATCATTTACGCGAAAGTTATTAAGGAATTACACGTTTTAGGGTAAAACGTCATTCAAAAATTCTACGCACAACGAAACTCGACCGTGTTAATTTTCCCCGTATCAGAAAAATGTTTGATACACTCATGATTTATTTGAGAATAAATCATGACTGAGAAAAATATGACCAAATAAACCTCGACCTTGAAAAACAGGAATTTTTGTTTTTAAGTATTTTTACTCAACCGTAACCTTAGCCTATACCTGCACTACGTTTCTAAGACGATTAGAGTTTTCACATTTTTGGAAAAAGTCAACATATTTTTCCCTCCTCCTTTGACCAAAAATCATTCCTTGATTTTTAGGCTTACGGTTTTATGTCTAAAAGACATTCAATACCAACCGACACTAGACTGAGCCCAGTCTAGACATTATAAGTCATTTTAAATCATTTTTATCCTATTAGAAAAGTTACATTTTACTTTTCTCAATTTTACACAATATTCATACGTTTTACGTACTACGCGTTTTAGACCCGTGTTTCCAGTTTTAGCAGGGTTTTAGCACCCCAATGGAACCTACCACTCATTTTATATTTTATTATGGAGTATAATTATATGTTTAATTATACTTTCAAGTTCCATATTTTTACGATACCCGGTTTTACGTTTTGAGGCTTAATCATTTACGGTTAGCATTTTACGGAGTCAAAACTAACTACATAAGCTTGGATAATATGATCAAAAACCAACTCTTCCTCCCTAAGATATATGAACCGCCATAGGGGGGGGGGGATTTACCTCACACATGGCTTGATCTCATGCTCCTAACTCTAGGATGTTTACATGTGTTGAACTTGTTCACTATGTTTTGACTAAGTCAAGATTGTAACCTCCTTAAGCTCCTATAAAGCCCTCTCCTCCCCCTCCTTTGTACGCCACATACCACACACACAACCATAAAACACTTAGCTAGTTTACTTCCAATTTTATTCAAGGATCAAGTGCTATAACAACACATAAACCCTAGTTTGGTTTTGATTCATCAAACTACTTCCAATCTTTAGAAACTTTGGTGATTTCTATTGAGTTTAAATACACTCAAGTCACCTCAATCTTCATCACAAATCTTTCAAGAATACAAGGGTAGAAATATTGCATGAAGTGAAGAGAAGTAATCAATCAAAGTCCTTACCTTACATGTTAATTACCTTTCTTGTAGAAAGCCAAAGTTGTAAGCAAACTCTAATACACTTCCTTGCTTAAATATCATTTTCATGCTATTTGTATTTCTTTCATACTATATATTGTCTTGTTATTAAGTTCATGATGTATAAAAATGGGTAAAACAAACTATGATATATATATGTTAACTTATGATAAGTAAACAAGCAAACTAGTGATTTTTATGGAAAACTCTTATCAAAACAGTATATAAATGATACTGGACAATTACATATTTAGTAGAGAACTTAACAAGGAAAACATAGCAATTTGAACCACCTAAAACGAGTACACGAGTTAAAAGTTATGACCATTTGAAGTTACCAAAACTTTATGGCAAAACTGCCTAAATAGCTTCTGTGACAGAACATAAAACACGCAATAAGAGGCCTTTCTGCTCCGTTTCATGAAAAAGTTAAAGCACGAAAGTTGTCCGGAATCACGTTTTCTTCAAAACCACAGGAGCACGTATCCAGAAAACCAATAACGAATGAGATTTTTCTCAGTTTATTAACAGCTATTTTACATATATAAGTCACTATATAATGGTTATGGTTTAAAAAGAACAAGAGGTCTTTTGGCCTAGATTCAAGACCACAACCATGGCTAGAGCCAAGGTTGAGTCTCAAAACCATGGAACAATGACCAAAGGTCATGGAAAGGCCATGACTAAATTACCATATAAACTTACCTAGGCGAAAACATGAGCTAAAGAGTTAGCGATAACTTAAACATACAATTTGGATCTACTTCATCTAAAGAACCATGAGATCTTACAAAGTAATTGTCATACAAGATTTAGAAACTCATTCTCATAACAATCTTCATGTAAAACTAAACTTGCCTAAGTTTATTCAAATATTGGACATGTAACTTTTCAGATCAAAACTTATATATATATATATATATATATATATATATATATATATATATATATATATATATATATATATATATATATATATATATATATATATATATATATATATATATATTATCAAATACTACAATAGTAGGGAGCCTCATGTGAGGAGTTCATTAAGTAAGCCATCGAGATGAGTTGTGGATTTACGAATTAAAGTGTCCTGGCTCCTCGAACGTTTACTACTTGCCTACCTGTTTTGTTTTCCAACCATGAGTATGAGTCTAGTTAACTCATACTACCAACAGATTGTGTTCAACCATTAAACAAACTCTATGAATATCACTCAACCTTTGTGTTGACCTCTTAAGCATGTATTTCAGGTCCATGATGATCAAGGATGGCACGGAAGGGCACGGATATTCAAGAGGGCTATAAATTTTATTATCATTCAAAAACTCATTTAATGTAAATTGGAATCATGGAACCATCTGGGACCTCATTTTGTAATCTCCGATATTTATATAATTTGAATGATAAATCTTTTAAAATAACTCAATTAGAGTTCGTTTTCTATTATTGTGACTATTGTGCCGTCGAGTAACACCCAGTTTGAATTCCGCTGCATCCATGAATTGGGGGTGTTACAAACTCAACGCTTTGGCATAGGAGGTTAGGTCACGCCAATATGAAGTTAGTTCAAAACCTAGCTTCTAACGACCTAGTACGGAATTTACCAAAGTTGAGCTTTGAAAGGTATTATTGTGATACATGTCTAGGGAGTCAAGGACAAACTAATAATAGGAATAAAAGGAAGTGTCAACTAATAGGGTTTTAGAGTTGATTCATTTGGATTTGTATGGTCCATCTCCGATCCAAAGTTATGGAGGAAACTTCTACACTTTAATGATTATAGATGATTATTCAAATTACACTTGGGTATTATTCTTAGAAAACAAGGATGGAGTCTTGAATAAATTCAACATTTTAAGAAAGAAACTTGAAAACCTACTTGATTGTTCAATTGTCTCAATAAAAACAAATCATAGTAGTGAATTTGATAAAATGCAATTTGGAACCTTTTGTGAACAACATGGAATATCTTATAACTTATCGGGCCCGTTCACTTCTCAATCGCTTGAGATTGTTGAAAGAACACATCGTAAGTTAAGAAAGATGAGTCATGCAATGCTTGACGAGCAATCCATCCCACAAAAGTTTTGGTGTCATGCCCTAGATACCGCATGTTATATCTTTAATAGAGTTCATATAAGAAAGGTCATTAATAAAACTCCATATGAAATACTTAGAAATAGGAAGCCTTCCTTAGAGTATTTTAGAGTGTTTGGTTGCAAAGTATTTATACTTAACACCAAAGAATATCTTACCAAATTCGACCCAAAGTCGTATGAAGGTGTGTTCCTAGGATACTCTCAAACTAGTAAAGCATACATAGTGCTTAACAAGGAAACAATGAGGATTGAAGAATCTCTCAATGTGACCTTTGATGAGAGCATGCCCAAGCCTAAATCATCTCCTTCGGTAGAAGATGATGTGATCAATGAACCTATAGTTCAAGATCAAGAAAGGTCGCCGACATTACAACTTAATGTTTTGGATGAAGGCAATCCTAAGGAAGTGAGAGAAGCGAGGGGTCATCCTATAAAACAAGTCATTGGTGACTTGAATAAAAGGACTCTTTGGTCACAAAACAAACAAGATTAGGTTTTTGGCATGACATTTTTCAATAGTCCAAATTGCTTTGGGAAAGGTTTTGATGTTAAAACAAGCATCTTAGGAGAACAATCTTTAAGCCAAAATCGAATGTCTATGTGTTGTTTGCAAGCCTTTTAGGTGCTATTAGAGCTTATGAGTTTACATGATTAAGGATTATATGGAGGCATGGATGGAAGCCCCAATAAATGTCTTCCAAGTGGAAAGATATGTATCAACTCATTATTCAAACAATGATTGATAATATCCAAGATTCTACTTGTCTATACTATGTGCATTGAACAAGAAAATTTGACACAAAATTATCTTGCTTAATCTCGATAATATTGATTTTGTCAAAATTTCCAAAATTAGATATGATATTTATCACAACTCACAATTGTGTTGAAAATCTTATGTCTAGGTTTCTTGTTCTCTCAATGTGATAAAACATGTGTTGCATGCATAATTAAAATAGCTAAAGTTGTTTGACTTCAAAATGATGTCCTAGTAAAATGTCTTATTCAACCATAATTAAGAACATCATGCATGGCTTAACAAATTATGGTGCATGCATGATAAATTGTGGGAACTAGCATGATAAACTAGATCATCCAATCTCTACTAAACATAAATTAGCTTTCTCATTTATCTCTTACACCACCACATGCCTTATATCATCTTAAGTACATGATTTAGTTGTGTTGAACATCTTTTAAAGCATCTTTGTACATTCACTACATCTTGAGCATGAAGAACTCCTCTATTATCATACCTAACACCTTTCTCATTCCCTATATAAATCACTCAAAATTGTGTTTCACTTCACACCATCTTTTCCTTCTCTAAGTATTAATCACTAAGAAAATTTCTTCACCTATAATGAGTAACTCTTCAAGAAATGACTACAAGGGAAAATCCATTGTAGTAGATGAAGAACCAAATGATGAGTGGGAAAACCCATCATATAATGATAATATAATCCTTAGAAATTATGTTATGAAGTGTCTTTGGAGTGATCCCATTTGGTACAAAACGGGGTACCCTCTCCCTCCTAAGCTGCTGCTGGCGTGCTGCCCATGCGTCAACGCGCGGGTGACGCGCCAGGAGTCTGCATTGCTCCGGGCGAATTTTAAAAGTTGTCTTTCCCCTTACCCGACAAATGTGGATCTTTCAATACAGGTATGAATATGTTATGTGCTTAATTGAGAACACTCGAAACGAGATTTTGGGATTAGAGAGATCCAACTTTTAAAGCACCCATTTACAGGAAAATGCCAACTCATGTTTTCTAACTATCGCCTCTAGCCAAGGCTTTTCTAAACTTAGGGAGCTTATATACTTCACGAAACATCATGTGAAAGCATTCATATGCTCATATCCCGTGCTTACGTCTTCTCTAATTACGTAACGGGTTTACTCCCTTATTGGTCAAACTAAGTCAAATGTCACTTTGCGTAAACGCATCCTTTCCCACTTGGGTTATGCTTTACATCAAGGCAAAGCACTTAACTTGTTTGAACCAAGCTATTAGTTGAGAACGTCGAGTCATGGAAAGTCACAAGATTTGAAACTATGGATTCTCGAAGTTGTGTCACTTGAACTTATAAGTAACCTATGTTTTTCTAAACTCATAATCTTAATTGTCTAAACTTTTTCTTCTTAATCTCATTTTTACAAAAGAAAACAAAACCAAATCTCCCACAATCCTTCCCAAAATCATTCCCAACATTCTCTTACAATATTCTCCTACACTCTCTTACAAAAGTGTACCGTTGTATCTTCACATACTCCCACACAATATTCTCTCAATCTACAAACTTCCCATACAATCCTTATACACACACTTATCCACCTTTTGTACACACACTTGATTTCAAAATACACACACTTCACTCACATACCTCTCTTCACACACACTTACACAATACTACTACACCTATACACAACTCATACCCATACACATCCCATCTATACAACCCATATACCACTTCCCCAACACCTTTTCATTCAAAATACACACACTACTCACAACCCATACACACACTAGGCTCCCCATCACATCCCACACTTACACACTCTTACACACTCTTCATCTCAACCATTCATCCTCTTACAACACATCTCAACCATTCACTCACCCTCCTCTCTATTCCATCACATGTGTTTAATCCAAGCCGTCCATTTCAAACCAAAACCATCTCAACCATTGATTCACCCTTTCCCCCAAGCAATGGAATATACCTTGGCATATTCTTTCTCTCTTTTCTATGACACTTTAGGAATACCATAGATTGATTAATGTTAAGGTATAGTGTGAAGTACTATTGGGGGTTTAGCAAGGAGATGTATTTACAAGGACCAACACCCAAGTCTTGGAAAACTTGAGACAGATTCCTAGCACGCTGCCCGCGCGTTGACGCGCGGGTGTCGCGCCGGCCTCGGTAAATTTTTCACAAGTTTGGGTCTTGGCCTATAAATACCCCCTTGCCTCTTGTATTCCTCACCCCTTGCTATTACTCTTTCTCTCTACACTCTTTCTCTCTAGACACTCTCAAATCTCTTTGTCTCTAATCTTGTGTTCTTGATTCTCACTATAACATCTTTGAAAGAACACATCTCCTTGCAAGGGAAGAATCACAAGAACCTAATCCACTCTTGTGATTGTGTCGAGGGTCTTCTTATCTATACCCTTTCTACTAGAATCGAGTCACTAGGTTAGGTTAGGGCTTGGTTCAAAGAAACTCTTATTCATTATATTGTTTGTAAGGGAAGTCTTGTGTCTTTGTGACCAAGCCTAGATCATTGGGGATCTAGTTGGGGTTTGATACTTCCGGGTGAATGTTTTGGTTGTGGTCTAGATGAGCAAGTGTAAGTCGAATCACGAGCTTCTTTAGGGTGGTTTCCGAGGGCGGAATACCGTGGGAGTAACTCCTTCTTTGTGAGCATCGATATTGGCGAATATCGGTGGAGTGAATTGTAACGGTTTGTAGTTCACCGAAAGGATTATACTAGTGAATAGTATCGAAGTTGAGGATTTGCAACTGGACGTACGGATTGTATAAACCCCTCATCCCGAAATAGTATATATCGTTGTGTTCTTAATTGCTTTATATACTTTGGTTGTGTTAGTGGTTGTTGGATTATTGTACAACCACTTGGTGTTCTCTTTGGCTTAAAGTTTTTAAACATCTAAAAAGCCAAAGAAACCGTATTCACCCCCCCCCCCTCTACGGTTTTACATATTACTTGGCTAAGGAAATCATTGTTATATTAAGATAAAACAAGAAATTTGAGGGAATACGTTGTATCATTAATTGGGTAGGGAGGATTACATCATTTGACGAAATGAATACTAGGACACCTACCATTAATGCTTCTTTACCAAGATGAGAAGAATAAGATACATGATTTAAAATAAGCAAGTTGTCTAAAGTTGCAAGTCTTGTATATAAAACTTATGAAGGTTAGCATCGTTCAAAGCCCTATCTACTGTACCTCCAGAGGGGGTTGATAGTTTGTAGCTTGATTGTCGTAGGCTCTGGATGCGACATAGAGTCCACCTTCGTTGTTCTGAAAGAAGGACCCTTCATGAATTTTTTTTGTTATTGTCAAAACTCATCTTTCATTGTCATAGCGGAGCTGGTGAGGATCTTCCCTCGATGGAGCCCTCCATCTGGGCCTTTCCTCGGGGATGGCATTAGATATGTCATCCTTTTTTCTTGACCCTTAGTCCAAAACTTTGTTCTAGAACTACTTGGTCGGATGAGTGGATACTGTTGAATTTGACTTGCTTAATGCATTTGTCCTTGTATTCTGATTTCCTGTTAACTTTGAGTCCTCAAGAGCGAAAGGATTGTGAATGTCCAGCCTCTTGACTGATCGAAGGCCTCTTGTTGAGGCTTGGTACTCAACTTTACTGTCTACTTTTTCAGATTTAAGACTGGGCTCATGGGAGTATGTGTTTTCTTCGTGACTGAAAAAAATCGCATTTGACTTTGAACCACCAGAGTGTGGTTTCCTTTCTCTCTTCACCCTTGAGGCTTCTTTCTTGGGAGGTGCACTGGTTTGGCCTGGTTAGGAAGGTTCTTCTATGAGTTCCTGGCCTCTGACAGAGTGTTTATCTTTATATTCTATATCATGCTCACCTAACTCGATGGCCCACCTAGCTATTCTTTGTGACCTATCAGGCTTCGAGAGTATCCGTTCGATTGGTTTATCAGTAAGCACCCTAGTGGGATGATCTTGGAAGTACTCTCGAAGGCGCTTTGTGGCATGAATTAGGGCTAGAATTATCTTTTCCGCCTCTGTGTAGTTCTGTTCGGTTCCCTGCAAGACCCTGCTAGCGAAGTAAATTGGGATTTGTATCTTCCTTCTTTCTGCTAAGAGTATTGCACTAATGCCATCGAAGGGTGTTGCGAGGAATAGGAACAACATTTCGCCCTTAACGGGGGCTACAAATGTTGGCAAGATTTTCATACATTCTTTCCACCTTTAAAAGGTTGCTTCGGCTTCCATGCTCCATCAGAAGGTTGTTTCTTTGGTGCCCACTTTATGAGTCTTGAAGAATAATGAAGACTTGAAGAATAGCCTGACTTCCTGACCATGTGTCTCTTCTAACGACTTCTGGCCTTGTATGCCCAAGCTAGCTTTTTCCCTCGAGAAATTAGCCTGGATCCTTTGTTTTGTAAGCTGGTGTTTCCTTAGTTGCCCTTTTTCAACACCAAAGCAGCACATCCTTGGGTTCAGCTTCATGTTAATTTTTCTTAACTGATCGACAGTTTCTTTAATATCGGAGAGTAGATCCTTGATAACAAAGGAACGAAAAGACGCGGATTTAGAAGGTTTTAGATGAGAATCATTGAAGTATACGGATTCTACACTAGCTACGGCATAGATGCTAAATCTACTTACGCCGTAGCAATTATTTACGAAGACTACGACGTAGCCATCTCCTCAACTACGGCGTAGTTCGACATCAAAGGGTTTTACGGAGTAGCCTCTCTCCACCTACAGCGTAGACCTTAAAACCAAGCAAAAGAGAACTTTCGAGGATAAAGATGAAACTACGGCGTAGTCCCATCATAACTACGTCGTAGATGTGGCAATTGAGGAAACAACGATCATAGCTCTTGATCAAGCTACGGCATAGTTGTTATTATCAAAGGCTACGGTGTAGCCATCCATAGGGCTACTCTGTAGCAATGTCAGGCCTATAAATACCAGCCCTAATTTCGAGTTTTACGATTCACTTTTCACCATACAGAATTCAGAAGGAATTCAGCCAGCAAGAGGGAGAAGTTCTATCAAGCATACAAGTCCATTTCAAGGGAGAATTCACGCCATAACCATAAGTTTATTCATTCATTTGATTTGTATTAATTCAATGTTTACATTTGTTATGTTAAACACTTGTTTTTATGCATTATTGAACATGAGTGGCTAAACACCACTTAGTGTTAACCTGATTATGAAATTGTTATTAACATGATTTAGTTTTCCCGCATCTTTAGTCGTTTTATTTGTATACTTTCTTTACTTGTCTTTGGACACTTTAGCTTTAAGGGTTTTGATATTGGGTAGTCCTTTGAGGGGAATGTACGATGTGACCGTGCCCGCATTTCATTAGAAGGTTGTGACTTGGTGGTGGTTAAGACGAACCGTGGACGTTTCCATCACCATACACGTGTGAATTGACCAAAGGATCACCTACCTAATAGATTTACTTAAGGAATTAGAGGGGAGGTGTAACTGACAACATTTACATTAGGCCAGTCTAAGTTAGTAGAGGCACTTAATGACTTAACATAGTCAACCAGCGACCTCTATTTATCACTAAGGTTAAAATCCTTAAATATCAGAGTAGGGGATTATGGGAAATAGGATAGGCGATTTAACCAACTGAGCCTATTGAATTGAACCCCAAGATAAAACGATAGGATACATATATAGAAAACTTGTCATGTTAATAACAAGTGTAGTAATTAGGTTAACACTGCTTTCTCCATCTTATTTCCTTTTTACTTACTATTTCCTTTGTTTCGTTATTTTTTTCTTTAGTTTAATTAAATCATCAAAACACCCCTTTTATTTAGTGACATTTAAACTTGGATATTGTCCACACCTTAGCTTTTGGGATGACCTCGGCTTTACCATCGAGCTATACCTCACACGACCGGTTACACTGCTCGTTAGTGCATTAGGTAGACCTTAGGTAGACAAGACTTTATAAATATAAAACCTGGTCGGTAAATCCTGTATCAAGTTTTTGACGCCGCTGCGAGGGAGCTATTAGGATTTTATTTAAATTTTGCATTTTAATTTCTGTTTTCAATGCTTATGATTTCTCTTCTAGTTTTAGGTAATACGGCTGATGTTGACATCGACACTCTCATTCTCGAAGAGTACCTAGCTCTTACGCGAGAGGAACAAGGGCCTGGTTTGGTTAGGCTAGCTATTGGAATTGAGGTTCAGTTTGAAATCAAGAACCAGTTCATAAGGGAGTTATGGAAAGACCCCTTTTCAGGAGCGAAGTCCGAAGATGCTCATGAGCACATTGAGAATGTTCTCTACATTGTAAGTCTGTTCAACATTCCTAGAGTGTCTCATGATGCGATAATGCTTAGAGTCTTTTCCATGACTGTTACCGGTGCTGCAAAAAGATGGATTGATAGGTTGCCTGCTAGAACCATTGATACTTGGGCATTATTGAAGAAAAAGTTCATCCAAAGGTATTGCCCTCCTTCAAGGACAGCACAACAGCTCGAAAAGATCCATAATTTCAAACAAGAAGGTGACGAATCACTGTACCAAGCTTTGGATAGGTGCAATGACCTTCTCTTCAAGTGACCAACTCATGACCTCAACAAGCAACAAATGGTAAACATTTTTTATAAGGGAATCAATATTTCTACCCGACAAATGTTTGATTCTCAGGGGCCGATCCCTGGAATGACACCTACTGAAGCCTTAAAAGCTACCGAAGATATGACTGACCACTCTCAGAAGTGGCATAATGGGGAAAGTGGAAGAAGCACTTTTGGACGTTCGGATGGAATCGCCCTAATAACTAATAAATTGGAAAGCTTGTGGCGTGATATGAAGAAGCTTAAGGAGAATGTGCATGCCATTCAAGTTGGATACGAAATTTGTGAAGGAGCTCACCTAGCTAGAGATTTCCCTTTAAAATAGGATGACATAAGAACCGAGGAGGTCAAATATGGAGACGGAAGACCATTTCCCAACAATAATGGAGGGAATAGATATCGTACGGGGCCTCCAAACTACTACTTTAGAGGAGATAATCAACCATATTACGGGAAGTCTAGCCTTGAAGATTCCATTCAAACGTATCTTGACGATTCAGCTATAAAGCAAAAGGATCGTTAACAATTGCTTAAGAGCTTTCAAGAAGGAACAACACTAAATTTGAAAAGTCATGACTTAGGCTTTTGACTAATCAAGTGAAGAATCGGACTACCGACACTAAGGGTATTTGTTCCAAGGATTCCAGAGCATGCAAGGCAATATTTTCTAACAGTAGGGAACCACTTTATACTCCTTTCAGGTACTCAGATGAAGAGATGGAATTCTTTTCTAGACAAAAGGAATTTGACTTCGACAATGACAGAGATTGGTTGGACAAAATGGAGCTCTACCCCTTGGATGATGAACAGGGAGAAGAAGTAAAGCTAAGTACCAGATGTTTAGCGATCATTCAACACCAATTGCCTCCAAAGGAGAAGGACCCAGGAAGTTTTACTCTCCCTTGCTCAATTGGTAGTTTATCTATTAGTAATGCTTTAGCCGATCTAGGAGCAAGTATAAGTATAATGCCATTTTCTATGTACAAACGGTTAGGTCTAGGCCCTATTAAACCTATTTGCATGATTATTGAAATGGCCGATAGAACAGTTAGCATACCTAAAGGGATCGTAGAAAATGTGTTAGTCAAAATAGATGAATTCTCTTTTCCTGTTGATTTTGAAATTCTCGATATGGAAGAGGATAGTGAACTGCCAATAATTTTAGGACGACCACTCCTTGCCACGGCCCATGCTATGATAGATGTGTTTAGTAAACTAATTTCTCTAAGGATTAATGATAAAAAAATAGTTTCTTGTGGAAAACTAAAAGGGGGGTTGAATAGTTTTACGTCCTTTTTGAATTTTATAAAAGCAAGTTTGTTTTAAAAACTTTGATTCTAGTTTATGTGATCTCAATACATGCACAATATGAACAATTATATAGTTACTAACTAACTAAGCTAATACTGTAAAAGTAAATAAGTAAGTAATGAAAAGAGTTGGAAAGATCAAACCACAACACAAGGATTTATAGTGGTTCGGCTACAAGGTCACCTTCCTTGTTCCTACTCCACTCCCCGAGTCACCAACTCGAGAGTTTTCTTCACTATGTCAACAAACTCCCTTATGGCGGAGAAAACCTTACACACCAATGTACACACCACAACTTCGTCACAACTATATCACAACTTCTTCACACCAATCTACTTCACACCAATTCTTCTTCACACCTTTCTACTTCACACCTATCTACTTCACACCAATCTTCTTCACAACTACACTACTTCACTACTAATCAACTTCTTCTCCCTACACAACTTCTATTTCTCCTAAACTACTTATTACAAACACAACACAACTTCACAAATAATATACACAATATACACAACTACTCTTCAATACTTCTTGAACTTAGTTGTAGAAGGAGTATTCTTCTTTTGCACTTTAGATGAGAATGGATGAGAAGGGGTTGAATCACTTGAAACAAGGATTAGTAATCTAATGATCAAAGGATTTTGGGAGATGTTTAGAGAGTTTTAGATCTGAAATTTTTGTGCAAAAGGTGGGGAAAAATTCTAGATTTAAGGTGGTATTTATAGGAGAAAATTTCTGACAGATTCTGACACAGGAGCCTGGCCAGTCCCCTTAATTCATGGCCGGTCCCCTTAATTTTAAAGGGACCGCCCCTTATAATTAAGGAGCCCGCCCAGCTGTAACGGCCAGAAAGTCTGTCTTTTAGTGGGGAAAGTTTATTTGGTGAAAAACTAACTGATTTTGGATAATTTTTTTTTGATCGAGATTTTGGTTAAAAATTTGAATTCATATATTTAGTATGATTAAAACATTTTTCTTCATTACCAAAAGTGTTTTTCAAAAATATATAATATGTTTATATAATTAAATAAACTTTGAAATAATTAATTAAATACCCCTTTGATCATGAGATGTATTAAGCACTTGTTTATTCATACCTTAGTGATTAAATTGGATAAATTGATATAAACTAGCTTAATACTTGTTTACGTAGTAATCTTACATTTGATGATTTTACATTTTGTGATCGTCAAAACATAGAGATATCGAAAAATATAAATAACATTTTTATGCATTATTTATGTCAACAATCTCCCCCTTTTTGATGATTACAAAATCTAAACTCATTAAGCGAAAAATTAGTTTATATACAAATATTATTGTGAGTTTATATCAATTCTCTCCCTTTTTGTTAGCATCAAAAAGGTTATCCCGGTTTTATTTGAGCTCCCCCTTGATGTATACTCCCCCTCGTTTTGAGGTCATAAAAGAATCGAGATATGGAATGCTTGCAAAAACATTTAGAACAAACAATATATATATATGCATGCAACAATTATATATAAAGATAAGGCAAGCAATATAAGCATGGAAGAAAACACTTCATTAAATAGATAAAAACACAAACACTATACATCCAAGATGCATGAACAATACAACTAATACAACTAATAACCCAAAACTCTAATAGAAATGTTTTCTTAGAGCTTTTCATCAAAATGGTTTAAACAAAGTTATTCTCAACCATGAGTCATGCTTAATTTGGGAGGAGCAATGTTGTAGGTGGAGATGATGGAGTTGATGTTGGAGTGTTTGATGGAGGTGGAGGTGTGGTTGATGTTGGTGGTGGAGGAGTGGATGTTGTTGGTTGAGGTTGAGGAAGCAAGCTTTCAATATATGAAAACATGTAACGGATTTCATCTCTTAATCCAAAGATGATGGTGCGGTTATGGATGCAACAAAGACAAGTATCACATTGAGCTTCAAGCAAGCTCCACGGGATGAGATTGTAGGTTGGTGGATTGAGTGGTGATGGTGAAAATTGTGCATCAAGAGGTGTTATGGGTGATAATGAAAGTGTTATGTCTAAGGTTGCATTTTCAAGTGGTGATGGTGGTGGAATTCTTGGTGGAGGTGACAGGTGAGTGTTGATGTAGTCATTGATGGATGATGATGATGGTATGGAAGAGGTGGAGGTTCCATGTGTTGATGGTGTTTTGGATAGTGCATTTAGAGCACTAGGAGATGAGCATTGAGGTGGTGGTGATGGAGTGGTATTGTCTTCATTTGTGAGATCAATAAAGAGTTGTTTTAGTGGAATGATGACAAGTTTTTATTTCTTGGCATTGTTGGAGGTGGTGGTTTTTGGTGATGACATGATGGATTTATTGAGGTTGATGATGATAAAGAAGTGTGGATGAAGGTGGAAAGGGTTATATAGCATGAAATCATGATTAGAAATGGTATTAATTTGAAATTGCATTGTTAGATTCCAAAATCAGTTTAGTTTTTAAGAGAAATGGTAGCTGGGACTAGCAAAAGAAGTCACAAGTTGCAAAAGAAAACAGTAAAAATTACTGTATGGGTGGCCGGTCCCCTTAAATTTAAGGGGGCCGCCCCTTTTGAATTAAGGGGGCCGCCCATCTGACGACCCAGAAATCAGAATTTTTCAAATTTTTTCTGGAAAAACGTTATATTCTGTTTTGTTTTTGCAGCAAGCTCTATTTGGACATTTCACATTTGTTTTGGTCTATTAGAAAGCATATATATATATATATATATATATATATATATATATATATATATATATATATATACTAGTTTCTAAGCCCGCCCGATGGGCGGGCATGACTTATAATTATATTTTTTATGGTGTCAGTTAACGGAAAATTATTTTTAAAGATGTCGATTTTATTTAATTTTGTTATAGTATTATTAGTTTACGTTTAAAAAATTTTAAGAAAAGAGGAGCTTGACTTACATTTTGACGTTTAAAAAATTTTAAGAAAAGGCTAGCTTGACGTACATTTTATTTTACTATTTTTTTTGTTTATAAAATTCCTTATAAGGTATTAGTAAAGTAGGGCTTGTTTAGGGCTTGTTTGTTACCAATTTTTTTTATTGAATGCATTAAGAACGAAAAGAAATAAACAATTATCGAATATGAAAGAAAAAAAAAGTTTCAAAGTGGTACGCAAGAATAAAGTATCAAAACATAGCTCGTTCGATGGGCGAGCATGCCTTATAAATATCATTAAAAAACATAATCCATTAGGACCATTACCCCATACAGGATAATACACCATTCCTAACCAATCTGATGGTAATGAAGATTCATTCACTTTCTTCTTTCTTTAACTGCCCATAACTTTTTTTTATCCCTTTATTTTCTAATTATATTATTTGCACGTTATTCTATTTGTGTTTAGTTTTTCTATTTTCTTCCGAAGGCAGTAACTAAAATCTTGATATAAACAGACATGAATATTCTTTTGTTTAGCACTAACTTGTTGCCAGGTGATCTTAATCAATGTTATTTAATCCTAGTTATTGTTATGTGTTGATTTTAAGAGTGAACTGTCAAGAAAAAATAAAGTTTTATTCCCCAACATTTCAACCAAGCAACATCATATATAATGGAATAGCCATTGCATTCCTTTGCATTATCATTATCATTATCTTTCTCATTCCTTCAATCGAACCAAGCGCCCCCTAAATATCAATACAAATTGCATCAAAAGAGAGTGCACTGGAGTCTCTATAACACTCTTTGTCCTTCATTTTGACAGCAATCAAAAAAAAAAAAAAAAAAACTATGACCAAGTCCATTACCCATAAATACAAATGACATAAAAAAGAATGCATCTACATTGATACTACCTGCCATGATACCAAACAGCAGCAATATTAAACAATCATCATGGTTCTAAAAATGCAGCATTACTAAATCCAACGCATGAGTCTTCAAAATCAAAATAATAACATCTCTGCCTATAACATCAATAACCATATTACAAAAACCATAAATATCCTCTATCCGACGGATTTATTCTATGGCACAAATTGAACTTTACCCCTTCATTCAACTGGTTGACATAAAATTGCACCCATGATGTGGCATTGGCATCGAACTAACACCAGCACTCAACACAGCTTGAAAAGGCGCCCCAGGTATGTGGCATTGGCATTGAAGCAACTAAGATTATTACCAACCACCATAAGCCATATATCCCGCCTTATTTAATTGCTTATAATAACATAGTGACAAAAGATAGATGTGGCTCTGACCCGTCCCATACGACCTGTAGCACGACCCACCCGTTTTTATACCTCTACAAATGATAAGTAATTTTACTGTTTGGTGCGAGGTACATATCTGTACACATATACTCAGAAGTTAGGTTGTTGTACTCACAACTAATGGGGCAGCATATGGATAAATCAGCATTGTTGGGCAATTTCCACAATTCATTTGAGCATCCTGTATATGAACTGTCAACAGAAAATAAAACCATTAGAACCAAAAAATGATTGCACTTATTATAACAGCATAGGCACATCCAAGTATTATCTTTTATGACTCAGTAAGGACACATTATGGAAAATGACGCCTTAAGCTTATTGAACATAGTTGGTATTCTCATTGTAAAAACCATCCAATGCCCTTTGTGTAATATGACTATCCTTGAAACAGTTTAAGGCACATTCATGTTCTCATCATGTGTCTTTAAAGTAATGTCCTTTTGTATTGTTTTGTGTAAAGCAGTATCAAACAGATTACTACTCTATAGCCAGTTAGATATGTTTGATAATTAAACAGCATAATACATAATTTTCTGTGTTCAGGAAGGAACTTGACTATTATTATAGTGTTTTGTGTTACCTTATTTATGTGGCTTAATTTAATGTGTCCGATCAAATCCTGTAACCAACATCAGCGTCCAATAAGGGTTCAAACTGCATAATCTTGTGCTTCTTCGCAATTTCAACAATTTGGTTACATTAACCCAACGTAGTCAAAATGAGCACCTAATGGTTTCACGGCGCCACAAAATTCACCAAGTTCGTCGATACCCTCATCTACACATACGGTACTGTTGACATCAAAGCTTACAACATTAGTTTTTTGCCATATATAGCAATGAGCAGCATGTAATAGTACATAAAAAATGCAATTACCTACATATTATGACATAAAAAGATTACATTGAAACGGTTCTTTTCATCTTCTTTTCATAGTTTCTTTAGTTTATATTCCTCTAAAACTGCCACCAACCGTGCCTAAGGATTATGTTTCATAGCTAACAGAAAAGTAACACAGGGTAAATATATGAGGGAAATAATACAAAAATATTAACATGATTTCTTATAAAAAAAATTAAAGAATATAAAAACTCACCGCATCATAAAGAAACAACTCTTTTTCTATTGTTCCAACGCAATTATATTCCATATTTGATTTGATAATTGTTCAAGTTCCAAAGTTTACCATCATGCCTCTGATGTGTCCACCATAATGGATTTTGTTTAAGAACCTAATATTGCTTAAAATTAGTATCCCACGAGTCCTGGCATAATGTTTCGGTACACATCATTTCAAAATGCCTTAATCACAAATGTGAACATACAATCAATAAATTCAAAAGGTACTAACCTCCAAATCTTCCAGTGTTAAACGCCTATTTTGTGACTGGGCTTCCTGCCTCTTCAAAGCATATTCAACCCAAACAGGTTGTGAATCTATGAACTCACTCTCCCATGGCTGTTGAGAAAAAAAAAGTATGGAGTCAAATGACTACATTTGAATTTACTAAATGTACCATGTCATCTTATAAGACTGATTGATTTCTGTTTTCTGAAGGGGTGTTTGTTTAGGCTTGTTTGGTTGGTTTCTCATCTTTTTGAACTTTGGAAAAGCTAATAAGCCTAATATTTAGAGCTAATTAAGATCAGCAGCCCATTTAATGTTGATAAAATATTTAAAAATCAGAGAGAAAAGTTTTGGCAAATCTACGGTACCAAAATTTTCTGTTCTACCCGTTCTTGAAGGAACCATTTCAACCAAACTCCTTTTTACGCATTACACAAGCTGCCCGATCACCCATCTTTCCACCGCTAATTGCTATGATATCTAATGACTAACTTTTTTTCCCCAATTCTACACTCCAATTTCGATTGAGATCAACTCCTCTGCCTGCAAAGAATAGGAAGAAACAGTACTAAAGTGAGCAATATTATCTCTGCAAGTAGATAAATGATGCAGAAAAGTAACATATAAAAGCAGGACCATTTCTTCTTTCACATAATTATGCTTTAACTTTTTTGCGTCCATTCAGATTTTCCGAAGGTACCACCTGAATGATCATTATGCATTATTACATTTGAGCATTTTAATCATAGTATGTAACGGCTACCTATCTTAAAAATTCATATTCTAGCTCGATAAAGGAAATCAAATTCCAAATTTAAAGAAAACTCTCAGAAACATCAACATTAAGTAGTTCTTTATTTGGTACAAAAACCACACAAATCATTGACTGATACGTTTGCCAAAAATGGATGATTTTGGATTTATATATAGCTAAGACAGAAACGGGGCAAATGGGTCTGTATATGAAGTGACCATAAGTCTTTTCGTAAGCATATAAACTCATCTATGTGTTACCAAGGTACATGTTTGTCCTGTTACCCTTCAAATTTTAATAGAAATAAATTAACTCCAATATAAACACATACAGACTTTTGGCAATTCAATGTTTTTTCAAGTGATGATAAATACAGAAGATTTTTAGTACAACAACAATATTAAGTTCTGAACTTTATTACAATCTTCTCAAGGGTCTTGTTAAGCAATAGAGGATCCACTTTAGGTAAAAAGTGCACCTGAACCTCATACCAGTGCGCACTAAATAAATACATCAAACATCCATTTGCATTATAGAAATTATGATAATTCCACCAACTGATCTCGAGCAGCCTGCTATTCCTTGCACTATCATTAAAGTGGAAAAAAAATAATCTTGCTATATAAGTTTAAGTAAATTCAACAAAACCTAGTAGTTTAGCTAAACACTACTAAAAAGATTAACATCTTAAAAAACAGGTTTATTTCCAAGATTATATCAGCTAATGTATAGTTAAAAACCCCTTGTTTAGCCTCAGTGGCTGCACACTTTAGTTCATTTTCAAACACGAATGCATTAAATCATTCAACAAACCATCTCTAATAAAGGAAACACAAAATTAATAAAGTAAAACTCAAATAACTATGATGTTTTTAACATAATGTATTGATGATTTGCACAGTAAAAATGTACCTGATAAGCTAAATTCTTAATAATGTTATTGTTTATAGTAGATCCAAATGGGAAATCTTTAGAAACTTGCTTCACACTAACTGTTTTCCCTTGTAACCTAGCTCCTTGTTTATCTCACACGTGGATCGTCACTGCACGTTTTCGTTCCTGAATAAAGAAAAATCGCTGATGTTTACCATCGAATGCATTATGTATTGGATATTTAGTAGGTATATCGTGTGCTCAAGGGACAGAATACTATAACACTGTTGTAGATACCTAAACTTATTTCATCAGTTGAACAATGTAAAGTAATGTTACATAAGAAATTTGAATTTTAACAATGATCTATCTTGTCATGAAATTCAAAAGATCGAGTCGCATTACTATACATTCAAATGTTTCCAATGGCTATGTAATTGATCCAATATATTCTAGTAATTTACTTCTCATAATTTAAATTCGAATTAACAAAAATGAGTTTCACAATTTAAAGGAATCATCGGTTTTGATGAAGTTCGTACCTTGATGGTCACCTTGCTTTTGACTTGGCTATCAGGAACTTCCGTCATCGATTGCAATCAATATTCGATTTAAAAAAAAAGAAAAAAAAAAGTTACACAGCATAAAGGAACCATAGGTTTTATGAAGTTCATACCTTTAAGTCACCATGATTTTAACTTGGCTGTCAAGAGCTTTTGCAATCGACTGCAATCAGTATTCGAATTGTATAAGTAGTTGCACAACTTAAAACATCATAGGTTTCGATAAAGTTCGTACCTTGATGGTCATCTACTTTCAATCTGGCTGTCAAGAGCTTCTGTCATCAACTGCAATCAGTACAGTTGAAACCTGAACCTTACATATATATCTATGAGACGCAATGGACAGTCTGATCCAGGTTTCATTGGAGTTTTGACTAAACTTAGACAATATACATACCAATTACGACCCAATATAATACCATATATAATACCACATATACTGCCAATGTGACTTATATGATACCAATGCAAAAAAATCTGTAATTAGGTTTCATTGCAATTACATGTTATCCCCTTTCAACTTTTTACAGTTTAATGATTAACCATGAATCTTAATGCTAATTTTTTTATACTAAATCATAAACATATATGATCAAAAGTACGCAAAGAAAAGTATCTACCTTGTAACTAAGCAGCCGCGACTGTTTCATCATTCCAATACTTGTATCATCTGCTCACAAATATTATATGTTCAACAATCATAATAATATACACGTACAATAAAAGAAAAGTATGTACGCGAGAATTTGATATACGTTGGTCAGGGTTTGGTGGCAGATCATTGATTTCCTGAGACAAATGAGCATAAATAATTAACATACCAAATGAAAGAAAAGGAAAAAAAAACTTAATGATGATGTTGGGAGGTCTATTGCCTCTTTGAATCATCGACATGATCTGCAAGCCAAAGCAAAAATGCATCAGCACTATAGGTATTATGCCATTAACTGGTATATAAATATATAATTTAGATACTATAAGCTAAAAACTTACATCCATGTAAGATTTTGGGCGGGGTAGTGTAGCAGAAGGTTCTCCAGTAGCATGATGGAAAAGATTAAATTAGGGTTTTGGGAAAAAGTGTATTATGAATAAACCGAGTTACAGGTTAAACAATGATACACAATTTGGGACTATAATTAAGGAATAGATATGCTATATAATTTACACGTTTATGAATATCTATTAGGGAATGTAACAATTATTAAAGCATAATATAATTGTTTTGAATGATTTATCATATAAACTCACATGATCCACTGGTTAACATGCTTGTGTGTGGATGCCAAGATGTATGTTCGAATCCTGCAAGTGTCAAACTTTTTATAAAAGCGGATTTTAGCTTATTAAATGCATGCTTAGGTGGCAACAAAAGTGACATGGCTTATGACATGGCAGAAAATGAATTACATGGCAATGATTGGGCAATAAGGTGGCATTGACGTGTAACGCCTCCTGTTATATATATATATATATATATATATATGTGTGTGTGTGTGTGTGTATATATGTATATATATATATATGTATATATATATATATATATATATATATATATATATAATCCTACACAAATCATGCAGGCATAGATTAAAAGCAAGTATAAAAACATGCATACATGTAGAGCAAATAATAATAAGAAGTAAATGGCAATATAGTTCAAAAATGTCTAGAAACATAGCAACAAAGAGCACATAAGTAACATATTACAAATTATTTTTTTTTTATTTTTTTAGGAGGAATAATAAAGCCAATTTCATAGTCATCATCACTATTATTTCTTTCCTAGCACCCCATTAGCAGCAGTGGCAAATGACTATAAGTCCTCCTCATCTTCATCCTTTGGAAAAGAGAACGAAACAAGAATGCTAGGATGATGAGACTTAAACTTGCGAGTTTTGCGGATTTGAGGAAGAACGAGAGGACGGAGGGTTGGATAGATAGATTGATAAATACTATCATCGAGATCGGAATAGTTTTCTATGACATGCTTGTAGAGACGAGTGAGAAACATACCATACGGAAGAATAGATTTAGGATTTGCTCTTACACATTCAATATGTTTGATAAAGAAGTAAGCCAAATTGTAAGGTTGCTCGGCAACAATACAATACAACATATGAGCGAGACAAGCCGGGAGATGGTCTGAGTGTCCTTCGGAACCAAACGCATTCTCACGAACTAGTTCTTCCCAATACTCCATGTCGGGCCTTAATTCTTTAAGAAGAATTTGATTTTTAGGAATTGAGACATGTTTGGATATGATGCTTTGGGTGGAAGTTTAACATTCCAACCCGAGCATTTGACGAATATCTTCGGGAGATGAAATTTCGGAGACATAAGGACCATGAGTGGGATGAGAACGTTGGAGAGCGCAAAGATCCCACTCATTTATTAATACGGATTGACCGGAAAAAGGAATTTGAAGGATTTGACCAAATTGTGCAAGAGTGAGAGTAATAAATTCATGTTGGATCATGAATGAAATGAAGATGGAACCAAAGTCATCGGTTTGAACCGTGACTTGGCTATAGAAGTCAAGAATGAAGCGAGGAATGATGGGTTCATTAATTTGGAAGAGACATTCAAGATGGATATTTGTGAATGAACTTTCGATGAAATCGGATTGATAGTAAGCTTGATCTACGACTCAACCTTCATGAATGTTTCTATCTTCTATATGACGATAGATACGTGCAATGGAGGGAGAGGTAGTGGGAAGTTGAGAGACTTTGGGAATGTAGTTTTTGGTTAAGGAAATATCTTCGGTAATCACTTTGGGCATTTTCACCTAAACACAACAACAATACAAAAGGCCAAAATAAATATAGAGAAGAATAAAAGTGTATATATATTGTTAAGACTTATGTTGGAATGTAAACATACTTCGACTCTAAGATGATAATCCTAAGAAGTAGTTTACCATGTTCCTTATATTTATTTTTAACTCGTTCTATGTATATTTTACGATGTTTAGCAAGTAGTTATGGACAAGTCCAAACGTCCTTTTAACCATCTTAATATATCATGAAATTTACTAGATTTTCATTAGGTTGTAAAGCTAGTCATTTCTTACGAGTTTCTTATGCATGTGATTTGTTTTCGAAAAAGATGGTTTATGTTTTAACTCAAAAATGCAATTTTTCGTACTAAACCAAACGCTTCCTTAACTAGACACTTGCACTAATAGTATGTCAATATATATATTAATTATATATCTTGACAAGTCCGAATTACTAGTTTTAGGTTTATAATCTTGACAACGTTTTATAAAAATTTCAACAACTTAATTTCGATATTATTTGGACATAATCCAAACACCCTCTTATCGTTTACACAAATATTTTTACTTAGTCGAAAAATATAGTTTCATGTTTTATAAGTTATAAGAACATAATATGATTAGTTTTAACAAGTTTTTATAGCATTATTCAACAGTGTGTTTTGCCAAAATTTTGAAAAAGGAGTGTATGAAATTTTCCAAAAATTTTCGACAAGAAGGTTAGTAAATATTAGTTTCTAGTGTCAATAAAGCATCCAATCCTAAAGGAAGCAATTAGTTATGGAAATTTTATACCCAATTTGAAAGAAATTATGAATTTGAAAAAAATTATTAAAACATGCATAATCTTGAGTTTGACCAAATTAGATGGAATTAAATGAAATGTGTTATGAAAAACTTACAATATGTAATGGTGATCGTGTTAAATGAATTTGCCCTTTGCGAAATAACCCGAATTATGTGATTTGGAACTGGTTTTAGGTGTTTTGGGGTTTGGTTTTTTGTCAAAGCAGTAGCAGAAAATGGGGGTAATGAGAAAAAGGATTATTTGGCAAAAGAAATAAGAGGAAAAACGATTTGGGACAATCAGATGGCCGGCCCCCTTAAACATTAAGGGGGCCGCCATTTATTTGGCTGCTGGTACCCTTAAACATTAAGGGGCCGCCCTCCAAAATTTGATTTTTCGAGGTTTTGGTTTCTGGTAAGAACAAGAAAATATTTATATATATATTAGATTTATATTTAATCCAAAATACGTTGGAGAGTATTCGCACGAAAGGAATTACTTGACATTTTTACCTGACATTTCGTCAATTAAAATTTCTTGATCTTTTCGGATGAGATTTATCATGTTGTCAAGTGGACGAGAGAGTTTTGGAAGGCTTATAAATGTGTGTGTGTATATATATATATATATATATATATATATATATATATATATATATATATATATATATAGTATGGGCTTATAAGACGAGAAAATAGGAGGGAGACGTATGCAATGGAAGACGGGAGTTTGTTTCATCCATAGATTTTTCGACTCATCTCTCTACATCAGCATGAGTGTCGTTGAACATTGAAGTTCAATAAGGCAAATGGGGGGAAAGAAAAGGTTCGTAAACGAACAATTTCTAGTTATAGAAAGTCAACAAATGAGCTTTCTAGGTTATAAGATCCTAGATATAGCTAAGTATATATATATATATATAGATATAATATAAATATATAAGTATATATATATATGTATAGATATAAAATCTAGAGGAAAGTATAATCCAAACAAAATCACATAAATACTAGAGACTAAACTAAGCATGCATTTCTTGACAAGGAAATAAAAGGAAATGTGTATCTATCGTCTTCAATGCGTTTTTCTTCAAGGTCTTCAAGGAATTGTACGAACTGGAGGTGACAACTAAACTTTCCAAGTTTGAATGGCGAATTCTCTACGTTGGTCCCCATTGTCTCATTTGACCAAAGTTATTTGATCCGAACATGTTTTGTATTTGACTTGGGTGCATATATGGTGGAAACATTCCCCGCGGATTGAAGTTCCACATTTTTTCATTATTGCTAAAGTTTCATTTATTTTGGTTTGCTCTTGGTTGAGGTGTTTTAGATCTAGGGTAAGAATTATTTGATTTTCTAGGTGGTGGAGTTTTAGATCTTGTTTTAGGTTTAGACGATTTAACATCGGTTTTTAAAGATGGTTTATAAAGCGGTTTCATTACTTCATCACTAGTAAGAGGTATTTTCTTATCATTTATGAGTATATACTTAGGATTAGATTTTATAGGTTTTAGTTCCTTGAGCTCACTTTCAAATTTAACATTTTTAATTTCACTTGTTGAAGCTTCGGTTGAGTTAAATCCTAAATCGGTTTTATCTGCGAATACTCTTTGAATACTTATTCTTTTATTAAGTGAGTGACTACTATTTCCAAATTTATCAAGTTTGCAAATTTCTTCCCTGAGTTTTTCGTTTTCACCTTTAAGTTCTTGACATGATTTACATTCTTCAAAATTTTCTTTACCTTTTTCAAGTTGATGTATTTTAATTTTTAGTTCTAGTACTTCATTTTCTAATTGGTTGTTTATGTATTTTAGTGATTTGTTTTTAGCCATTACTTGTTGTCCTAGTTTGCACAATCTATTGTATTCACTATCTAAATCTTTTTCATCTAATGATAAATTTTCATCACTAAAGTATTCGATTTCGGAACGTACCTCACTTGATATTATTGCCATGAGACACGTTTCTTCCTTTGTTGTTTCTTTCTCATCTTCATCGTTATCACTCCAAGCTCCTCCAACAAATGCTCTTTGATTTTGATCTCTTGTCATCATTGGACATTTTCCAATGAGGTGATTCGGATCACCACACTTAAAACACTTCCTCTCATTCTTGCTATACTTATCATCTTTATTCTTTTGAGGTGCTCTCCTTTCATCGTGTGGTTGTCTAACGAATCTTCCTCGCCTTTTGAAGAATTTCTTGAAATCTCTTACGGCCATGGCATATTCTTCGTCATCACTTTCGGAAGATGAGCTATCTTCGTTACTAGATTCCTTTCTAGCTTTCAAGGCGATTGACTTGCTTTGCTCTCATTTTTCTTTAACCATTTCGGAGTCCTTCTTTATAATTGCTTCGCCTCAAACAGTCAGATAATTATTGATCAACCACTTGTGAATGGCCAACTGTAATAGTCAAACAGCTGAGGCAAATGCTTCCGTGAAATACAGTGTTTTCCCGGGTCGTAATGTCCCAACGAGGTTGTGATGGTATTAAAAACGAATTTGTGATCTAGTGAATGTGAACAGGGATATGAATAAGTGTGTGTGTGTGATTAAACTAGGGTTATATAACTTAAAATAACTTAAATAAACTAATAAGAGTGATTATGTTAAACCTAGATATCTAAAACGTATAAACGTACACCAATTTAAAATCAGACGCGATTGCGTAATGAGAAAAAGGTGAGATTTAAGAAAAATAAACTACAAGGGCTAAAAATGAAAATTCTATAAACTTAAACTTAAAATAAAATTAATTTAAAAGGAAAACTATTTTTTAGATTATTATATTATTTATTATTAATTATTTAAATAAAAACTATTTAACTATTTATTTAAACTAATTTAATTAAAAACTAAAAATGATTAATACTACAAATTAAACTAAAAACTTATAAAAATAATTTCTAAACCTAAAACAGAACTTGAAGAAAGTATAAAAAATAAAAATAAATCTTTTTGTCTTTTTGTGAGCTTTTTATTAATTAAAAACTATTTATATTAATTAAACAATTTAAATTAATTTAAATTACAAATAATACTAAAATGACTTGGAAAATTAAGAAAATTTTTGTAAATCTAATTAACCATCATAGGAATCCTAAAAAATTATAAAAACTTTATTTTATATATTTATAAACTAGTTTACTATTTATTATTCTATTTATTATTTAATTACTATTTAAACTATTTAAATTATAAAAACTATTAAATGAACAGTATAAATCACAAGAAAATTTCTAAAATTATCTTATGACTTATAGAAGCTAGGAAAAATATAAAATATAGGTGTTCCTATGTAAAAACTAATTATGCTAATTAAAACTTATTTATTGATTAATTACTAAGAAAACTATTTTTAATTCTAATTAATATCAAATGACAATATAAAAATCTAATAAAATTACTAAAAATACTTTAATATAATAGAAAATTAATAAAAATATAAAAATACAGATTACTTAGTAAAAATATAAAAATGAAAATTAAAATTAAATTTAATTAAATAGAAACTATCACTTATTTTTATGTTGTATTTTCTGGATTTTTATTTTACCAACCAATATTATACTTAAAAATAAACAACTTTAATAAAGACAACTATTTTATAGCTTATTAATAAGCTTGTTATAAGCTATCAACCCTAACAGTTGACTTATGTTGACTGAGATGGAAAATAAGCTCACAAGAGCTTATGTGGGACCCACCTTGGTATATTCTGATCTAAATAAGTGTTTTGGATTTTTCAATGCTAAATTTAGTCAAATAAGCTCAGTAGATAAGCTAATAAGCACAAATAAGCTAATCCAAAAACTGATTTAGAACACAGAATGGGACAAAGTTTATGGGCTTATTTAGGTGGGGTCCACTAGGATTCAAGTCAAACCAAAGGTCAATATAGATAGCCTACTAGGAGGGGGGTTGAAAGATGCTAAGATTATGGTCTGGGGCCCACTGAGGTGGTCACAAACCACCACCAAAGGTGGTGGTGTGACTGAGGTCTGATGGAGCAGGGCAATACCTTGCCCTGCAGGTTACTTTGAGGGTGAGTGGGGCCCACACTAAAAATGCTAAAAATATAAGGTGTATGGGAAATTAAAGATAAGCTGGTAGAGTGCTACTACAACAAATCTCAGACTCTAAAACCTATTACATAAATCTATAAAAATCTGGGAGTTTTGGGAAAAATCTAAGAAGAACAAATTTGACTTTTTATAATACTTAGCTAGTTTGACTTATATGAGATTCTAACACTTCTTATTGACTGATTAAGTTATAATAAGCTAATTTAAGATCAGAATAAGCTATATGAATCACCTAAGAGCTATTGAGCAAGGTTTTGGGATCCAAATCCCTCACAGTTAACTGTGAGGGGGAGTTTTCTATGATTTTGACTTTACAACTAATAAGACACTAATTTTATGACTGGTTAAACCTATATAGACCTAATGTAACTTACTTTAGCTAAAAACTTCAACTAAGACACAAGGATCAGTGGTGAATTCTACTGAACCAAACACCCCTATAACTATTTCAATTTATGATTTTCAAAGCTAAAAATGAATTTAAGCCACAATACTGATTCCTAACACTAAATTATAACTATATAAGATTAAATGAACCTGAATCAAGCACAACACAAGCAGAAAAACACAAGTTTGTCAAGAATGAGTCATTCACTGTGTAAATTTTGATTTTTTTTAGTTCCAATGAATCTTATTAACTAGTAACTGATTTTTAATACTAATTAGACTAAGTAACATCCAAGAAACATAAAATTACAAAGATTTAATCAACTACATTACTTGAACAGTAAAATACAAAAATTCATAAAAATGCTTACAAAATGGATTCTATGTGAGAATTGAGAACAAGGACCAAAGAACACTTCCTAAAGTCTCCCATGAGACACTAGTACCATATTCATCCAGAATCCACCAAGCTTCTTGCTTCCACTTCCTTGAACACTACTTTTTTATTTTCTTTATATTTTCTTAGGAATTTTTGGTAATTTTCTATTCTATTCTAAACTTACTTTTAAGGTATCCAATAGCTTACAAGAGCTTTGTTAAGAGCTTATATGATCAAAAGATTCCAGTAACAACAACAACTAACACTTTTAAGTAAAATTGTCAATTTTACTTAAAATGGCTAGATACGAATTTAATGAATAAGAGTACAATTAAAGGTTTTTGAAAGATTGAAATATATGAAAGTAACTTAGTACAACTGAATTGAATTGAAAATTACAACTGAGAAGGAAATTTAAACTACATACGATTACCTAAACCGAAAGCTACACTAATACTCCTCCATCTCTGCTTCTCATTTGCTTATATATGACTTTTGAGGTTCCTAGAAGCTTTCTGACACAATCCCACTTTAATTTACAGCCTTTGGATTATTGCAAATCATCCTAGCCTTTAAACTTGCTTTTCGCGCCAAAAAAGTCTTGTGTCAGTGGGGTTGCGTACGAGGGTTTTAAGGGGCATTAATGGGGTTTGGTGAGACGTGGAGGACAAGGGTAGACAGCTGGGGTGAGGTGGTGGTGAAACCACTGAGGTGGAGGTGGTTTGGGTGATGCAGTTGTGAGGGAGGGAGAGGAACAGTGATGGTGGTATTTGCCCGGTTTTTATTTTAAAAAGGGTAATTGGCTTTGGGGATTTGGGCTTGGGAAGGGATTGGATCAGGTTAGGGAGTGGGCTAGGTAATATAAGTTGGGTTTATTTGTTTGGTTTTAGATATAACAATAGGATCCGTTTGGTATTTAACTTGGAAAACCACAAGGACCAATTTTGTATTTATTTGAAAGTTGAGGGTATGATGTGGTATTTTCCCAAAGTTCATATAAGGATTAAACTTGCCAAGATGTGAATAGTACAAGGGCATTTTTGATATTTTTTAATTTTTTAAATACCCAGGGACTAAAACTGACAAACTGCCAAACTTGAGGGACCAATTGTGTAATTTCACCAAACTTCATTCCAAGGACCATTCCTGCAAAAGATTATTAGTACAAGGACCAAAATTGATTTTCTCAAAGTTTTTACATCCCAGGGACCATTTCTGTCAATTTCCAAAGTATAGGGACTAAACTTGTAATTTTATGAAACTTTGCACCAAAGGACTAAATATGTAACTTTATGATTAAAAAGGACCTTTGATGACTTTTTCATGTTTTTAGAATAACCAGGGACTAGTTTTGCCAATTTATGAAACTTGAGGGACTGAAACTGCCAATTATGCAATCTTTGTACGTTTTTCATCTGTTTTTGCATATTTTGCATTTGAAACATATAAAACACACCTTTAAGATATTTTAAGTATTTTGATACATATTTGAGTGTTTTTGTATGTTTTGGCAGCTCAGATTAGTATAAAATGATGAGTATTTAGACACTCATCATATACTTTCAAATTTCCAATTAATTCATCAAGTTGAAACGTTGGCAAATTTTTTGATTCTTCAATAGCCGTCACTTTAGCTCGCCATTTTGGGTGAAGAGCCCTAAAAAACTTCCTAACAAAATTCTTACTTGAAAAATTCTCATCAAGTGCTTTTAAACTTGTGATGATAGTGTTAAATCTAGAGAAAGCATTATCAATTGATTACTTTTCCGGAATCGTGAATTGCTCATATTGTTGAACAAGTAGATCTATTTTATTATCTTTGACTTGATTATTACCTTGGTGAGTTATTAATAAAGAGTTCCAAATTTCTTTTGCGGTTTCACATATAAAGATCCTTTCGTACTCTTTACGTGGTAGCGCATTATAAATAACCATTTTTGCTTCATTATTTTTAGCAAGTTTTCTTTTTAAATCATCATTTTGTTTCAAAAGGTACGATTTCATCTTTCTTTGTTTTGGGGTTATTTTGAATAGGTAAAAAATCAACATTGGTAATAACATGGAAAAGATCTAAAACTTTCGATTTCACATAAGTTTCGAATCGATTTTTCCAATATAAAAATCCATCACTTTCAAATAGTGGTGGTCTTTGCATAGATTGCCCTTCTAAATATTTTTCAGATTCCATAGATCGTTACAAGTTTTAAAATACAATATATTTTAAAGATCTTGCAAGACGTGGCTCCTGATACCAATTGTGGAAAACTAGAAGGGGGGTTGAATAGTTTTACGTCCTTTTTAAAATTTATAAAACCAAGTTTGTTTTAAAAACTTCAATTCTAGTTTATGTGATCTCAATACTTGCACAATATGAACAATTATATAGTTACTAACTAACTAAGCTAATATTGTAAAAGTAAATAAGTAAGTAATGAAAAGAGTTGGAAAGATCAAACCACAACACAAGGATTTATAGTGGTTTGGCTACAAGGTCACCTTGCTTGTTCCTACTCCACTCCCCGAATCACCTACTCGAGAGTATTCTTCACTATGTCAACAAACTCCCTTATGGCAGAGAAAACCTTACACACCAATTTACACACCACAACTTCGTCACAACTATATCACAACTTCCACACAACTTCTTCACACCAATCTACTTCACACCAATTCTTCTTCACACCTTTCTACTTCACACCTATCTACTTCACACCAATCTTCTTCACAATTACACTACTTCACTACTAATCAACTTCTTCTCCCTACATAACTTCTATTTCTCCTAAACTACTTATTACAAACACAACACAACTTCACAAATAATATACACAATATACACAACTACTCTTCAATACAACTTGAACTTAGTTGTAGAAGGAGTATTCTTCTTTTGCACTTTAGATGAGAAGGGATTGAATCACTTAAAACAAGGATTAGTAATCTAATTTTCAAATGATTTTGGGAGATGTTTAGAGACTTTTAGATCTGAAATTTTCGTGCAAAAGGTGGGGAAAAATTCCAGATTTAAGATGGTATTTATAGGAGAAAATTTCTGACAAATTCTGACACAGGAGCCTGGCCGGTTGATGAGTGTGTAAATACTCATCATTTTTACCTTTTCTGAGTTGCCAAAACATCTAAAAACACTCAATATTGAATCAAAATAGTGAAAATATCCCAGGAATGTGTTTTACATGTTTCAAATACAAAACAATCAAAAATAGATGAAAAACGTACAAAGTTTGCAAAATTAGCAGTTTCAGTCCCTCAACTTTCAAAATTTGTCAAATCTAGTCCCTGGTTGTTCTAAAAACTTGAAAAAGTCACCAAAGGCCCTTTTAAATCAAAAAGTTACACAATTAGTCCTTTGGTGCAAAGTTTCACAAAATGTCAAGTTTATTCCTGAAGTTTGGAAAATTGTCAAAATGGTCCCTGGGATATTAAAACTTTGAGAAAAACAAATTTTGTCCTTGTACTTCTCATATGTGATAGGATTGGTCCTTGATTGGCAAGTTTGGTGAAATTACACAACAGGTCCTTGAAGTTTGAAAGTTTGGCAGATTTAGTCCCTGAAAATGGAAAAATCATCTCAGGTCCTTGAACTATTCATCATATGGCATAAAATACCCTTGGAAAGACTTTGGAAGAATGCCAAGTTTCACCCCCAACTTTCGGCTTATTACAAATATGGTCCTTGTGAACTTAAGATCCAAAACCGGACCCTTAAATGTTATTACCCAATCCAATACAAATCCAATCCACAACCAAAGCCCACCCTTCCCTTATTCTTGGCCCACTCCACTCCAGCCCAACACCTTAATAATACACCAGGGTCAAAAGTTGACCCTTGGTCAAACCGAGTCAAACAACCACCCTCTCCCACCTTTCTTTCCCCCCCAACTTGCACTGTTCCCCCATCACATCACCACCACCCCATCTTATCCCACCGCCCAAACCATCACCCCCACCACTTTCACCTAATAATCCAACAAGCATTTAATGCTTCCCGCTCCAATTGGTATTATCAGAAGCAAATTGCAAAAATTCTTTTTCCCGCCAAAACACGTGGAGGGCTATGATGAAGTTTCAGTGATCCAATGGCCCCAATTGTTGATGGGAAATGCTCAGAGAAGGCAAGGGAGCCCTAATTCAAGCTATAAAAGGGAGAAGATTGCAAGGAAGAAGACAAGTAGTTAATTAAGTTATTTTTGTGTCGAATTAAATTAAGATTTCAAGTTCAGTTGTAATTTTCATATTTCAAGCATTGTAGTAGTTATCTTATTGTACTTTAAGTCTTTTAAGGTAATAAAAATCCAAGTTTCAGTTCTGTTTTTGTTAATGCAATTTACTCATCTTTTCTGAATTTCTAAATCACCTTAAGTTGTGAATTATATCAATGATCATGGACTTTTAGGATCACTTAGGTTCCCTTAAGCTTGATAAAGCTTGTAGAGACCATAAAACTCAGTACTAGTAATAAATATCAAAAATTATAAAAATAGTCAACATAAGTCAACTGTGGTGGTTTTGAGTTTGATTTCAGGTATTTAGAGGCATTGAAGGGCAAGCTTGGAAGTGGATAAGCCTATCTAAAGATAGGCTTCTGTGGAAAACCCTTTGTTCATGCTGAGGGTAGTTTGTAAGCTTTGCTCATTTTGATTTTCCTCTAAAATCTTAATTCCTTATAATTTCTGTAGCATAGCTTATTTCTTGCTTATTTGTGCTTATTCAGTGTTAAATAGTCATAATCTAGCTTAAAATCAGTAGGTTGTTTATTAATTCTCATAGTTGTTTACAGTTCATAATTTGGCAGTCAAATTAGTCCATTTAATAATCTTGGGTGATTGTTGTTAAAACCAGTGAACAAGTGTTTGATTCAGCTTAACACAGCTTAAGTGAAGTTCTGGAACCAAGTTTTGTGTCTAAAACCTTGGATCTCTTTGAAATCTATAAAATCGGTCTTTAAAAGGGGTGTTTTGATCAGCAAAGTACTTGGTGTTGCAGTTTAAGTGTGGTGTTGTTTTCTGATGATACATGACCATTAGGATCTTATCGACTCAGAACATCATAAAAACTTGGCCTTGTTTCACCATAAGTCAAAATCACAACTCAATTGGGTCAAGTTCATAACTGTGTTGATTTTCAAGTAGTATAGGTGTTAATTTGGTTCACAAGTGTGAGTTTTAGCTTTATCAAGTCTTATTCTAGCTTAAGTAACATAAAACAGTCAATAAATCAAGATCAAATCTCATCAAAGTCAACGTTTTTCAAAATCTTAAAAAGTCAAAAATTGCTTTCATCTCAGAAAACCAAAACTTGGAGCATTTATTGTGATTTTTGTGTTAAGTTTGAGACCTTGAGCTTTTCAGTCATTTAAGTGTGTCACCTAGTGTACAAAAGCCCATACTCAGCTTATTTTTAAGAATTTTATACAAGCTTGTGCATTAGCCTAAAGTTACTTGCAGGGCAAACACTTGCCCTGTGCACAGATTTTTACCCATTTTCCCAAGTGCTTTATGATTCACCCAGTGGGACCCACCCTTAGATTTTTGGCTTGTTGGAAACCATACACCCCATTTTGATAAGCCAAGGCTTATTTCAGCCTTCTGAGCTTATTTGATAGGGCTGCAAGCCCCATCAAGTTTGGCCTTTGACTGAGTCTATACTGAGAACTCAGTATAAGACCCCAACTTCATTGCTTCCCCCAAGCTTCATTAATAAGCTATAAGCTCTGCTTATTGGCTTATTGGGTAGCCTACCAGTCCATCTTCATAAGTCAACCATTAGTTTGGATCCCTGACCTCTTTTATGGACCCCACAGAGGTCAAATTCCACCTAGTTCAGGCCTGTTTGGATTGTTTATCTTATCAAAGTGCTTATTTGTGTTTCATTGCTTATTCAGTGTGCTTTTTGGTTCTTGCTTGCTTATTTCTTGTTGTTAATCATCTGTGCATGCTTAGTTTCTCATTTCCTAGCTTTTTCATAGTAACTTAAGTCCTAATAAGCTAATTGCTCATTGTTTGGAAACAAGGGGATGCACACAGCTTATTTTTAAGCTAAATTAAAAGTTGTTTTGCAAAAGTTTCCTATTTTCATCTTATTGTCAGCTGTCAAAAAGAAAAACACCAAAAAAGCAAACATAAAATTAGTGATAGCTTCTATTTAATAGATTCTATCTTTTTCATTTTTCGTTTCAGCTTATTCATAATCACTTTTCCATTTTTATAATTTTCTTAATTTTCTATTACCTTTAAGTATTTAAAATGATTTTCTTAGATTTTTCCTAATCAGTTTACTAACTATTAGATTTAAAAGTAGTTTAAATAATTAATTAGGTAATATTAGTAATTAATTAGTTTTCTTAAATTTTTATTTACAACAGTAGGTTTTTATAATTTTCCAAAGTTTTATAAATTAGTTAAGACTTTTAGAAAATATATTTTTAATTTCTACTGTTCATTCTCTAATTTTCTTATTTTAATTATTTAAATTAGATTTAAATTAATTAAAAGGTAATTAATTAGTAAAATAGCCTAAACATAATTTTTAGAAGTTTTTATATTTTTGTAAGATTCATGTGATGGTTAAGTAGTTTTATAAATTTTCTCATAATTTTCTAAGTTAATTTAGTATTATTAGTAATTTAAAATAATTTAATTAGTTTAATTAATATAAGTAGTTTTAAATTAATAAAAAACTCATAAAAAGACAAAAATATTTATTTTTATTTTTTATACTTTCGTCAAGTTCATTTTTAAGTTTAGAAATTGTTTTTGCAAGTTTTTAGTTAAATTTGTAATCCTTATCATTTTTAGTTAATTTAAATTAGGTTTAAATTAGATTTTAAGTAGTTTTAATTAATTAAATAATATTTAAATATTAAAATAATCATTTTTATCATTTCATTTTCATTTTAAATTTCCTTTTAATTTTAAGTTTTCAAAAGTTCACTTGCACCCCCTGTAGTTTGTAATCTGATAAAACCCACTTTTCTGTCTGTTACGTGATTCCAAATTGTAAATTTGGGCATATATCTGTATATCTATTATTTGTGAATATTATATCATTATACAAATACCAAAATATCAGTAGCAAAATCAATTCCAAATCATCTTGGCTACTGTCCTCAGTGCCACTCATTCCCAAAAACGATTTCCAAAAACACCATTTCAATCTTGCTGGGACTTAACGACCCGGGGACACACTATACTATCACCGGAGAATTGGAACGGAGCTATCTTTGACTTGTTGACCTTGGTCAATAATATCTGACCGTTTCGGGACCAATCAAAATTTGGCGCCGCTGCCGGGGAGGTTGTTGCGTGTTTTAAAAATCGTTTTAAGTTTAGTGGTTTTCAAAACCCTCCCTGTACAAATTTCACACAATTTGTAAAAAGTTTTTGTAAAAATATCAATCATATCAAAAAAAAAGTTCATTAACACTTTTCCTGAAGTGTTAACAACACCAAAAAAAATCAAAAACAACAAAACAAACTGTGAAGTTAAATTACTTCGTTTTCTTTAAGATTACAACCTGAAACAGTTGGTTTAAGGTAAGTTCTGACATTAAATTGCGAACTGAAGAGGAATCCATTCTTTCCTCCCGCCAGCCTGCGAGTAATCTTAAAAGAACGATTTCGGTTAACGAATCAGTTTCAAAAATATTTCCCAAGGTTTTCTGCACACACACCCATAAGCCTAAAGCAATTTTTCTGTTAATAAATACGTAAAATCTTACCACCGCAAACGAAGGCTGAACACCTACCAACTGGGGGTGTGGACATAATAAGTTCCCAAACTTAAGATTAAAACTTGCCTTTATATCCCTGTGAGTGGTGTACCTTTTTTAAAGAAGCCATTCACTTGTGGTAATTAGTTTATGTTCACTGTGGTTTTGCCTCGATCTTGTTCTAAATTTTTTTTTAGTGCATGCGCACTCGGTCACAAACAAAACGTAAACATCAGAAAAACATACCCGAGCTACGTACTGTTACAGAAGAACCAAAAACCGAAATGGCCGATGGGCCACCACCACCATTACCACCCCTGACCCTCCCAGGGATGAGCCAGCTCCCGATCTCTAAAGGATGGAGGAGTTGTGCCAGCCTACCATGCAAGGGTGGGGCGGGCCTATTGCACCACTCACTATTGAGGCTACGAACTTTGGCCTCAAGCACCACATGATCCAACAAGTCCAGAATTCATGTCAATTTCAGGGATTACCGGGTGATGATGCTAACAAGCATCTTGACAAATACCTGACCGTCACCCAAAGCATGAAACAGCATGGTGTCACCGATGATGCCCTCCGGCTGTATCTCTTCCCCTATTCTCTCACTCATCATGCCACTGCATGGTTTGACCGACTTCCAAAGAATTCTATTCGTACCTTTGATGAAATGGTAACCAAGTTTTTAGCAAAATATTTTCCACCTTCCATGGTTACCAAGTTACGAAATGATATCAGCAACTTCCGGCAACGTCCCGATGAGTCTCTTTTTGAGGCTTGGGAACGTTATAAGCTAGCTATTGATCGGTGCCCTAACCATAATATGTTACAAGTTACCATCATAGACACCTTCTATAATGGTCTGACATTGAGGCACCGGGATATTCTCAATGCTGATGCTGGTGGGACCATTATGAAAAGGCGTCCCGAAGAATGCTATGACTTAATTGAGAACATGACTGCCCACCATAACTTTTGGGATTCCTCTGCGGAGAGGGATGAGTCATGCAAATCAATCATTCCTTCATCATCATCTCCTGAAATAATTGCTCTCACCAAAAAGATGGATGATATCTCTACGGCTGTGTTGAGAATAAACCAAACGATGCAAAATCAGGTTCAAAATCAACAAGTGAAAGCCGTGGCCCGAAGTTGTGAAACTTGTGGGAGCCCACATCTGTATTCCGAGTGTCCATCTACTGCTGGTTTTCCTCAAGAGAACGTTTATGCTGCTCATGGTTCCTACAACATGGGGGGTAATTCTTACCAACCACAAGGGGACCGTAATCTCTTAAGCTATCTTTCCAACAATTTCCTCGGACCTCCCGGTTTTAACCAAAATCAAAACCGTAACTCGAATCAGAATTTTAACCAAGGTCAAAACTCAAATTTCCAAAACCCGAATCAAAATCAAGGTCATTTTAATCAAAACAATTTTCAAAATGGCAATCAAAATCAAGGTTTTCAAGGAAATTTTCAAAGAAACCAAAATCAAGGGAATTACAATCAGGGTAATTTCAATCTGAGAAATAATTTTCAGGGTAACAACAATCAAAATCAAGGAAATTTTCAAGACAACCGTGTTCAAAATCCTGCTAATCAAAACGTTGTTCCACCCTCGTCTTCCTCCGATGAAGTGCTAAAACAATTCATGAAAGCACAAGAGGAAACGAATCGGTTATTGATCAGCAAGATCTCTGAGCTTCAGAAGTCTTTAAATGATCGACCCTCGGGCCCGGGTACACTACCGAGCAACACGATCGCTAACCCGAGGGGCGATGTCAAAGCGATCACTACCCGAAGTGGGGTATCATACAATGGACCCTCGATTCCCTCTACCTCTTCTTCTCCTCCTACTAAGGTAGCGGAATTTGAACCAGAGGTTACCACGGACACGGTACTTCCTACTAATAACGGAGGTGCTAACAACGTCCACCCTCAAGTTATCCCGGTCCCGAATCATAAGTCAAAAGTTGTATTTGATCCTCCTGTGAGTTCTGATGAAATCCCAAAGAATCCCCCCCCCCCCCCAAGTGGCAGTACCACTCTTTCTACTGATCCTATCATTTCCGACTCTTCCCCTTCTCTCACTCCGTTTGAGGGAAGTGACTTCCTTCTGGAAGAGGTCGAGGCTTTTCTTGCTCAGGACAGTTCAATCCCTCATGAGATTGATGAAAACTATCTTGACCCGGAGGGGGACATTCTTCTTCTTGAAAGATTGTTAAATGACGATCCTTCACCGTCTCCGTCTCCAAAAATACTTTATAAAGTGGAAGTCAAAAATGTTGAAATAACTGAAGACTTTCCTGACGTTGAGCTCAAGGACTTGCCTCCTCATCTAGAATATGCATTTCTGGAGGGTGATGATAAATTGCCCGTCATTATTGCTAAAGACTTAAAAGATGAGGAAAAGGCAGCACTCCTAAAGGTTCTTAAGTCACACAAGCAAGCAATTGATTGGAAACTCTCCGACATTAAGGGCATAAGCCCGAACTTTTGTACTCATAAAATCTTAATGGAGGATGACTTTAAGCCAGCAGTGCAACAACAGAGAAGGGTAAATCCCAAAATCCACGAAGTTATCAAACAAGAGGTTCTAAAACTTTTTGATGCGGGATTGATTTACCCTATATCTGACAGTCCTTGGGTTAGCCCAATCCATTGTGTTCCTAAAAAGGGTGGCATTACCGTTGTCACCAACGAGGATAACGAGTTGATTCCAACTCGTTTGGTCACGGGTTGGCGAGTATGTATTGACTATCGAAAGTTAAATGAAGCCACCCGTAAAGACCATTTTCCTCTCCCTTTTATGGATCAGATGCTCGAAAAACTTGCGGGGAATGAATACTACTGCTTCCTCGACGGTTTCTCGGGTTACTTCCAAATCCCCATTGATCCACAGGATCAAGAGAAGACTACCTTCACATGCCCCTACGGAACTTTTGCTTACAGACGTATGCCTTTCGGCTTACGTAATTCACCAGGCACGTTCCAAAGGTGCATGATGTCTATCTTTTCCGACATGATCGGGAAAACCATAGAGGTATTTATGGATGACTTTTTAGTGATCGGGGATTCATTCCAGACCTGTCTCTCCCACTTGGAACAGATGCTTAAACGTTGCAAAGAAACGAATTTAAGTCTCAACTAAGAGAAGAGTCACTTTATGGTTAAAGAGGCATTGTCCTCGGCCATAAAATTTCAAAGAACGGGATTGAGGTTGACAAAGCCAAAATCGATGTCATTGCTAAATTACCTCATCCCACCACCGTTAAATGTGTCAGGAGCTTTTCGGGTCATGCCGGCTTCTACCGTAGGTTTATCCAAGATTTCTCTAAGATTGCCCGGCCTATGACCCATCTCCTCGAGAAGGATGCTCCTTTCATCTTCTCTCATGAGTGCATCGAAGCTTTTGAAACATTAAAGACAAAGCTTACCGGGGCACCGATTCTTGTTGCCCCCGATTGGGACCTGCCTTTTGAGCTTATGTGCGATGCTAGTGATTTTGCCATAGGTGCAGTCTTGGGGCAACGAAAAGCAAAATACTTTCAGCCTATACACTACGCAAGCAAGACTATGACCGCGGCTCAGAGTCATTACACCACCACTGAAAAAGAATTACTAGCTGTGGTTTATGCCTTTGAAAAATTCCGGCCATACTTAATCTTGACCAAATGCGTAGTGTATACGGATCACTCGGCTTTGAAGTACCTATTTGCAAAGCAAGATGCAAATATTAAATTACTAATAATACTAAATTAACTTAGAAAATTATGAGAAAATTTATAAAACTACTTAACCATCACAGGAATCCTACAAAAATATAAAAACTTCTAAAAATTATGTTTAGGCTATTTTACTAATTAATTACCTTTTAATTAATTTAAATGTAATTTAAATAATTTAAATAAGAAAATTAGAGAATGAATAGTAGAAATTAAAAATATATTTTCTAAAAGTCTTAACTAATTTATAAAACTTAGGAAAATTATAAAAACCTACTGTTGTTTATTAAAATTTAAGAAAACTAATTAATTACTAATATTACCTAATTAATTATTTAAACTACTTTTAAATCTAATAAATAGTAAACTGATTAGGAAAAATCTAAGAAAATTATTTTAAATACTTAAAGGTACTAGAAAATTAAGAAAATTATAAAAATGGAAAAGTGCTTATAAATAAGCTGAAATGAAAAATGAAAAAGATAGAATCTATTAAATAGAAGCTATCACTAATTTTATGTTTGCTTTTTTGGTGTTTTTCTTTTTGGCAGCTGACAATAAGATGAATATAGGAAACTTTTGCAAAAAAACTTTTAATTTAGCTTAAAAATAAGCTGTGTGCACCCCCTTGTTTCCAAACAGTGGGCAATTAGCTTATTAGGACTTAAGCTACTATGAAAAAGCTAGGAAATGAGAAACTAAGCATGCACAGATGATTAACAACAAGAAATAAGCAAGCAAGAACCAAAAAGCACACTGAATAAGCAATGAAACACAAATAAGCACTTTGATAAGCTAAACAGTCCAAATAGGCCTGAACTAGGTGGAATTTGACCTCTGTGGGGTCCACAAAAGAGGTCAGGGATCCAAACTAAAGATTGACTTATGAAGATGGACTGGTAGGCTACCCAATAAGCCAATAAGCAGAGCTAATAGCTTATTAATGAAGCTTGGGGGAGGCTATGAAGTTGGGGTCTTATACTGAGTTCTCAGTATAGACTCAGTCAAAGGCCAAACTTGATGGGGCTTGCAGCTCTATCAAATAAGCTCAGAAGGCTGAAATAAGCCTTGGCTTATCAAAATGGGGTGTATAGCTTTCCAAAAAGCCAAAAACCTAAGGGTGGGTCCCACTGGGTGAATCACAAAGCACTTGGGAAAATGGGTAAAAATCTGTGCACAGGGCAAGTGTTTGCCCTGCAAGTAACTTTAGGCTAATGCACAAGGTTGTATAAAATTCTTAAAAATAAGCTGAGTATGGGCTTTTGTACACTAGGTGACACACTTAAATTACAAAAAAGCTCAAGGTCTCAAACTCAACACAAAAATCACAATAAATGCTCCATGTTTTGGTTTTCTAAGATGAAAGCAATTTTTGACTTTTTAATATTTTCAAAAAGGTTGACTTTGATGAGATTTTGATCTTGATTTATTGACTGTTTTATGTTACTTAAGCTATAATAAGACTTGATAAAGCTAAAACTCACACTTGTGAACCAAATTAACACCTATACTAATTGAAAATCCACACAGTTATGAACTTAACCCAATTGAGTTGTGATTTTGACTTTTTGTGAAACAAGGCCAAGTTTTTATGATGTTCTGAGTCTATAAGATCCTAATGGTCATGTATCATCAGAAAACAACACCACACTTAAACTGCAACACCAAGTATTTTGTTGATCCAAACACCCCTTTTAAAGACTGATTTTATAGATTTCAAAGAGATCCAAGGTTTTCGACCACAAACTTGGTTCCAGAACTTCACTTAAGCTAAGTTAAGCTGAATCAAACACTTGTTCACTGGTTTTAACAACAATCACCCAAGATTATTAAATGGACTAATTTGACTGCCAAATTATGAACTGTAAACAACTATGAGAATTAATAAACAACCTACTGATTTTAAGCTAGATTATGACTATTTAACACTGAATAAGCACAAATAAGCAAGAAATAAGGTACGCTACAGAAATTATAAGGAATTAAGATTTTAGAGGAAAATCAAAATGAGCAAAGCTTACAAACTACCCTTAGCATGAACAAAGGGTTTTCCACAGAAGCCTATCTTTAGATAGGCATATCCACTTCCAAGCTTGCCCTTCAATGCCTTTGAATACCTGAAATCAAACTCAAAACCACCACAGTTGACTTATGTTGACTATTTTTATAATTTTTGATTTTTATTACTAGTACTAAGTTTTATGGTCTCTACAAGCTTTATCAAGCTTAAGGGAACCTAAGTGATCCTAAAAGTCCATGATCATTGATACAATTCACAACTTAACGTGATTTAGAAATTCAGAAAAGATGAGTAAATTGCATTAACAAAAACAGAACTGAAACATGGATTTTTATAACTTAAAAAGACTTAAAGTACAATAAGATAACTACTACAATGCTTGAAATATGAAAATTACAACTGAATTTGAAATCTTAATTTAATTCGACACAAAAATAACTTAATTAACTACTTCACGTTTGAATGATCAAAAGAATGATCCTAAGCCCTCATAAGTCGAAAGTCGAAAGTCGAAAGTCATAAGTCGAAAGTCGAAAGTCATACTGCCAAATAATGATCCTAAGCCCTCAATTACATATCCTTCGCGTTTGAATGATCAAAAGAACCGCGAAAAAGCTAACCATCAGATGGAAAAATTTTATCAAATTTTCCAAGAGTTACACTTCGATATTAGCTTCGCGGATGCTCTTCTTCTCATGCCTAAATTTGCTTCAACAATAAAAAATCTGATAAGCAACAAAGAAAAACTCTGTGAGATGGCAAAAACTCCTCTAAATGAGCAGTGCTCTTGAAAAAGCTTCCCAAAAAGCTTGAAGATCCCGGGAAATTTCTCATTCCTTGTGTTTTCCCAGGGATGGTTGAATGCTTTGCCTTGGCTGATCTTGGCGCAAGCATTAACCTTATGCCTTACACAGTCTGGAAAAGACTCTCTCTTCCTGCTCTCACTCCAACGTGCATGACCTCGAGCTTGCAGACCGTACTATATCCCATCCTCTCGGCATTGCCGAAGATATCTTCGTGAAAGTAGGAAAGTTCCATTTTCTGGCAGATTTCGTGATTGTTGATTTCGATACTGACCCAAGAGTTCCTCTCATACTCGGGAGGGGATTCTTAAGAACGGGTCATGCTCTAATCGATGTATTTGAGGAAGAAATCACTCTACGTGTTGATGGTGAAGCCATCACATTCAATCTTGATCAGACATCAAGATACTCCTCCAACTATGACGCTGAAACGGTTAACCAAATTGACATCATCGATGTTGCGTCTGAGGAGTCTTCTCAAGAAGTCCTTGGTTTCTCAGCAAGTGGCAGTACCACTCTTTCTACTGATCCTATCATTTCCGACTCTTCCCCTTCTCTCACTCCGTTTGAGGGAAGTGACTTCCTTCTGGAAGAGGTCGAGGCTTTTCTTGCTCAGGATAGTTCAATCCCTCATGAGATTGATGAAAACTATCTTGACCTGGAGGGGGACATTCTTCTTCTTGAAAGATTGTTAAATGACGATCCTTCACCCTCTCCGTCTCCAAAAATACTTCATAAAGAGGAAGTCAAAAATGTTGAAATAACTGAAGACTTTCCCGAGGTTGAGCTCAAGGACTTGCCTCCTCATCTAGAATATGCATTTCTGGAGGGTGATGATAAATTGCCCGTCATTATTGCTAAAGACTTAAAAGATGAGGAAAAGGCAGCACTCCTAAAGGTTCTTAAGTCACACAAGCAAGCAATTGCTTGGAAACTCTCCGACATTAAGGGCATAAGCCCGAACTTTTGTACTCATAAAATCTTAATGGAGGATGACTTTAAGCCAACAATGCAACAACAGAGAAGGGTAAATCCCAAAATCCATGAAGTTATCAAACAAGAGGTTCTAAAACTTCTTGATGCGGGATTGATTTACCTTATATCTGAAAGTCCTTGGGTTAGCCCAATTCATTGTGTTCCTAAAAAGGGTGGCATTACCGTTGTCACCAACGAGGATAACGAGTTGATTCCAACTCGTTTGGTCATGGTTTGGCGAGTATGTATTGACTATCAAAAGTTAAATGAAGCCACCCGTAAAGACCAATTTCCTCTCCCTTTTATGGATCAGATGCTCGAAACACTTGCGGGGAATGAATACTACTGCTTCCTCGATGGTTTCTCGGGTTACTTCCAAATCCCCATTGATCCACAGGATCAAGAGAAGACTACCTTCACATGGCCCTACGGAACTTTTGCTTACAGACGTATGCCTTTCGGCTTATGTAATGCACCAGGCACGTTCCAAAGGTGCATGATGTCTATCTTTTCCGACATGATCGGGAAAACCATGGAGGTATTTATGGATGACTTTTCAGTCATCGGGGATTCATTCCAGACCTATCTCTCCCACTTGGAACAGATGCTTAAACGTTGCAAAGAAACGAATTTAAGTCTCAACTGGGAGAAGAGTCACTTTATGGTTAAAGAGGGCATTGTCCTCGGTCATAAAATTTCAAAGAACGGGATTGAGGTTGACAAAGCCAAAATCGATGTCATTGTTAAATTACCTCATCCCACCACCGTTAAAGGTGTCAGGAGCTTTTTGGGTCATGCCGGCTTCTACCGTAGGTTTATCCAAGATTTCTCTAAGATTGCCCGGCCTATGACCCATCTCCTCGAGAAGGATGCTCCTTTCATCTTCTCTCCTGAGTGCATCGAAGCTTTTGAAACATTAAAGACAAAGCTTACCGAGGCACCGATTCTTGTTGCCCCCGATTGGGACCTACCTTTTGAGCTTGTGTGCGATGCTAGTGATTTTTCCATAGGCGCAGTCTTGGGGCAAAGAAAAGCAAAATACTTTCAACCTATACACTACGTAATCAAAACTATGACCGAGGCTCAGAGTCATTACACCACCACTGAAAAAGAATTACTAGCTGTGGTGTATGCCTTTGAAAAATTCCGGCCATACTTAATCTTGACCAAATGCGTAGTGTATACGGATCACTTGGCTTTGAAGTACCTATTTGCAAAGCAAGATGCAAAGCCGAGACTACTCCGTTGGGTTCTCCTCCTCTAAGAATTTGATATCATTATCCGTGATAAAAAAGGAGCCGAGAACCTTGCTGCTGATCATCTCTCACGATTAGAAAACCCTCATTAGGATGTGTCCGAGAAACAGGAAATAAATGAAACATTTCCTCTCGAGACACTCAATGCGGTTGCTTTTCGTGGTGACTCTACTACCCCATGGTTTGCCGACTTTGCAAATTACCATGCGGGTAACTTCATTGTTAAGGGGATGACGTCCCAACAGAAGAACAAATTTTTCAAAGACGTTAGACATTACTTCTGGGACGACCCCTATCTCTTCAAAATCTGTGCCGATCAAGTCATCAGGCGATGTGTATACGGACAGGAAGCCGCTGATATTCTCAAGGCTTGCCATGCTGGACCCACCGGGGGCCACCATAGTCCTAACTACACAGCCAAAAAGGTGTTTGATTCCGGTTTCTACTGGCCCACGATCTATAAGGATGCCCACGAGTTAGTCAAAGCTTGTGACGCTTGTCAGCGTCACGGAAATATTTCACAAAAGAACGAAATGCCACAAAATGCCATTCAAGTTTGTGAAATCTTTGACGTCTGGGGCATTGATTTTATGGGGCCATTCCCATCTTCTCGTGGAAACAAATACATTCTCGTGGTTGTTGACTACTTGTCAAAATGGGTTGAGGCTAAGGCCTTACCCACTAACGATGCCCGAGTTGTTGTGAAATTTTTGAAATCCCTCTTTGCTCGCTTTGGAACTCCACGTGCCATCATTAGTGATCGCGGTACTCACTTTTGCAATGATCAATTTGCAAAAGTCATGCTTAAGTACGGTGTTACTCATCGTCTTTCTACCGCCTATCACCCACAAACAAGTGGGCAGGTGGAGGTTTCCAACCGGGGTATTAAGCAGATTCTTGAGAGGACCGTAGGTGAAAACCGTGCTTCCTGGTCGGATAAGCTAGATGATGCACTCTGGCCCTTCCATACAGCTTACAAAACACCCATCGGGTGTACTCCCTACAAGCTTGTATACGGGAAGGCATGTCATTTACCGATCGAGCTTGAGCACAAAGCCTACTGGCCTTGAAACATGCAAACTATGATCTTCATAAAGCGGGTGATCACCGTAAGATTCAACTCAATGAATTAAACGAACTTTGTGATCAAGCCTACGAGAACTCTTTGATCTACAAAGAAAAGACAAAGAAGATTCACGACTCTAAGATTAAGAACTGCGTTTTCAACATCGATGACAGAGTCCTTATTTTCAACTCAAGATTAAAGATCTTCTCGGGGAAATTAAAAACCCGATGGACTCGACCATTCACTATTGCTAAAGTATATCCATACGGGACTATTGAGTTATCTCAACCCGAAGGTCCCAACTTCAAAGTGAATGGTCATCGTTTGAAACACTATTTTGGAGAGGACATACCACCCATGGTTGTCCCGGATCTCCAAACTTTCCCCATGGACCAATGAATTCGGGGATCGAGTCAAGTTGGTGACTCGGTGAACAAAAATTAGCATAATATATGGGTTTTCACCCGTATTTCTGACTTCTTTCTACTTTCTACCACTCTAGTGTGGGGGAGTGGCCGTCCCCCACCTTTTGAAAAGTAAATATGTATACAAGTCTCAGTTTCAAGTTTAAAAAAAATGTATAAATGTTTATATGTACAGATAAATAAAGTGAAAAATAAAATAGATATTTCCACAGTTAGTTTCGAATATTAGCTTTTTCCGTTCAGAGATTTGGCATAATCGCTGGGACTTTGAATATTGGGGACAATATTCAATTCTAGTGTGGGGGGTGGGGGAATTCTTACGAATTTTATCACAAAATACTTTCTAAGTACCCCCATTTTAGGCCTAAAATTTTTCAAAAATTTTTCACTTTATTTCAAAATTTTTGCGGTAATCAGTCCGCCAAAGTCTAAATGACAAATGGATTGGCTATTCCAGGAGCAAACGGCTCTTGGTAAAGACATCTCAAACCCATTGATGGCTTGCAATTTGCCAAAAATTGTATGGTAAATCAACTCGCCATATCCCATAAAGCGAATGAGTTGGCTAGCCCGCAAGATTATGGCTTGTGGTAAAGGCCGTGGAAAATCCATAATTGGTAATCAGCTCACCAAGATGTTGACTTAGTCCATCAAGAGTTGGCTAGTCCAGAAGTAAACGGCTTTTGGTAAAGAATAATCAAATTCGTTGACAGCTGGTGGTTTGCTCAAAATCACACGGTTATCAGGTGTACCACAGTTCTCACACCTGGCTACTCCAGAAGTGATGGCTTTTGGTAAAGAGATTTTCAAATCCATTAAGTTTTTCTCAAAAGATTGCTAGGGACTAGCAATGTTTTAGTGTGGGGGATTGATGAGTGTGTAAATACTCATCATTTTTACCTTTTCTGAGTTGCCAAAACATCTAAAAACACTCAATATTGAATCAAAATAGTGAAAATATCCCAGGAATGTGTTTTACATGTTTCAAATACAAAACAATCAAAAACAGGTGAAAAACGTACAAAGTTTGCAAAATTGGCAGTTTCAGTCCCTCAACTTTCAAAAATTGTCAAATCTAGTCCTTGGTTGTTCTAAAAACTTGAAAAAGTCACCAAAGGCCCTTTTAAATAAAAAAGTTACACAATTAGTCCTTTGGTGCAAAGTTTCACAAAATGTCAAGTTTAGTCCCTGAAGTTTAGAAAATTGTCAAAAATGGTCCCTGGGATATTAAAACTTTGAGAAAAACAAATTTTGTCCTTGTACTTCTCATATGTGACAGGATTGGTCCTTGATTGGCAAGTTTGGTGAAATTACACAACAGGTCCTTGAAGTTTGAAAGTTTGGCAGATTTAGTCCCTGGAAATGGAAAAATCATCTCAGGTCCTTGAACTATTCATCATATGGCATAAAATACCCTTGGAAAGACTTTGGAAGAATGCCAAGTTTCACCCCCAACTTTCGGCTTATTACAAATATGCTCCTTGTGAACTTAAAAACCAAAACTGGACCCTTAAATATTATTACCCAATCCAATACAAATCCAATCCACAACTAAAGCCCACCCTTCCCTTATTCTTGGCCCACTCCACTCCAGCCCAACACCTTAATAATATACCAGTGTCAAAGGTTGACCCTTGGTCAATCCGAGTCAAACAACCACCCTCTCCCACCTTTCTTTCCCCCCAACTTGCATTGTTCCCCCATCACATCACCACCACCCCATCTTATCCCACCACCCAAACCACTCACCCCCACCACTTTCACCTAATAATCCAACAAGCATTTAATGCTTCTCCCTCTAATTGGTATTATCAAAAGCAAATTGCAAAAAATCTTTGTCCCGCCAAAACACGTGGAGGGCTATGGTGAAGTTTCAGTGATCCAATGGCCCCAATTGTTGATGGGAAATGCTCAAAGAAGGCAAGGGAGCCCTAATTCAAGCTATAAAAGGGAGAAGATTGCAAAGAAGAAGACAAGTAGTTAATTAAGTTATTTTTGTGTTGAATTAAATTAAGATTTCAAATTCAGATGTAATTTTCATATTTCAAGCATTGTAGTAGTTATCTTATTGTACTTTAAGTCTTTTTAAGTTATAAAAATCCAAGTTTCAGTTCTGTTTTTGTTCATGCAATTTACTCATCTTTTCTGAATTTCTAAATCACCTTAAGTTGTGAATTGTATCAATGATCATGGACTTTTAGGATCACTTAGGTTCCCTTAAGCTTGATAAAGCTTGTAGAGACCATAAAACTTAGTACTAGTAATAAAAATCAAAAATTATAAAAATAGTCAACATAAGTCAACTGTGGTGGTTTTGAGGTTGATTTCAGGTATTCAGAGGCATTGATGGGCAAGCTTGGAAGTGGATAAGCCTATCTAAAGATAGGCTTCTGTGGAAAACCCTTTGTTCATGCTAAGGGTAGTTTGTAAGCTTTGCTCATTTTGATTTTCCTCTAAAATCTTAATTCCTTATAATTTCTGTAGCATAGCTTATTTCTTGCTTATTTGTGCTTATTCAGTGTTAAATAGTCATAATCTAGCTTAAAATCAGTAGGTTGTTTATTAATTCTCATAGTTGTTTACAGTTTATAATTTGGCAGTCAAATTAGTCCATTTAATAATCTTGGGTGATTGTTGTTAAAACCAGTGAACAAGTGTTTGATTCAGCTTAACTTAGCTTAAGTGAAGTTCTGGAACCAAGTTTGTGGTCTAAAACCTTGGATCTCTTTGGAATCTATAAAATCAGTCTTTAAAAGGGGTGTTGGGATTAGCAAAATACTTGGTGTTGCAGTTTAAGTGTGGTGTTGTTTTCTGATTATACATGACCATTGGGATCTTATAGACTCAGAACATCATAAAAACTTGGTCTTGTTTCACCAAAAGTCAAAATCACAACTCAATTGGGTTAAGTTCATAATTGTGTTGATTTTCACATAGTATAGGTGTTAGTTTGGTTCACAAGTCTGAGTTTTAGCTTTATCAAGTCTTATTATAGCTTAAGTAACATAAAACAGTCAATAAATCAAGATCAAATCTCATCAAAGTCAACCTTTTTCAAAATCTTAAAAAGTCAAAAATTGCTTTCATCTCAGAAAACAAAAACTTGGAGCATTTATTGTGATTTTTGTGTTGAGTTTGAGACCTTGAGCTTTCCAGTAATTTAAGTGTGTCACCTAGTGTACAAAAGCCCATACTCAGCTTATTTTTAAGTTTTTTATACAGGCTTGTGCATTAGCCTAAAGTTACTTGCAGGGCAAACACTTACCCTGTGCACAGATTTTTACCCATTTTCCCAAGTGCTTTGTGATTCACCCAGTGGGACCCACCCTTAGATTTTTGGCTTTTTGGAAAGCCATACACCCCATTTTGATAAGCCAAGGCTTATTTCAGCCTTCTGAGCTTATTTGATAGGGCTGCAAGCCCCATCAAGTTTGGCCTTTTTCTGAGTCTATACTGAGAATTCAGTATAAGACTCCAACTTCATTGCCTCCCCCAAGCTTCATTAATAAGCTATAAGCTCTGCTTATTGGCTTATTGGGTAGCCTACCAGTCCATCTTCATAAGTCAACCTTTAGTTTGGACCCCTGACCACTTTTGTGGACCCCACAGAGGTCAAATTCCACCTAGTTCGGGCCTGTTTGGACTATTTAGCTTATCAAAGTGCTTATTTGTGTTTCATTGCTTATTCAGTGTGCTTTTTGGTTCTTGCTTGCTTATTTCTTGTTGTTAATCATCTGTGCATGCGTAGTTTCTCATTTCCTAGCTTTTTCATAGTAGCTTAAGTCCTAATAAGCAAATTGCTCACTGTTTGGAAACAAGGGGGTGCACACAGCTTATTTTTAAGCTAAATTAAAAGTTGTTTTGCAAAAATTTCCTATTTTCATCTTATTGTCAGCTGTCAAAAAGAAAAACACCAAAAAAGCAAACATAAAATTAGTGATAGCTTCTATTTAATAGATTCTATCTTTTTCATTTTCCATTTCATGTTATTTATAAGCACTTTTCCATTTTTATAATTTTCTAGTACCTTTAAGTATTTAAAATAATTTTCTTAGATTTTTCCTAATCAGTTTACTATTTATTAGATTTAAAAGTAGTTTAAATAATTAATTAGGTAATATTAGTAATTAATTAGTTTTCTTAAATTTTTATTAACAACAGTAGGTTTTTATAATTTTACTAAGTTTTATAAATTAGTTAAGACTTTTAGAAAATATATTTTTAATTTCTACTGTTCATTCTCTAATTTTCTTATTTTAATTATTTAAATTAGATTTAAATTAATTAAATGGTAATTAATTAGTAAAGTAGCCTAAACATAATTTTTAGAAGTTTTTATATTTTTTTAGGGTTCCTGAGATGGTTAAGTAGTTTTCTAAATTTTCTAATAATTTTCTAAGTTAATTTAGTATTATTAGTAATTTAAAATAGTTTAATTATTTTAATTAATATAAGTAGTTTTAAATTAATAAAAAACTCATAAAAAGACAAAAATATTTATTTTTATTTTTTATACTTTCTTCAAGTTCATTTTTAAGTTTAGAAATTGTTTTTGCAAGTTTTTAGTTAAATCTGTAATCCTTATCATTTTTAGTTAATTTAAATTAGGTTTAAATTAGATTTTAATTAGTTTTAATTAATTAAATAATATTTAAATATTAAAATAATCATTTTTATCATTTCATTTTCATTTTAAATTTCCTTTTAATTTTAAGTTTTCAAAAGTTCACTTGCACCCCCTGTAGTTTGTAATCTGATAAAACCCACTTTTCTGTCTGTTACGTGATTCCAAATTGTAAATTTGTGCATATATTTGTATATCTGTTATTTGTGAATATTATATCATTGTACAAATACCAATATATCAGTAGCAAAATCAATTCCAAATCATCTTAGCTACTGTCCTTGATGAGTCCTCAAACACTCATCATTTTTGGTCAAATCTGAACTGCAAAACATACAAAAACACTCAGTAATGCATCAAAATACTAAAAATATTTCAGAATTGTGTTTTATATGTTTTAGATGCAAAATGAGTAAAAACAAATGAAAAACGTACAAAGTTTGCAAAATTGGCAGTTTCAGTCCCCCAACTTTCAAAAATTGGCAAAAATAGTCCCTGTGCACATATTTTAAAAGAAAAGTCACCAAAGGTCCTTTTGAAATCATAAATTGTCATATTTAGTCCTTTGGTAAAAAAGTTAAAAAGTTTTGGAAATTTACAGTTTCAGTCCCTAAACTTCATAAATTGGTAGATTTTGTCCCTGGTGAGATATTTTTGGAAGAAAAGTCAATTAGGGTCCTTGGGAATTAAAAAAATTGTCAAAATAAGTCCTTGGAACATAATTTTCACAAATTGGCGAATTTAGTCCTTCAAGTTTCAAAAGTGACAATTTTAATCCCTGGGAAGTTTCAATTTCGAAAATTACATCAAAAGTCCCTATGGAACTATAATGTGGCAAGTTTTACCATTGGAATAATTTTGGGAAGTTTTCAGAATGGGTCCCTTCAATTTTCAGATTTGCATAATTGGTCCTTGTATTTTTAACAAACCAAATGGACCCATTTTACTTGTAATACCTAACACCCTTATAACTCCCACCAATTCCAAATCCAATCCACATATCAGATCCACCCAAAACACCAAGCCCATACACTTCTTGGCCCAAACGTACCCCATTAGATATTAATCCTCCCTCAGTCAAACCCTTTGACCCCCTCCCATCTCCTTCACCTCCTTTTTGCCCGCCAAAACCAGACAACTTTCCCTGCTCTCCCAACAAACCTGTCCCCTTCCAAAACCCTACCAGCCACCCTACACCACCTCCACAAGTCAACCCCACTTATACATCCATCTCTCCGCTCCTCCACGTCACCAATCCACAAACTCTTATAGGCATGAAAATGGAATTGATGGCTGAGATGACTCTAAAATTGATGCAATGATGGGGAATTGTTCAAGAAAGCACAAGAACATCCAAAGCAGTTTTCAGACTGAGAGGAAGAACACAAGACAAAAGCCCTAACTTAAGCTTTAGTATAAATAAAATTATTTGTATGCCATTTGAAGGCAGTAAGGTTTTAGGGTAGAAGTAGTTTAGTTTTAATTTCCATGTAGTATTAGATTTTAAAAATTCAGTTTGTAAACTCTTATCCTTAAGTTTAATGAAAGTTTTGTTTTCAAAAATTCTTTACACAGCTTATTAGTCATTACCATGCTTATTATTATTTGCTTGTTTCAATTGCTTATCTCTGTTTGTTAGTAGCCTATGTTATCCTAGTATTACCTTATTGATCATCCTGCTTAGCTTTAAGTTTCTTTTAGTAGCCTTAAAATCAAATTCAGACCCTTAAGGAGTGTTTGGTTTTGACAGGTTTGCTGTTATCATTGTTGTTTTAGAGGGTACTAATGGTTTAGATAGTATCATTTAGGTTATATTAGAGCAATGCAAACTTAAAACCTGTAGGTCATCAGTAGTATAGTCAAATTTAGCTTAACCACGAGTATTTTCATAACTGTCAGTTTTTTAGAGTTCTTAATCTTCATTTTATTGATAAAAAACTGTTTAGCTTTCTTAGTTTAGTCTCATCTTAGGTTAAAACAACATATTAACTCAACTAGGATCTGCCAAAGTTCACCAAAGACAAACTACTCATGTTCCTCAAAAAGTCAAATACTATACCTTAGGCAGAATCTCAAAAGTTCAAAGGTTTTTAATGATTTTTGTGGTGAGAGTTAGGATTTGAATTTGTTGATGCTGAATGATTGCCAGCTTGACTTTAGGAATCTGCTCTTTGAATATTTTTAAGATTTTTTTTGTAGCTTTCCAAACTGCTTAATTGAGCCTGTTGGAACATGTACATGCCCTGCACCAGTCAAATGAGCTTGTTTCACAAGCTCATCTTTTAGCCTATTCAAGCTCCTTGTGTTCTGGAATTTGGAATATAAACCCTTTGGTAGGTTGGCTTGATATGTTTTAGGTTTCCTTGCATTAGCTTTTTGGTTTTCTAGCTTATTTTGTGCCTTAAACATGCCCCATCAGGCCTGCAATGCCCTGCTCCCAGGTCTGTGCTTCAGTTTTCACAAGGCTTCTTGGGTGTTTGATTCTCTTTGACCATTTCTTGTTAGATATTGTTCTTTTCAGCTTATTAGTTTTGTTTGTGATTAAGCTTAATTGCTTGTGCTCAATTTGGATAGCTTAAGGTCTCCAAGAACACATCACCCTAAAAGCCTCAACTGTTGGTAAGCACAAGCTTGTATAAGCTTGTGAAAATTGCTCATTTGTGCTTGCCTAGTTGTTTTAGGTGTTATGTGAGCTTGTGCACTGAATTTTAGCTTGTCTATGTTTCTTATAAGCTTTTGAGCTCTTGAGCTTGACTGTGTACCCAACCACCTCAGTTCCTTACAAGCTAATTTCACAAGCTCTTTCTGAGCTTATCTGTGGGTCCTTTTGTGAGTTCCTTGGTTCATTAGAAAGCCCATTGAATAGGCTTGAAGGATCAAAGCTTGTTCTTGGCCTGGGAGCTTTTGCCCCTAGCCATTTTAGGCCTGCAATTTGCCTTATTGGGTCTGCTTGAATCTTTGGGTTTAGATTTGCTTATCAGCACTTGTAGCTTATTTTAGTGAGCTTTCACACTTGTTGTTGCTTATTTAGATCCCCCTAGTCAGCCCCTAGCTAATTTTCCCCCTAAGTGCAACTTATTAGACCTATGTGTAGCTTGTTAGTTTTCTAAGTTTCCATTTTTTAAGCTTTTAGAGTAAACTGCTTTTAATATCTGCTTTTTCTGTGCTTATTGATGATTTTCAAGTTAAGTTGTAGTACAAAAAAATTGCTCATCTTTATGTGTTGGATAAGTGTGTGCAATAAAATTTGAAAAAAAATTATATTTGCAAAAAAGTGGGTATCATGGGATTCGAACCTGGGCCATTCCTCTCACACACAGACACAACACCAACACTCACTACCAACTTGCCCTTGGGTCTTTTTCAGTAAAGCATTGCATAATTTAATATAAGTATATTAGTTTCCTGTTTTACTTATTTAAATTTTAACTGCTTTTTAACTGCTTATTTTCCGCTTATTGGTAACTTCTTATTTCACATTTTTATTTTTCTTAGGTTAGTTTTAAGTTTATTTAATTACCAAAAAAGTTTCAGAATTTTCCAAAATAATTTAGTATTTATTATAATTAAAATAGTTTAAATTTAGTTTTAATAAATAATAAGTAATTAATTATAAAAATAGCTTATTTATTAGCATTTAGGAGTTTTTATATTTTTATAAAGTTTCTGTCATATTAATGTATTTTTAGAAAAAGTTTCATAATTTTATAAATTAGTTTAGTATTTACTATAATTAAATTAGTTTAATTAGTTTAATTAAGTTTAATTAGTTTTTAATTAATAAATAATTAAATAAAAAGTCTAAAAAATATTTTATTTTTCTAATAATTTTCTTGTGTCATTAGGATCGTAAAAATATTATTTTCATGTCCGTATGGTTAGAGTAGCTCAAATTTCACTTTTTATTTCGCGCACTCGCGTTTTATTTTAATAAACTTTTACGTTTTTAAAATTTGGATTATGTTAGTAAAAGTAGGTTGTAAAATAAAGAAAAACCAAAAACATAAATAAAGTGATAGCTTCTATTTAAGCCGTTTGGCTTATTTTTCTGCTTATTTATAAGCAAATTCTGATTTTAAGTTTTTAGATTACGTTTTACGTTAATTAGGTTTCACGTTATTGTTAATATAGTATGTTTAAATCATTTTCACTTGTATTTCCGTAGTGTAATCATTCAAACCTTCATTACCCCTTTTCCTGTCCAAATTCACCCGATTACAAACCCGTTTTGATCACCATCACACCTCGTCGAGACATAATGACCCGGGGATTCCCTATACTTCCGCGGAGATTTGGTCTGAGACGTTTGACCTAGTTGACCATTCACCTGGTCAATTTAGGTTGACCGTTTGGGACCAATCAAATTTTGGCGCCGCTGCCGGGGAGGTCGTGCGCGTTATTCTAAAACGGTTTTCAGATTAGTGATTTTGGAATTCACTTCTTTGTAAATTTACCATCCTTGTGTATATTTTCATAAAAACTGTTCCCGAAAACTTTTTAAAATCAGTTTTCAACGAACACAAAAAACCCAAAAAGATTTTCTTTCTTATTTGTACAAAATGTTTATTCAAAAATCCAAAAATAATCACCTTTACCCTCTCACATCTTTGATTCTTCATCCCTACCCCTCTATAAACCTTTGATTCTTTCTATGTCGTATCCATACCATTGTGGTTGTCAATGGTGTGGTGGTCCTCATAATGGCGGGAATTGTCCCGGTTGTAGCATGGTAAAGTTAGGAGATAGGTCTGTCTATAACCAAGCTCCCTATCCTTACCATGACACATCTGATTCATCCTACCAGCCACCACATCATGAGATACTGACATATCTGTGTGAGTTTTGTGGAGGTCCTCACCAAGGATTTGACTGTCAAGCCGGAAACACGTTTGTCTATGAACAGTTTTCCGGTGATGCTCAGAACTTTGGTTATGACCAATACCCATATGATTCACCAATCTAGACTCAACAGTTTTACTATTGTGATTACTGTGGAGGTCCACACTTCAGCTCAGATTGTCAAACGGGGAATCCATATCCTTGTGACAATTTTGACACACCTTGTTATGACCAACCTCCACAGTCCCAATTGAGTCAGGCACTTCTTCCAGAAATGCAAAATATGATGAAAATTTTTGATGAACTTAAGGATTTAGTTAAAGACCTTGCCCAAAAAGACACTCATCAAAAATCCATGGAAGAATTGCTAGCTGAAGAGCAGGCTGCTAGACTAAATTCCCAAGATGCCTATGAAAAATCTATTAAGGAATCCATTGCAAAAGAAAAAGCAGCCAAATCTAGCTCTCAGGTCCGTTTTATTCCTGATGACAGTGATGATGAAGATACACTTGATATTCTTCAATTTTATAAAACTACATCAAGTTCATCAGCGGATATCCCTGCAGTTGAGATTCCATCTCAAACAACTCCTATCACACCCGAAGTTCACATTCACCCTCTGAACATGGGGGATGAGCATCTTAGCACTGTTCCTAATAAGGAATCGGACGAATTCGTAAAGTCTAGTGTTGAGAACCTTGTCCGAATCCCAAGAGAGTCACAGGGAACTTTGGATCATATGTGTGATTTACCTTCCCCTCTTGAGTGTTCAAACGATCATTTTGAGACTTTCTCAGATTTTAATGATGATTGTACATCTCATGGAGACATTGAGTATATTGAGGCATCACTCCCGCAGTCTGATGCTAATCCTCTTCTTGAGGAGTTCGCCGATGAACTTACTCACATCAATCCACTTTCACTGGAAAGTGATGATGGTCTCCTCAATTTCGAAGCCGATCTGGGAGAAATTGAAAGTCTCCTATATCATGATCCACCACTCAGTTCTTATCCCAGCAGTCCAATAGAGAATGATAATCACTTTGTTTCCGAATCATTCAATACTACTCTCACCAATCCTCTATTTGAATTCAAATCTGAATTCACTTTGATTTCTGATAATCCACTCTTTGATATTCAGAATGAGGATTGTGATGAGTCTATTCCGGAACATGAATTCACAAATTCACATCTTGTGAATAATTCTCTTCATGAGGAATTCTCCAGTGAACTCACTCATACTATGACTCCTCCGGAGTTTGATAGCCCGGGGGGAGATGCACTCAATCATGAGAATTTGCAACATCCCACCCACCCTCCCGGGATATTTACGAGCTTAACCTTTGAAATCCAAATTCAGGCTACTGAGCCTGCTCTCGAGGAAGAATATCAAATCATGATTTTCATCATGGTTTTCTTCCTTTTCTTCACCTACAGGGTGACTTCTCTTGTTCTTCACTCCTTCGGGAATGAAGATAACATCTTTGATCCCGGCATTTTCATGTATCATTATCTTGAGCCGGATACTTATCTCATCGGTGTGGAACTTTCACGTGCTTCAAATGTTTGTCCAAACATCTTGAATGAAAGTCCGATTGAGATTGTTTCTTCCACATCATGCTTCCCCAAGGACAAATGAATTCGGGGTCGAGTCAAGCTAGTGACTCGGTAAACAAAAACAGTAGCATGTACTAAGGGTTTTCACCCTAAGTGTGGGGGAGTTACCCCACTGTGGTTACTTATAAAGTGAAAATACAAAATGATATTTCCACATTTAGCTTGTAATGTTGTCTTTTTACGTTCTAAGAGTCAGCATAATAGCCGTGGCTTTGAATATTGAGGACAATATTCATTCTAAGTGTGGGGGGGGGGGGGGGTATTTCGCTATTCTAGCTAATTTTCTCACATTTTACTATCTAATACCCCCGTTTTTGGCAAAAATTTTAAAATTTTTTCACTAAAGTTCAAAATTTTTTGTGGTTATCAGTCCACCGTGTCTAAACGACAAAAGGGATTGGCTAGTCCAGGAGCAAACGGCACTTGGTAAAGATATATCAAATCCGTTGATGGCTTGCAATTTGCCCAAAATTGTATGGTAAATCAACTCGCCGTATCCCATAAAGCGCATGAGTTGGCTAGCCCGCAAGATTATGGCTTGTGGTAAAGGCAATGGAAAATCCATAATTGGTAATCAGCTCACCAAGATGTTGACTATTCCATCAAGAGCTGGCTAGTCCAGAAGCAAACGGCTTTTGGTAAAGACTAATCAAATCCGTTGACAGCTGGTGGTTTGCTCAAAATCACATGGTTATCAGGTGTACCACAGTTCTTACATCTGGCTACTTCAGAAGTGATGGCTTTTGGCAAAGAGTTTAAAATCCATCAAGTTTTCAAAACAGTTTATTGCTAGGGACTAGCAATAGTTTAGTGTGGGGGATTGATGAGTGCTTAAACACTCATCATTTTTGGTCAAATATGAACTACAAAACATACAAAAACACTCAGTAATAAATCAAAATACTGAAAGTATTCCAAAATTGTGTTTTATATGTTTTAGATGCAAAATGAGTAAAAACAAATGAAAAACGTACAAAGTTTGCAAAATTGGCAGTTTCAGTCCCCCAACTTTCAAAAATTGGCAAAAATAGTCCCTGAGCACATATTTTAAAAGAAAAGTCACCAAAGGTCCTTTTGAAATCATAAATTATCATATTTAGTTCTTTGGTGAAAAAGTTAAAAAGTTTTGGAAATTTATAGTTTCAGTCCCTAAACTTCATAAATTGGCAGATTTTGTCCCTGGTGAGATATTTTTGGAAGAAAAGTCAATTAGGGTCCTTGGGAATTAAAAAAAAAGTCAAAATAAGTCCTTGGAACATAATTTTCACAAATTGGCGAATTTAGTCCTTCAAGTTTCAAAAGTGACAATTTTAATCCCTGGGAAGTTTCAATTTCGAAAATTACATCAAAAGTCCCTATGGAACTATAATGTGGCAAGTTTTACCATTGGAATAATTTTGGGAAGTTTTCAGGATGGGTCCCTTCAATTTTTAGATTTGCATAATTGGTCCTTGTATTTTTAACAAACCAAATGGACCCATTTTACTTGTAATACCTAACACCCTTATAACTCCCACCAATTCCAAATCAAATCCACATATCTGATCCACCTAAAACACCAAGCCCATACACTTCTTGGCCCAAATGTACCCCATTTGATATTAATCCTCCCTCAGTCAAACCCTTTGACCCCCTCCCATCTCCTTCACCTCCTTTTTGCCCGCCAAAACCAGACAACCTTCCCTGCTCTCCCAACAAACCTGTCCCCTTCTAAAACCCTACCAGCCACCCTACACCACCTCCACAAGTCAACCCCACTTGTACATCCATCTCTCCCCTCCTCCACGTCACCAATCCACAAACTCTTATAGACATGAAAATGGAATTGATGGCTGAGATGACTCTAAAATTGATCCAATGATGGGAAATTGTTTAAGAAAGCACAAGAGCATCCAAAGCAGTTTTCACACTGAGAGGAAGCACACAAGACAAAAGCCCTAGCTTAAGCTTTAGTATAAATAAAATTATTTGTATGCCATTTGAAGGCAGTAAGGTTTTAGGTTAGAAGTAGTTTTGTTTTAATTTCCATGTAGTATTAGATTTTAAAAATTCAGTTTGTAAACTCTTATCCTCAAGTTTAATGAAAGTTTTGTTTTCAAAAATTTTTTACACAGCTTATTAGTCATTACCATGCTTAATATTATTTTTTTGTTTCAATTGCTTATCTCTGTTTGTTAGTAGCCTATGTTATCCTAGTATTACCTTATTGATGATCCTGCTTAGCTTTAAGTTTCTTTTAGTAGCCTTAAAACCAAATTCAGACCCTTAAGGAGTGTTTGGTTTTGACAGGTTTGCTGTTATCATTGTTGTTTCAGAGGGTACTAGTGGTTTAGATAGTATCATTTAGGTCATCAGTAGTATAGTCAAATTTAGCTTAACCACGAGTATTTTCATAACTGTTAGTTTTTTAGAGTTCTTAATCTTCATTTTAGTGACAAAAAACTGTTTAGCTTTCTTAGTTTAGTCTCATCTTAGGTTAAAACAACATATTAACTCAACTAGGATCTGCCAAAGTTCACCAAAGTCAAACTACTCATGTTCCTCAAAAAGTCAAATACTATACCTTAGGCAGAATCTCAAAAGTTCTTTGGTTAGCTTTAAGTTTATTTAATTACCAAAAAAGTTTCAGAATTTTCCAAAATAATTTAGTATTTATTATAATTAAAATAGTTTAAATTTAGTTTTAATAAATAATAAGTAATTAATTATAAAAATAGCTTATTTATTAGCATTTAGGAGTTTTTATATTTTTATAAAGTTTCTGTCATATTAATGTATTTTTAGAAAAAAGTTTCATAATTTTATAAATTAGTTTAGTATTTACTATAATTAAATTAGTTTAATTAAGTTTAATTAGTTTTTAATTAATAAATAATTAAATAAAAAGTCTAAAAAATATTTTCTTTTTCTAATAATTTTCTTGTGTCATTAGGATCGTAAAAATATTATTTTCATGTCCGTAGGGTTAGAGTAGCTCAAATTTCACTTTTTATTTCGCGCACTCGCGTTTTATTTTAATAAACTTTTACGTTTTTAAAATTTGGATTACGTTAGTAAAAGTAGTTTGTAAAATAAAGAAAAACCAAAAACATAAATAAAGTGATAGCTTCTATTTAAGCCGTTTGGCTTATTTTTCTGCTTATTTATAAGCAAATTCTGATTTTAAGTTTTTAGATTACGTTTTAGGTTAATTAGGTTTCACGTTATTGTTAATATAGTATGTTTAAATCATTTTCACTTGTATTTCCATAGTGTAATCATTCAAACCTTCATTACCCCTTTTCCTGTCCAAATTCACCCGATTACAAACCCGTTTTCATTACCATCACACTTCGTCGGGACATAACGACCCGGGGATTCCCTATACTTCCGCGGAGATTTGGTCTGAGATGTTTGACCTAGTTGACCATTCACCTGGTCAATTTAGGTTGACCGTTTGGGACCGATCAGTCCTCAGTGCCACTCATTCCCAAAAACGATTTCCAAAAACACCATTTCAATCTCGCTGGGACTTAATGACCCGGGGACACACTATACTATCACCGGAGAATTGGAACGGAGATGTCTTTGACTTGTTGACCTTGGTCAATAATATCTGACCGTTTCGGGACCAATCACCGGTCCCCTTAATTCATGGCCGGTCACCTTAATTTTAAGGGGACTGCCCCTTATAATTAAGGGGGTCGCCCAGCTGTAACGGCCAGAAAGTTTGTCTTTTAGTGGGGAAAGTTTATTTGGTGAAAAACTAACTCATTTTGGTTAAAAATTTGAATTCATATATTTAGTATGATTAAAACATTTTTCTTCATTACCAAAAGTGTTTTTCGAAAATATATAATATGTTTATATAATTAAATAAACTTTGTAATAATTAATTAAATACCCCTTTGATCATGAGATGTATTAAGCACTTGTTTATTCATACCTTAGTGATTAAATTGGATAAATTGATATAAACTTGCTTAATACTTGTTTACGTAGTAATCTTACGTTTGATGATTTTACATTTTGTGATCGTCAAAACATAGAGATATCGAAAAATATAAATAACGTTTTTATGCATTATTTATGTCAACATTTTTAACATGGATGAAGGAGGAAAATGCCATAGGGTCGAATCAGTTTGTGTAGTTCACAATGGGAACGCTGGGCATAAGGAGGAAAATAGCATTGCTTCTAATCCACCTGCACACACACACCTCGCCACTAATCATGACCACTTGCAAAGAAAAATTGTGCAAGAAAATAAAAACAGGGAGGAACTACGCCGTAGCTCTCCTGATAAGCGACGACGTAGCTAAGTTGTTGACATTGAGTCCAGGATTGAAAGCATAGTAGATGGATGGAATGAACTCAATAAAACATTAATAAAAAGTGAGGCCAAGAATCTTATGGGAGTGATTGCCCAACATAATAAAGAGGCGGAAGCTAACACCAAGGTAATTGTAAAAAAATACCATTGGTGTGAGGCAATTCCCATGGACAACAAAATGAGTTACGACTTATGGGCATCATGCGACCCCAATGCTGATCAATGTGATAGAGGTAGAGATAATGAAAGAACCAAAAACAACAAAAACCTATGGAGCTCCACAAATGATTGTGATAGAAGAAATATTGAATGGAAGGGAACTATACCCTTTGATGATTGGGTTCGAATCACTCATGGTGAAACGGAAAGAGATGAGAAGTGGAAGCTTTGGGGCATCTTAAATGGTCCGGATAAAGAAGAAGAACCTACCACCATAGAAAAGAAAACTCCGCAAGAAGAGAACATTGATCTCATCAATGAATGTTCTAATCATGAGGTGGAGGCTGATCCTTTAGAAAAGAAACATTGGTGTGAGTAAATCAAGACCCGTGACAACCATGAAGGGAATTATGGGCGTCTTGTGATCCATACGATGATGATTGCAATGGGGGAAGTAGCATGGCTAGAGTTGGGGATGATGAATACTTGTGGACATCAGCAAACAACAACCAAAGAAGTGATTTACCATGGCTTGACAAGTTAAGCTTCGAAGATTGGATAAAGATTAAATATGGAAGAATTGATGCTATTACAAAAGAAAAGATATGGAAAGGATGTATGAGCAAGTTTGATCCAAGTGAATGCGAAGTTAACAATGAACCATTTATTGAAAGGGAAGAAGTATACAAGACAAAATGGGGAGAAGAGAGGCGTTGCAAAAAAGAACTCATTGAGGATAAGCTCGATGATGAATTGTTTAAGGGTACGGATTCCGATGATGATGACACTGGTACAAAAATTTGTATTGGTCACGCCAAAAATGTGTGACAATATGCCTATAGTCACACACGTTTTTTTTCGTTGTGTGTCACTAAAGGTCCCGCCACCGTAGGTGGCATATGGTCACATTATTGAGTTCGTGGCCTTTTCCATCGAAAAAGAGTGACCAAAACCCCGAATATGTGTGACAAATTAGACACAAGTTTTGTTGGATTAGTCATTATCAGTGACCGTAAACACTTTATAGTCACGCGAATGTTTTTTGAGAGTAACTATTTTTCAACCTTTGGCCACATAAATATATAATGTAAGTGACACTTGAGATGATATATTCAAGTAAATGTGTATTTTTTGTGACTATTTCCCGTCCTGTGGCCACATGAATATACAATAAATGTGACGTTTGTGATGATTTAGTCACACAATGGGTGTTAATTTTTTGGAGTTAGTCACATACAATTTAACACAAAGTGGCCAAAAGTGTAAATAAGTGTGACCATATGCTATTTAAAGTGAAGAAATGTGTATTTTGTGTGACTATTGATCATCCAATGGCCACATGAAGTTTCTGTTTGCGTGGCCTTTTGTAATATTTAGTCACACAAAGCATGTTTGTTTTGGGTATTTAGTCACATACCATTAAGCAAATAGTGGCCAAAAGTGTTAATAAGTGTGACCATATGCTGTTTAAAGTGAAGAAATGTGTATTTTGTGTGACTATTGATCATCCAATGGCCACATGAATTTTATGTTTGTGGGGCCTTTTGTAATATTTAGTCACACAAAGCATGTTTTTTTGGGTATTTAGTCACATACCTTTAAGCAAACAGTGGCCAAAAGTGTTAATAAGTGTGACCATATGCTGTTTAAAGTGAAGAAATGTGTATTTTGTGTGACTATTGCCACGTGAATTTTATGTTTGTGTGGCCTTTTGTAATATTTAGTCACACAAAGCATGTTTTTTGTGGGTATTTAGTCACATACCATTAATCAAACAGTGGCCAAAAGTGTAAATAAGTGTGACCATATGTTGTTTAAAGTGAAGAAATGTGTATTTTATGTGACTTTAGATCATCCAATGGCCACGTGAATTTTATGTTTGTGTGGCCTTCGGTAATATTTAGTCACACAACGACTAAAGCAAACAGCGACCAAAAGTGTTAATAAGTGTGACTATATGCATCTTTTAGTCACATTTAAAAAATCAATATATATCAAAACAATTCAAATATATATCAAAACAAATTCAAATAAATAAAATTGGAATGTATATAACTAAACAAAATATAAAATTGGAAATCCTTTTAAACACCAAGGAGTCCTAGTCGGCTTACAATAGTTTCTTTATAAGTATCTATAATCTTTTCCATAAGCAAGTAGCAACTTCGAGCAGTCTTAATCTCTGAGCAGTACCAACTTTAACTAGCAGTAGTAACTTTTGTACTAGCAGTAGTAAATACTTGGCCACATTTTCTTTGAAGTTCATGAGCTGCACTAAATCCATCTAAGCAATATTAACAACAACATGATCAGCAGTAATTCAAACAAAATCATGAAGACTTTTAATCCAAAACAATGAACATACTAATAAAATTTGCAGTTAAACTTACAAGTTTTTCTCCCATTGATTTAATCTCATCATCTGGATATAAAAGCCTTGAAAATGTAGGCTGCTGCATATCAACACATCAGGATGAGAGCAGGACTAGAACATGTCAAAGCTCACAACATAACATAACTAGATGAGCCACTGGTTCAACTATCTGCACAAACATGATAGGAGAGTTAATACTAGTACCACGTTAGTACTGCTAGAGCAGAGTTACAATTTCTTTATTTATTTTGATCGGGAATTTTTTTTCATCTAATTTAGTCATTTTTATGTTCCAAATAGATTAGAAATTTTTTTCTATTTTTTATTTCTGAAAAAACAAAAATGGATTCATGAAGGTTTAATTACTGAATTGCTTCCCAACTATTCATCTATTGTATTTTTATGCAAATATGGAGCAAGAAAACTCTATGAAGATTTCTTTAAAAATAGGAATCCTTTATGATATAAAATATATATATATATATATATATATATATATATATATATATATATATATATATATATATATATATATATATATATATATATAAATGAAGTAAATATATATACAATTGTATTTCAAATTCAATAAAAATTGAATGTATATAAATGAAGCAAATATATATATTTAGTCCTGCATTTTGTTCACTAATATTTGGTATCATAGTTGGTGGTGTAACCTGTAGAACCGGTTCGTCGTGGCTCAAGCGTTTTCGTATGTCCGATAGTTTTAACAGGTTCCTATATGTATATATAAAACACGGTACATTAGTCATGTATGTAAAACTAAAAAAATCAAAGGTGGATGTTTTATTACTTACCACTGTTTCTATTACTGGTACGTTTTCCAAAGTTTCAATCGCCATTGGAGCGGTCACCTGCAATATAAATTAAGAAATATAATGGTGTTATCATTAGAAAATGAAATTGTTAACAACATAAAAAGTGGCTTACATCTGAGTCTAATGTCAGTTTCTTTCTGCAAAAAAAATATGTGAAATGTAAGAAACTAAGGCACTAATAACGCTGCATAATATAAGATCTGCCAACCATGAAACCGTAAAAATATACATTGGTTGGCTTTGGTGACTGAGATGGAGCATACCCACGCCTCGAAAATTAATAAGCATCAAAAATCCATCTGAGGGAATTTTTAGCCAGGCATCCCATGTATCATCCTCACCCGTGAAAATAGCATGTACCCCCTGCAAGAAACAAGTAACGTGATTAATGCTAACATAAAAGACGACAACATTAGATATCCCAAATATAAGTTTAGCCTCAAAAACAAACATATGGGTTGCATATCAACTCGGGCAACAAATAATATACAATTGATTGCAATTTTATGCAGTGCCAAACGTGGAACGAATAAATGTCAAATACATTACCAAGCAAACAAACCACTAACATTTGGTACAAATGAAACAGTTTGACAAAAAGCAACCATATTTGAGTTAATTTCCTATATAACATATGTTATGTTAATCTTTTGATAGATAACTTACGCAACTGCGATAAGCAAACTCCAACTGTTCAGCAACATCCTCCCCGAGTAGAAACCAATCAAGACTCCCTTTACGAGCAAAACAGTGGCCTCTTAGAACACGTCGATTATCTTCATTCCAATAAACAATAAAACTATATTTCGTCTTAATAAGTCTACCTGCAACGATTACCACAACACGAATTTATAATCAAAAACATGTTTTAGGCTAGTTTAATCCACGAAAATCAATTTAAATCATTTTGTATTCGATTACACATTTAAGAAAATATAAATTAAATATGTGTTTGAGCATACCCATGAACAGAGTAGGATAGGTGAGATGAGGGTAATGGTGGCTCGACTGTGATGCTGGTTGTTATCTCGAACCAAACAATCGAAGCAAACAAAGTCTCCCATACAGTTCCCTTGTCTTGATGACGGTGATGGCGTGGAGGAGCGATGATTGGTGGAACGACGGAAAGATAAGGCGGTGAGTTATGGCGGTGGTATGAATCGGTTCCAGAGAGAAGGAGAAGAGATGAATAGAGAGAAGATAGATCTGACTAGTGTAAGTGTTAGTGTTTTGATTTTGGGGGAAAAAGGGAGGGATCTTGAGTGGGAGATTGAAATTTTTGGTGAAAAATTAGGGGTGGGGATCAGTGTAAGTGTTAGTGTTTTGATTTTGGGGAAAAATGAGCTTGAAATGTTTAATGAGTTGAGCTCAATCTCATATAAATTCGACTCGAGTTATTGTTGAATACTCGAGCTTATAAGTAATATAAAATATATTTTTTTTTATTTATTTTTTTAAGTGTACTAAGTGTAAATATTTATTTATGAATGTGTCAAGCTTTTCGAGCTGAAGTCGAACTGAATTCAATTCTTAGGTTATATTATATTTCAATTTTAATTTATGTCAGAAAACACATCTTTACAGATAAATCGAGCTTTTCGAGTCAAGCTCAAGCCGAGTGCAAACTTTCTCGATCCCGGATAACAATATCGAGAGGGTGATGGAGGCTTGACTGTGATGGTGGTGGATGTGGTGGTTATCTCGAACCAAACAACCGAAGCAAACAAACTCTCCCATATAGTTCCCTTGTCTTGATGACGGTGATGACGTGGAGGATCGATGGTTGGTGGAACCACGGCGAGATAAGGCGGTGAAGTGTAGCTGTGAAATCCAAAAAATTTAAATTAATAAATACCCAAAATACCCTCAAAATTCGAACATATGAAAAGGCTGTCAATTAATTAAGACATTTCATTACGACATTAACCTAAGTATTTTAATATTTAGCTTTCGAACAATGAAGGTTATACGATTAATAAAACTTATGATAATATAGTTTGTATCATTAAAGAGAGAAAAAAATCACACAAGTAAAGAAGTCTTTGGACAAAATTTGGGTTTCGAACTTGTACACTAAAATATATCGTACGTTAAAATGTTATATGGGCCGAACCTATGTAATTTTGTATACACATCTATATATGAAATAAAGGTTAGTGCTTTGATTTAGGAAACAAGTTATGAAATTCCAAAAATCCCACTAAATCAGCCGAGGCCCAAATTTCGCCTCAAATCTCGACTCTTTCTATGTCAAATTTTATAACTTACCTAAAATTATCTTAGGGGCTCTTTGACTTTCGACCCTATCTAAACCCCCAACAATTTTTTTTCCTTTTCTCCTCATTGTTAACCGCATATAAACAAACACAACAGAAACCCTAAACTACACCAAGTAACGGCATAATGTTTTTTTCTTCCATTATGTTTCTGTGAACTAAATATTTCCACAAGTTAAACACTCACATGAAAGCCTTAAAACCAACAACACACGTGGCGGCAGCCCCATCTTTTTTTCATTCTGATCGATCAAGGAGTAGAGCAAAGGAGTTTCATTGTGACTGTGAGCTTATGATCGCAAGTCTTTTCCCTTCGAACGAAGCTTGGGGGCTTCTCAACTAGGGTCCTGTTCGTTGGTTTAATTTGCTCGAGGAAAGGGATTATACTATTTATTAGCTTGTTCGAGGGGTTGCGGTTTCGGCTAACATTGATATTCGATCGTAGTTGTTTTGTTTCCGTCTTCTTGTTCGGGTGGCACGAAACAAGGGTAAGGTTTCTTGACTCGTTCTGGTGTTGTTGTTCGTTCGTACCTTGCTACTTTCTTGTCGAATGCATGCTGTTTTCGTTTTGACATAAAGGATCACATAAATCATGCATACTACACATAAAATGACGTTCACATTTTAGTTACTCACATATATATAAACATCATGCATGCAACCTTGTGATGTTCCTTTTTAGTTTATGACCTTCAGATGGCACTATGAATATACACGAGTAATAAAAGAAACCTATATACAATCGACATATAGCCTGTTGAGTCTAATTGTTTGTTTGTAATATAAACTAGTAAATACGCGAGACGACATATGCTTATCTTACCCTTTTCGGATTAAACATAAAGAATTGTATGCCTACTGTTTTCGAATGGAAAATAGACGAAAAGGATTTCGGTTTGATTTTATGTCACTTTTTGAATCGGAAATAAAGGGGTCTCGGCTTGGGTTTTTGTATCATAAATTGGTTTAATCTCGAAATAAATATGTGTCGCGGCTTTGGTTCGAGCTAGGGTTGGGTAATTCGGTTTAAAAAGGATATTAATAACGATTAGGATTAGAGTTTTGGAAATGATTTCGGTTTTGAAACTAATAAGGGTTCGACGTGTAAGTGATTAAAATATAGAATGGTGCGGCTCGATTTCGGCATTTTTTTTTCTCTGTAATGGATTAATACGAAGAAGAAGGAGATGCATGTATGGAATATTTGTTAAAACTAACATATGACTTAATTGATAAATGACTTTATACCCTACACTTTGTTATTTGACATTTTAAACCTTAAAGTTTGCAATATTGTCATAATTTACCCTAATATACTAATAATGTTTCTTTTGAATATTTTAACTAAATTAATTATTAATTGGTATTATAAATGGCTAATATTGCTATTCCATAAATTACTGAATCCGGAAACCTGCTGATTATGGAAAGTTACTAAAAATGGAAAGCCGACAAAAATGAGCAATCTAATTAAGAATAAATATTAATAATAAGCCGATCATTAATTCGTGTAGATCCGCTGAAAAAGGAGTAACTTCTGATCTTTGTGTCTTCTGGTGTGTTTTGCATTTGCGGTTAAGGTACAGATATTCTAACCTTTCAGTAAGGTTTCTTATGACTCATGATACGTTCCATTGCCACTATTATGATTTCTGATCTTTATACGATTGATATCCTTGGTTCATTTGTTAGTCTAATTTCGTATGAAGACCCTTTTAAAAATTATAACCTGATGACTTTTGAGAAAAACTATTTTTGAAATGATTTATGTGATTACGATACAATGCCAGTTTTATATGAAGGTTTTAATGTCTTTTATGAAATGTGCTTTTTTTTAAGTAATACTTTTACGATAAAAAGGTTTTAAATAATTTTCAAAAGTCCTTAATCTGTTTTATTTTCTAAGATTTCTCATGACTTTCTTTAACATCTTTTGATTATATAACTTCAAATTTTGAACCTTTGCTATGAACCCTTTTGCTATTATGAACCTCTGATTTGAACCTTATGATATGAATCTTTGATTTGGACCTTGGACTTGAACCATTGCTATGCTTCCCTTTGTTTGATTTGTATTTGATTGACCCAGTTTTGTTATGATTTGCTTGATACTTGTTACATGCTATAGTCCTTATTCTTATAGCATTCATATGCCCTATTTGTTGCCCATTATTTGATTAATTTGTAGCCAGTCATGGGGAGTCCATGGCTTGCCACTGATGCACCAGTGGTATTGACACTATCTGTGGAGGTGGGTTTTAGTCCACAACGTTCCCTTTAAGCTAGCTATTCAGGCCTATATTTATTATTGTATATGTTTACTTAGCCTAGAGCTTTGTGCATATATATTTGTTTTTGCAGGGAGCGTATGGATCCATCCTAGGTACTTTGTTTCATTTTGAATTTGGTGAATGGGTATGTGTATGTAATGCACTCCATTTCACATTTGGTACATCGAGCTAGCTACTCTATGTACAATTTGATATATGATTATTGGGCATTTCTGTTACTTCTACTATATATGTGATCCTTGTTGTTCTACCTTCCTTATTGTTATTGACTTATGCTTTCCTTAGTTCATTTACTTACACTTATGATTCATTCCATTTTCCTTTGATTTATTTGATATTCCTTATACGTATTCCCTTTGATCATATTCTGTTGATTCTATCATATGTTCCATATTCTTTGATATTCGTCTCAACAGGTTTGCTTGGATTCATTTCGGATTCACTTTCGTTTCCCTTTTGTTATTAGCTTTTGTCTATTTATATCTGTTCACTGGGCTTTTTAAGCTCAGCCGCATTTCTTTTCCTGCGGCAGGTTATTTAGAAGGAAGCTGGGTTTGAGGGAAGAGTGCTTAGGAGCTTTTAGTGGACTACTCAGTTGATAGCTCCCCGTGGATTAGAGATGGACTTAGAGATTTCTCTTTTGGTTCTTAGTTTATAATTAGTTTAGAAGCTGTTATGCTTAGTTTTAGCACCTTAACATTTATTAGATTTGCTTTATAACCCTTGTATTATTTAATGTTTTCCGCTTGCTTATGTTCTGATTCGACGCCGTAATGTTACACTTTATCCCTTTTTGGGTTGGGGTGTTACAATTATGGTATCAGAGACAGGTTTGATCGGCGGATTCAAAACCCGTAGAGCTTAGGCTATGACCTATGGGTACTAGGCCCTTTACGTTTTGCACCATAAGAGTTAGGGAACAACCTTTGAGAATTTTGCTTTAGGATTTCCCACCTTGAAGAAACTTAAGTTATGACCGGTGAGGAATGGGTAGACTATAAGATATTTTTTTATATATATATCCTTGTTTCCGCATCACTCTGATTCGTGCTTTACTTTTAGTTAAGCCCTTTAAGATTTCTCCTCCCGTAGATTTGAAACTTATGATTTTGCACAATATGAGATTATTGACCAGGTAAGTTTAGAATGCGTTGAGAATTCTGCGGTAATGTTTGACATTATATAAGCTTTATTTTCTTTTGATTCTAACCTCTGATTCATTGTTAAACATTTAGATGCCTCTTCGATCATTCTAAGAATTCGCATGACCATGATGTGTTTGACACATTCTGTGATTCCTCTTGCTTTTTCTAAGCATATTTAAGTCTCCCTACACTATTAGATTTTTCCCTATTTATTTCAATTCCTATGAGAAATCTTGTGGTAATTAATCACGAGTATAGGAATGTCTCCCTCACTTTTGAATGATAAGGTTTGCTATGCTGATATGTCCTTCCTTGGAATGTTAAATTCAATATTATTTCGGTATGGATTTGGTTGACTGAGCATCAAGATGCTAACTACTGTCATACTACGTCTCTCCTTTAACATTTTGAACCACTCTGATTTAATTCTATCATGATTTCTGATTGTTAAATTTTTGTTATCCTTGATAACCTGGAAACTCGTACGTTATTTTCACGGTTGTAAATTTTTCCAAGCATCTATTCTCGTTCCCATAGGATGAATCTCACCTTGAGAGTCATTTTGCAGTATGAGATTTTCTGATAGAATCCCTGAATGAACCACTAAGATTTACACCAGATTGTGAATTTGCTTTGACCTAGCACTGAGAGATTGTTTAGAAACGACTCGAGGTTGAATATGATTTCCATAAAGGTATGTTTATATGATGCAAGTATTATGACGCCTGGCCAACGTGATAATAATTACATCATATAACTTGAACTTATGGGGATCATAGGATGTCTTTGAGAAGTGCCTGAGAACAGTAAAGTTTGATGAGACAGAACCCTATCCGTATAGAACGACGTTTTGCCTATTATTTTAGAAACTCCCTATTGAACAACACCAGTCGAATTGAGAGAACTGGAGAAGAAGCAACCAAAAACTAGGAAGTGGTTTTGTTTGTCTGAGTGTATCTATTTGGAGTGCTTCAAATTTTATTAGCGATGAAGAAGGATAGTAGTAGGAGATTATGTATTGATTTTTGGAAGCTAAACCGTATTACTGTTAGAAACCATTATACTCTAGCTCGAATCGACGATGTATCTGATCAACTTTATAATGCGGAGTTTCCTTTTAGATGGATTTATGGATTGAAGTATTCTTAGCAATTTTCTTTCGTATTCGTAACGGCCACTGTGACTGTTAATGATGCTAATAATATTAGCTAATACTTTGACTGTTTTATGGACTTGATGGATCATGTCTTTCATAAGTACTTAGACAAATTTGTCATAGTATGACATCTTAGTACATTCAGAGACGAAGGAGAACCATGAGAATCATTTTTGTATTATGATTGGAAACCTTGCGTTAGAAGACACTTTATATATCCTGGAAATGTGATATTAGTTGAAACGAGTGGCATTCTTAATTGATGAAGAATTGTGGAAGATGTTCACGACTTACGTTATCGTTGAGGAATCTTGAGTAAAGGAGATAAGCTTATTGTAGATGAGGACTGAACTTTAGAAAAGCTGAAATAGAAATTAGCTTCCCTACTTTCCGGTGGTATAAATTTTATATGTTTTAAGAAGAGACTTGGTTATGCCCTATGCAACACGAGAAGGTTATTGCTTACACATCCAGACAATTAGGAAGCTCAGGAGCAAGATGGCGGATTATGATCTGTATTAGAAGACTAGGAAGAAGTGGTTATGATTGAGGCATAATTCTACTTTCTATATCCCTCTTAGTGGTACTAAGGTGTATAAGGGATCTAAAGAAAAATTTTCAGATGGAACGACATGAAACTAGTTGTGACAACATTAGTGACTATGTGCTTAGTATGTTAACAAGTTAAGATTTAACTTCAACACGCAAGAGAATTCCTTTATCTTGTAGATCTTGTAACGAAACCTCCTCTCACACTTAAGAAGAATGATATAATTTGAGTTGTGGTAGATCATTTGACTAAGTCAGTTCACTTGTGCCTCTTAGAATGCGTATTTAGTTAGCTAGTTGGCGTAGATCCTTCAGCATAAGATTATTCAATTACGTGGAACAATTGCAGTGATCGTGTCAAAGATTCGCATTTTTATCTCATAGTCCAAAGGGAAACTACTGAAGGCTTGAGGGACCGGACTCAAGTATAGTAATGCTTTTCACCTACAAGACTGATGAATAAGCAGAACAACTATTCAAACTTGGAAGAAGTGTTGAACAGGAAAGTTGACAAGTGTTTAGTCTGATTGTGTTTGCTCATTAGGATTGCTGACATGCAAGTGACAAGGTTTGTCCTTTCAGATTTAGTATGGACGGAGATGTTGAACACCTTCTGGTTGAATTAAGTCGGCAAGCTGCTTATTGAATGTTCGAAGTCTATTACAATGACAAATGGATTAGTTATCATGCGGAAGAGAAATTTTGAAACTTAAACCAGGATTTGTGTATGATGATTTCGTACAGAAGAGTTAGACGTTTTGGCATATAAGGAAGATTAGGATCGTGAAACATTAGTCCTTAAATTCATTCTTATCCATGCGGTTATCCTACCTATCCCATTATACATTCTGATATGATTTGATACTCCGATGCATGCTTAGTAATCGTTAGTACGAATAGGTTACCAACCTCTTTAGGAGACTTTTGGTATGTCTGATAATTCGATAGATGCCCCTCTGATTTTTTAGCAAGCTCTTAGTTCGTTCAGGATCTGATTAGACTTGTGAAATTCTCTACCATCTAGCATCACTTCTGTATTTATCCCATATTCATCTGATGTTCATATACCTCTTTGTGAGATTACGACTATCATCTGTTTCATGTTCATTTCGTATTCGTTGGATTAGGTTTGTTTTCTGTGGAGAGCCCAGGGCTATCCTAGTTTATTCTGATCGAGTCATGAGATAATTTTCCGTTTGTAAAATTTCTTTGAAGAAACTATTCCGAGCAAGCTAATCACTTTCTTTTCCCTTTCATGAATTGGTAAGTTTCCGTTTGATCTCTTCATTTTAATTTCGCAGACGAAATTTTCTTTTTAGAGGAGAAGAATTGTGAAATCCGAAAAATTTAAATTAATAAAAACCCAAAATACCCTCAAAATTCGAACATATGAAAAGACTGTCAATTAATTAAGACATTTCATTACGACATTAACCTAAGTATTTTAATATTTAGCTTTCGAACAATGAAGGTTATACGATTAATAAAACTTATGATAATATAGTTTGTATCATTAAAGAGAAAAAAAAAAAATCACACAAGTAAATAAGTCTTTGGACAAAATTTGGGTTTCGAACTTGTACACTAAAATATATCGTACGTTAAAATGTTATATGGGCCGAACCTATGTAATTTTGTACACACATCTATATATGAAATAAAGGTTAGTGCTTTGATTTAGGAAACAAGTTATGAAATTCCAAAAATCCCACTAAATCAGCCGAGGCCCAAATTTCGCCTCAAATCTCGACTCTTTCTATGTCAAATTTTATAACTTACCTAAAATTATCTTAGGGGCTCTTTGACTTTCGACCCTATCTAAACCCCCAACAATTTTTTTTCCTTTTCTCCTCATTGTTAACCGCATATAAACAAACACAACAGAAACCCTAAACTACACCAAGTAACGGCATAATGTTTTTTTCTTCCATTATGTTTCTGTGAACTAAATATTTCCACAAGTTAAACACTCACATGAAAGCCTTAAAACCAACAACACACGTGGCGGCAGCCCCATCTTTTTTTCATTCTGATCGATCAAGGAGTAGAGCAAAGGAGTTTCATTGTGACTTTGTGAGCTTATGATCGCGAGTCTTTTCCCTTCGAACGAAGCTTGGGGGCTTCTCAACTAGGGTCCTGTTCGTTGGTTTAATTTGCTCGAGGAAAAGGATTATACAATTTATTAGCTTGTTCGAGGGGTTGCGGTTTCGGCTAACATTGATATTCGATCATAGTTGTTTTGTTTCCCTCTTCTTGTTCGGGTGGCACGAAACAAGGGTAAGGTTTCTTGACTCGTTCTGGTGTTGTTGTTCGTTCGTACCTTGCTACTTTCTTGTCGAATGCATGCTGTTTTCGTTTTGACATAAAGGATCACATAAATCATGCATACTACACATAAAATGACGTTCACATTTTAGTTACTCACATATATATAAACATCATGCATGCAACCTTGTGATGTTCCTTTTTAGTTTATGACCTTCAGATGGCACTATGAATATACACGAGTAATAAAAGAAACCTATATACAATCGACATATAGCCTGTTGAGTCTAATTGTTTGTTTGTAATATAAACTAGTAAATACGCGAGACGACATATGCTTATCTTACCCTTTTCGGATTAAACATAAAGAATTGTATGCCTACTGTTTTCGAATGGAAAATAGACGAAAAGGATTTCGGTTTGATTTTATGTCACTTTTTGAATCAGAAATAAAGGGGTCTCGGCTTGGGTTTTTGTATCATAAATTGGTTTAATCTCGAAATAAATATGTGTCGCGGCTTTGGTTCGAGCTAGGGTTGGGTAATTCGGTTTAAAAAGGATATTAATAATGATTAGGATTAGAGTTTTGGAAATGATTTCGGTTTTGAAACTAATAAGGGTTCGACGTGTAAGTGATTAAAATATAGAATGGTGCGGCTCGATTTCGGCATTTTTTTTTCTCTGTAATGGATTAATACGAAGAAGAAGGAGATGCATGTATGGAATATTTGTTAAAACTAACATATGACTTAATTGATAAATGACTTTATACCCTACACTTTGTTATTTGACATTTTAAACCTTAAAGTTTGCAATATTGTCATAATTTACCCTAATATACTAATAATGTTTCTTTTGAATATTTTAACTAAATTAATTATTAATTGGTATTATAAATGGCTAATATTGCTATTCCATAAATTACTGAATCCGGAAACCTGCTGATTATGGAAAGTTACTAAAAATGGAAAGCCGACAAAAATGAGCAATCTAATTTAGAATAAATATTAATAATAAGCCGATCATTAATTCGTGTAGATCCGCTGAAAAAGGAGTAACTTCTGATCTTTGTGTCTTCTGGTGTGTTTTGCATTTGCGGTTAAGGTACAGATATTCTAACCTTTCAGTAAGGTTTCTTATGACTCATGATACGTTCCATTGCCACTATTATGATTTCTGATCTTTATACGACTGATATCCTTGGTTCATTTGTTAGTCTAATTTCGTATGAAGACCCTTTTAAAAATTATAACCTGATGACTTTTGAGAAAAACTATTTTTGAAATGATTTATGTGATTACGATACAATGCCAGTTTTATATGAAGGTTTTAATGACTTTTATGAAATGTGTTTTTTTTAAGTAATACTTTTATGATAAAAAGGTTTTAAATAATTTTCAAAAGTCCTTAATCTGTTTTATTTTCTAAGATTTCTCATGACTTTCTTTAACATCTTTTGATTATATAACTTCAAATTTTGAACCTTTGCTATGAACCATTTTGCTATTATGAACCTCTGATTTGAACCTTATGATATGAATCTTTGATTTGGACCTTGGACTTGAACCATTGCTATGCTTCCCTTTGTTTGATTCGTATTTGATTGACCCAGTTTTGTTATGATTTGCTTGATATTTGTTACATGCTATAGTCCTTATTCTTATAGCATTCCTATGCCCTATTTGTTACCCATTATTTGATTAATTTGTAGCCAGTCATGGGGAGTCCATGGCCTTGCCACTGATGCACCAATGGTATTGACACTATCTGTGGAGCTGGGTTTTAGTCCACAGCGTTCCCTTTAAGCTAGCTATTCAGGCCTATATTTATTATTGTATATGTTTACTTAGCCTAGAGCTTTGTGCATATATATTTGTTTTTGCAGGGAGCGTATGGATGCATCCTAGGTACTTTGTTTCGTTTTGAATTTGGTGAATGGGTATGTGTGTGCAATACACTCCATTTCACATTTGGTACATCGAGCTAGCTACTCTATGTACAATTTGATATATGATTATTGGGCATTTCTGTTACTTCTACTATATATGTGATCCTTGTTGTTCTACCTTCCTTATTGTTATTGACTTATGCTTTCCTTAGTTCATTTACTTACACTTATGATTCATTCCATTTTCCTTTGATTTATTTGATATTCCTTATACGTATTCCCTTTGATCATATTCTGTTGATTCTATCATATGTTCCATATTCTTTGATATTCGTCTCAACAGGTTTGCTTGGATTCATTTCGGATTCACTTTCGTTTCCCTTTTATTATTAGCTTTTGTCTATTTATATCTGTTCACTGGGCTTTTTAAGCTCAGCCGCATTTCTTTTCCTGCGGCAGGTTATTTAGAAGGAAGCTGGGTTTGAGGGAAGAGTGCTTAGGAGCTTTTAGTGGATTACTCAGTTGATAGCTCCCCGTGGATTAGAGATGGACTTAGAGATTTCTCTTTTGGTTCTTAGTTTATAATTAGTTTAGAAGCTGTTATGCTTAGTTTTAGCACCTTAACATTTATTAGATTTGCTTTATAACCCTTGTATTATTTAATGTTTTCCGCTTGCTTACGTTCTGATTCGACGCTGTAATGTTACACTTTAGCCCTTTTTGGGTTGGGGTGTTACAGTAGCGATGCATGGTGTGAGTCGGTTCTAGAGAAAAGGAGAAGAGATGAATAGAGAGAAGATAGATCTGACTGGTGTAAGTGTTAGTGTTTTGATTTTGGGGGAAAAAGGGAGGGATCTTGAGCGGGAGATTGAAATTTTTGGGGAAAAATAAGGGGCGGGATCTGACTAGTGTAAGTGTTAGTGTTTTGATTTGGGGAAAAATGAGCTTGAAATGTTTAATGAGTTGAGCTCAATCTTATATAAGTTCGACTCGAGTTATTGTTGAGTTCTCGAGCTTGTAATTAATATAAAATATGTATTTTTTTTTTTATTTTTTTAAGTGTAGTAAGTGTAAATATTTATTTATGAGTGTATCAAGCATTTCGAGCTGAAGTCGAACCGAATTCAATTCTTCGGTTATATTATATTTCAGTTTTAATTTGTGTCAGAAAACACATCTTTAAAGATAAATCGAGCTTTTCGAGTCAAGCTCAAGCCGAGTTCAAACTTTCTCGATCCCGGATAACATGATCGTGAGGATGATGGAGGCTTGACTGTGATGGTGGTGGATGTGGTGGTTATCTCGAACCAAACAACCGAAGCAAACAAACTCTCCCATATAGTTCCCTTGTCTTGATGACGGTGATGGCGTGGAGGATCGATGGTTGGTGGAACCACAGCGAGGTAAGGCGGTGAAGTATGGCGATGCATGGTGTGAGTCGGTTCTAGAGAAAAGGAGAAGAGATGAATAGAGAGAAGATAGATCTAACTAGTGTAAGTGTTAGTGTTTTGATTTTGGGGGAAAAAGGGAGGGACCTTGAGCGGGAGATTGAAATTTTTGGGGAAAAATTAGGGGCGGGATCTGACTAGTGTAAGTGTTAGTGTTTTGATTTTGGGGAAAAATGAGCTTGAAATGTTTAATGAGTTGAGCTCAATCTTATATAAGTTCGACTCGAGTTATTGTTGAGTTCTCGAGCTTGTAAGTAATATAAAATATGTATTTTTTTTTTATTTTTTTTTAAGTGTAGTAAGTGTAAATATTTATTTATGAATGTATCAAGCTTTTCGAGCTGAAGTCGAACCGAATTCAATTCTTCGGTTATATTATATTTCAATTTTAATTTGTGTCAGAAAACACATCTTTAAAGATAAATCGAGCTTTTCGAGTCAAGCTCAAGCCGAGTTCAAACTTTCTCGATCCCGGATAACATGATCGAGAGGATGATGGAGGCTTGACTGTGATGGTGGTGGATGTGGTGGTTATCTCGAACCAAACAACCGAAGCAAACAAACTCTCCCATATAGTTCCCTTGTCTTGATGACGGTGATGGAGTGCAGGATAGATGGTTGGTGGAACCACGGCGAGATAAGGCGGTGAAGTGTGGCGATGCATGGTGTGAGTCGGTTCTAGAGAGAAGGAGAAGAGATGAATAGAGAGAAGATAGATCTGACTAGTGTAAGTGTTAGTGTTTTGATTTTTGGGAAAAAGAGGCGGGATCTTGAGCGGGAGATTGAGATTTTTGGGGAAAAATTAGAGGCGGATGTTGAGATCTTGAGCGCCTGATTAAAATTTTAGAGATTGAAAGCCTATCAAATGAGCTCGAAAGGTTTAATGAGTTGAGCACAATCTTATATAAGTTCGACTCGAGTTATTGTTGAGTTCTCGAGCTTATAAGTAATATAAAATATGTATTGGTTATCTCGAACCAAACAACCGAAGCAAACAAACTCTCCCATACAGTTCCCTTGTCTTGATGACAGTGATGGCGTGAAGGATCGATGGTTGGTGTAACCACGGCGAGATAAGGCGGTGAAGGGTGGCGGTGGTGTGAGTCGGTTCTAGAGAGTTAATGAGTTTGGCGGTGGTGTAACTCATCCATTCAATACTGCAAAACATTCATTGTGACTCGATACACGCATTTGACTCAAACAAGTACTAATGAGTTAAGGTAGGCATGCATGCAAGTTCATGTATCCGATTTTACAAGGAAACTGCATTTTAAAGAGAGCGAGACTATTAAGAAAATGACATTATAGCTAGTAGGATCTTACGATCCTGATCCGATCATACGATCATGATCTTCCAAAGACGAAAACGATCCTGGGTAGGATCTGATCCCGATCTTGAAACTTTTAATACTTTTAGTTTTTATACTTTTAATCATTTTAAACTTATCTGTACATTTTAAGTAAATACAACAAATTAAGCTATATGTACAATCAATTTGAGCATTATCACCTACACACATTGACCGGTCAACACTTATAATTAATATATATTATAACACACATCAGTTATTATATATATTATTTACAAAGCTTCTCAAACACACTTCACACACTCCAACATATACTTAATCTCTATCCGACAATTACACACAGCTGCCTTGTTCTTTCTTTCTCTATCTCACTACTACACCCTAAGTTTGACCCTAAGTTAGATCGGAAGCATATGGTAACATACTTAGATCGCTTCTATACTGACCCTAAGTTTGACAAATGATTTGGTTTATCTGATTATTTAGTTGTTTTTTTGGTTTATCTGATTATTTCATTGTTTGTGCTTATTTAATTAGTGTTATTTAGTGTTAGGGTTTATGTATGATCTGTATATTTGTGTTTTTTATTGTTAGGGTTTATGGTTGTTTTTTAGTTTTAGTGCGAATATTTAGGCTAAAACATCAAGTATCAAAGATTGAAGAGGTATCAAGGATGAGTGAACCGACATGTGACATTTCAAAATTTTCATGTCCCAAATGTTAATATTCATATTATTTAACATTTTTTTTTAAATTAATTTCGTCAGAAGTTATCCGCGTATGTCATAACGCGTTCAATTTATTCAACCACTACTATATTGTGTCTACTCTACACTTTTTATGCATTTTTGTTTCCTTACAATCCTATTTTAAAAGTCATAATTCAATTTTTCAAATTTTACGTAAACCTTGCACCTTGCACCTTTTACATTTTACGTAATTTAAATTTACATTTTATGGTTTTAACAACATGAACCAACCTTAGACTATGATAATTTTACATATGTTATGCATTTTAACCTCTTTTCATGTTTACAAGTGAGTTTTATACTTGTCGTTTTATTTTTATAGTTTATGTCACTTTTATCAAAAACCGGTGTCACCAAACGCGTTTTCAACTCACGGTTTTAGTTTTAACAATGTTTAAACACTCCAATTAACTCATGAATCATCTTAAATATTAAAATAAAGTATAATGATAAATTTTAACAATTTTTATAAGTTTTATATTTTTACGCTACCCAAGTTTACGTTTCGTGTTTTAAAAACTTTACGTTTTCAATTACCGGGATCAAAACTACACACTATAACCTTATACACAACTATTTCTTCCACTACCTTGCCAAACCACTTGTCTTACACTCTTCTACACTTGGCTAAGGATTCATGCATATGTCTTCCACTCATCTAGATCTTAAAACACCAACACATGTTCATCCATCCTCATTGGTATCACCATAACATTGTTTTTATCACCCTCCACCATTTTCTTGTTTCTCCTTCCATATTGAACGACTAAAAACAGCCTCTCATCACAATTTCATCTTAAAAATTCACTTGTTCTTGTATAAGGATTGAAGTCTTTGTTGTTCTAGTCATTATCCTCATTTGTACATGCAAACCAAATCAAAAAGCTCTCATCCTTGTTTTCTCCATCATATGAACGAGGCATATACAGCCCAAGCCCACCATCTCATCATCTTTTTAATCATAAAATCATCACCAAATTATTCTCTTGAAGGTCCTTGCAAAAGATGGTGATTTGAATCGAAGATTTGAAGAGTTCCTTGGTGTTTTCTTGATGTCTTCTTGAAGTCTTCCTCAAAGTTGATTAGAGTTATTTCCTTCAGCCCCTAATCACATTTTTAAGGCTAGAAGAGATGGGTTTCAATAGTCTTGGTGTCATTTGGGTCGTTTCTATCCAAGCCCTAGAAAAGGTTTCATTGATTTTTCACTCCTAGTAAGCTAATCTCATCATTCTCTTTGATTTTTTTCACATGCAAATGAGGTTTGGTTATTCAATTAATTATGGGTTTTCTGATTTTGATGAGTTTTAATGTTCTTCAGTTGTTTGGGATGATTAGTGTGGCATTGCATGATGATTGATGATGTTTTGGATGAGTTTAGAATAGGTTTAATTGGATTTGATGGGACTGTTTTTTCATCAGTAGAAAAACGTTGGTTTTCCCATTAAGTTTTGGCCTAAAGCCTATGATTAAATTACATTTTTAGATAGATATAGGTCTAAGCTTCATGCGGCGAGTTGGAGGAATTTTTATCTCCTCCGGATGATTAAGTTATGCCCAAATTAGTAAAACTAGTCAATATAGGTACCTTGCAGATTATTTGTGTGTTAATGGTAAATTTTTGGCTTAGAGCCTACTGAAGATTTTCATAAATGGATAGTATAATATCTCAGGTCCTAGTGGCGAGTTGGCCGGAAAACCAACTATTCCAGATGGTCGAGATACGACCAAAACCGTGGAAATATATTTAGTGTGTACCCAGAAATTGTAATGCAGATTGTTTTACTTGTAAAGAATTATTTTTGAACTAGAGGCTACTGGGTTTTTACATGGGTGAAGGGTAAAATAAATGAGGACCTTGTGGCTAATTGGAGGGTTTATCAACTCCTCCGGATGAATTAGTTATGGTCGTTTTGCTAAAATAGATCAGTTCTGAACTGCTGTTTGAAAAAGGAGTTTAACTCTAGGTTTTTACACTAAAATTGTTGGAATAAAAGCTGAGACGTGTATGATACATCTTAGGCTAACACCTCCAATTGGTCTCACTTAAATTGCTATCATAGTTCAGGATTTATGGCCATTTTCGTAAGAGATTAAAATTTAGAAAATATTATGTGCTGGATGTTCAGGGGTAAAATAGTCTTTTCACATGATTCTGAATCTTTCAGAAGTTGAGGCATGGATTTTTGAAAACTAGACTCAAAGAGCTTTCCAGGGGTGAAGGCCTTGTATTCATATCATTTATAGATTAGGAGTTAATGGTCTATAAATTAGAATCAAATCCAGAATTTAATATTTTACGTCTTGTCTTGAACTCTAAAACGTGTAGATACACATAGGTAAAATAAGAATTGAGGGATGAAACTTGGTAGGTGTTTTATTACCTATAAGACCTAGTTGAACATCAATCTTAGAGTGAAAATATCTTGGGTTAAGTCTTAGTGGAATGCCATGCTTATCTAGGAAACATTGTTGGGATCATACTTTTGTATTTAGTCAAGTATCGGTCATTGCCTTTTGTAATAGGTTGCTTTAGTATTTATTTCATTATGTTTCATGTTACAAGGCTTATGTATTAAAGCCCTATGGGCTTGAAAGCCCACGAATTAGAGAGATAAGGGAGGAAGGGAGTGTTGCCCTAACTCCTCCCTTATAAATAGAAAGCTTATGTAAACATAATGTTTGTTGGTTATTTGATTATCTTAAGGAAACTCTTGCTCTTTCATTCTTCATATTGTCTCATAATCAACCATCTCTCATTCTCATCTTATTTCTTTCTTTCTTATACTTGTGTTTGCATAAATGGTGACCTAACAAGTGGTATCATTCGCCAAATAGAGATTGAAGTGTGTTTCTTGGTCTTAACGTGGGTATTTGGTGCTTATTCTTCATCTTTTTGCATTTTTCTTGGTTTCTTTCACTCAAATCTTGAAGCTTGGATAAGTTTCAAGGTTGATATAGTGATTTGAAGCTTAGTTGTTGCATAAAGTTGTGATTTTTTAAGGTTTTTTAAGGTTTTATAGCTTCTTTGATGTTGGAAAACTAGTTTTTGGTAGCAAAATCTTCAATAGTTAGTGTTTTCTAAGTATTGGTGAAGTTATTTGATCAAAAGTACCTTATTTCTAAGCATTTTATTCTTCAAAAATTTGAGATTTTTCAAGTTTCTGACCAGTTTACGCGTAACTTTAGTGAACAGTACGATTATAAAGCTGTAAACAGTACTTTTTGTCCTTTCTACGAGTAACTTTTGGCTAAAACCCTTTTCTTACGCGTAACTAAGGTCAAAACCCTGATCTTACGAGTAACTTGGAAGTCTACGACTAAAAACCTATGAGTAAATTCAATTTCTACACGTAAGTGGGAATTCCTATGCACAAGACAGATCCTACGCCTAAGCTTTACGCATAAGTTTATCTTACGCGTAAGTTTCAGTATCTACGCTTAACTTTCAACAAAGATCTTCTCCTTGTGTTACGGTGACTCAGTACTTCCCTAGCTTGGATAAGTTAGTGGAATACTTCGACTTCGGATATCTTTCAAGCTTGGATAAGTTTGGAAGGTTTATTTGGTTGTTTAACCTTACGCATAAGTCTAAACTTACGCATAAGCCAAAGCTTACGCGTAAAGAGTAAACTTACGCCTAAACTTATTGTTTACGCATAACTAACTCTTTACGCATAACCTAAAAGTTTACGCGTAAGATTATAGTTACGCGTAAGAATTCTACTTACCCCAAGGATTTTGGACTTAATCAAAGGAACGTGCATTTCAATCTTCTACAAAAGATCCATTTCTACACAAGTGTTCAAAGATGTCTCAACCACCTAATTACTACTTCCCTCATTCTCAGCAACAGCAACATCAGCAGTATCAGCAACAACAATACCATCAGCAACAACCGTATCAACAACCTTCACAATCACAGGTTCAACCGTTTAATCCACTACATCATTACCTAATGATGCAACAACATCAAATCATTCCTCAACAACAACCATATCAAATGCCACAACAAAACACTCAGTTTTCCTCCAAACAACCTCACTGGTTTGACAGAATGTGTGAAGTTATTACAACTCAACAATCCCGACATGAGGCAGGATCACTTGAAACACCTCCAATGCTAACACCTGGGAACTATGTTCAATGGTCAAGTCGATTCTTACGATTTCTTGAATTAAAGAAACCTCATGGGAAATTCTTGAAGCAAGTGATACTTGAAGGACCATTTGAGTGGCCAACAAGATTTGAAGCTGGTGATCCACATGCTGATCCTCCACGTCCTCCAGGTGATAGACCCCTTCCAGAATCTGCACTCACTGAAGAACAGAAACTACATCGTGAAGCTGATGAGTATGCAATGGCTTATATACTTCAAGGTATACCTAATCCAATCTATCGAAGTGTCGATGCTCAGAAAACAGCCAAAGCTATGTGGGAACACGTTCATCTCCTTATGGAAGGCACTCAGTTGAACAAAGATGATATGGAATCCAAACTCTACATGGAATACACTAACATCACAATTGAACCAGGAGAGTCACTTGAATCCTACTATCATCGTTTCACAAATGTGGTCAATGATCTGGAATGTCACAAAATCACAGTACCAAGGATAGCTGTGAACTCCAAATTTGTTGGTAGTCTTGGCCCTGATTGGCATAAATATGTGACATTTGTTCGTCAAACAAAGAATCTTCATGATGCTCCATATGGTTTGTTGTATGATTTCCTGAAACACCATGAACCTGAAGTTGAAAAAGATCGAGCTCTACGAGGAGGATACACACCAACACCAACACCAAATTCTTTGGCACTCGTAGCTCAATCTCCCTATGCTCCACCACCAATGTCAAACAATGCATATGTTCAAGAGCAAAACTACTTCAGTTATCCACAATCTTCTACCTCGAACCAAATGGTCCCTTATGATTCATCTCCACAGAATGCTTCTACTCAACTTGTTCCGTTAAACAACAATGATGTTGTGTACTATTCAAACTCCAATGACGATGACGATGATGACTTTAATACGTTAAATCAGGGACTTGCTCTTATTGCTCGTGCTTTTAGCAAATTCTCCAACAAAACAAACAACCGTCAACGTTCATCTTCTAACACAAGGAATCAAGTTGTTGTCAATGATGGAAGAGTGGAAATTCAGAATCGTAGCTATGGCCGATCTGGTTCAGGAAGTTCTTCAGGAAACTTTGGGAATGGTCAGAGGTTTAGTAACAATGCGGGGTTCAGGAACAACTCAGGGTCTTCTCAGCAAAGGTCCGAACCAGTTGCTACAAGGAACTCCAACTCAGGGAATGCAGTGTGGTGCTATAATTGTAATGAACAAGGTCATATAGCGACAGCATGTCCCAAACCGAGAACTCGGGGCAGTAAGTTTCACAAGCAGGCATTACTCATGGCTCTTCAAGATGAAAAAGATGGACATTTCCCTGAACAAGACAACAACTTCATGGCAAATGTGTACAATGATGATGATATGGAAGATCTGGAAGCCAATGCAGCTGTGATGCTTATGGCCAACATGCAGGAACTTCAGCTTAATGATTCAGGTCCAGTGTATGACACTGACGGCTTGTCTCAGGTACATGACCAAAAAGCATGCCTAATTCATGAAATAGCCTCACCCTCTGCTTCTGAATCAGATATGGCGCAAGTTGTTCCATCTAAATCATCTTCATCTTCTCAAACAGATGAACAAATAAGCACAGTTGTCATATTTGATGATGACACAGTTGTTTCATTTGGTGATCCTATTGAGAATGATAAACATGATCATTTAGAACAACATGAACCATCATTTGATCCAGACCCTGACCTAATATTGTTATCTAAACAACTGGATGCACAACAATTGCAAATCATAAAATGCAACGAGAAAAATAAAGTTTTAAAAGAACAAAATGCGTCACTTGCAAGAGATATTGAGTGTTATAAAATTCAGCTTTCAAATCAGGAAGACAAGATTAAAAATGCAAAAAGTTTTGAAAAAGCTTTTCAAGATTCTTACAACAAAGTACAAGATCTTCAACGTAAAATGCAAGATTTAATTGAGTCAAACGGAAAGTTGATTTCGAAACTCGAAAGTGAAAAGTGTGAATTGAAAATGCAAGCTGAACGTCTTCAAACAGTTCTTTCAAAAACAGAAACAGAATTGTCAAATTGCAAAAAGGAGTTTTGTGAACATAAAATACGAAAAAGGAAGTATATAGATGACTTACTCGGTGATATTGTTGATCTTGAAAAAAAACTCAAAGAATTTCGTCACATTGTTTACAAACACGGGAACTCTGTCACAACAATTCAGAAATTTGCTTTAAAACCGAGACCCGATAAAGGATTTGCACTTTGCGATTTCAAATCAATGTTTCTTCACACAGCATTCAAAGAAAATCCTAATATTTACAGTATAGATCACATGTTTGATAACACAATTGTGCGTGCTGTTGTTTTTGATACTGAGGAAGAAGAAGAACTTGAAGACGAGAGTCGATCAAAAATGAGTTATGTTCAATATTGGACACCATATGACTATTCAAAAGCTCCACCTCTTTCTAAATCTTTTGTTACTAAAAAAGAATTACCTGATAAATCATGGTTTGTCGAAGAGTCATATGTTTCATCCTCTAATGCGGCCCCTGTCCAAACAGTAGCACAAATAAATGGTCCTTTACCATCATCTGGTGAACTTACACCTTTACCAAAAAGTTGTCGTGTCTTAAACTATTACAAAACTTTTATGGAAGACATCGAAATTTTGGAGGAAACAATTGCACGCAATTCTGAAATAAAAGTTGAAACTTTTCAATCCGCTTACGAGCGAGAAAAAAGAGATATTTTTCAAAAACAAATGCTGCCAATTGTCAAACACCTCCGTCTCTATGCTACACGTTGGGATCAGGAACTTCAAAACGAGGTCAAAAGCAAAGAAATCGAGTTTTACAAAAAGATGCTGATCGACTCTTGGAACAAGTTCTCAATACTGATATTTTGTCTGTTATCATGAATGATCTCTATAAATCTGGTACTTCTATGCTTATGGATGATCTTTGTGTTGATAATAACTTGTTGAATGAGGAAATTGAGACACTCAAACAGGAAAATGATAAGTTGAGAATTACAAATGATGATGTGACAAAACAGTTTTCAAAAGAAATTTGTTTACTCAAACAAAGGATTGAATGGTGTCAAGCTCAAAGTCTTGAAAGGGAATTGAAACTTCAAAATCAAAATATTTCAAACTCTTGTCAACTCTGCAAAACCAATGAGTCTTTCAAAAGTCTGTGTCTCAAATACGAGAAAGAAATTACGGATTTAAAAACTGAAAACACCGATTGGCAACAAAACCGCGATGACATCAGATATTGCAATGGTTTACTTGAGTCTAAAATTCAGTACAAAAATCACATCATCATCGATTTGAAAGAGAAAATTAAGCTACTCCAAAAAGGAAAAATGGTTGACACCACGGTGATAGCACCAGGATTGTATCAATTAGACAAAACTACTAAAGGAAATAATGTTCAAACCACTAATGTTGATACCTCCACTTCTACAGGACTAGTCTCCACTAATAGCGTTAGCAGACCCAAGCATAAAAGTAAAAGGAAGAATAGGATCTGGCAACGTAAAAGAGGATCACTAGAAGCTCAAGAAGTAGAAGATCAACTTAGGAACTTGAATAAAACTCATGTTGCATCAGATTTAGATTCTAATCTGGCAAATTGTAATCAAAATCTAAATGTAACGAATGATGAACCTTTGAATGTTTTGAATATTAATGCATCTTGTGTGTTTTGTCGTAAAAGCGTTTCCTCTGGTGATCATACAAAATGTATAGCTAATTCTCTACTTAATCGTCATAAGAAACGTAGGACAAGCATTCCTTTTAGGCCCACTACTGCCTCTAAGTCTATCTTAGGAAAGCCGCCTTCTACGGTTTCTAATGAAGTTGATCTTACCCCCATAAGTGCAGAGAACAAGTCTAGGAATCAGCCAAACACTAGTGAATTCACCATTAAGAAAGCTCGAACTAGTTGGAATTGGCAACGTTGGTTACAACACAAACCAGACTTTAAATGGATTCCTAAATTGTTGAATAAATGTGCTTCTAACCAACAGGAACCCGCAATTTCTTTGGGTTCCACCCTTACTTCTGTTCCATCCGTGTCTTCTTCTTGTGATGCAGGTGGTACAGATTGTTCTCTGGATTGTTGATAGCGGATGCACCCGACATATGACAGGCAATCTCAAACTGTTGCAAAACTTTGTCTCAAAGTTCATTGGTACTGTCAGATTCGGGAATGATCATTACGCTTTAATCATGGGATATGGTGACTATGTCAGTGGGAACATTGAAATCAGTCGTGTTTATTATGTGGAAGGCCTTGGACACAACCTTTTCTCTGTTGGTCAGTTTTGTGATGGGGATCTAGAAGTCGCATTTCGTGAGAAAACCTGTTTCGTTCGTGACTTACAAGGAAACGATCTAATGTCTGGCTCACGTGGTCCTAACCTTTATACAATATCAATGTCAGATATGATTGCTATTTCTCCAATATGTCTTCTCTCCAAAGCAGAATCGACTAAATCTTGGTTATGGCACAAACGTCTTTCGCACTTGAATTTCAAAACTATAACTGACCTTGCTCGTTACAAACTTGTTGATGGATTTCCAAGGTTCCGCTTTACCAAAGATCACTTATGTCCAGCCTGTGAACAAGGAAAAAGTACTCGTGCTCATTTTCCTTCTAAACCTGAGCACAGTACGAATCATGTTTTACAATTGTTACATATGGATTTGTGTGGACCGATGCGTGTTCAAAGTATCAACGGTAAACGCTATATTCTTGTAATTGTGGATGATTATTCCAGATGGACTTGGGTTTATTTTCTACGAAGTAAAGATCAGGCTCCCTCAATGATCATCACCTTTCTCACTAAAATTCAAGTTCAGCTACGCAATACGGTACGAATAGTCTGAACTGACAATGGAACTAAATTTAAGAATCAGACACTGCGGTCATACTTTGAGAAAGTGGGAATTAAACATCAAACATCTATTCCTAGAAGCCCAGAACAGAATGGAGTTGTTGAAAGACGCAACAGGACATTAGTGGAAGCTGCTAGAACTATGTTGATTAATGCTCAATTACCAGATTACTTGTGGGCGGAAGCTGTTTCAACTGCATGTTATACCCAAAACCGTTGCATGATCACAAAACGCCATCGCAAAACACCTTACCAAATTGTTCACAAAAGGAAACCGAACATCGATTACTTTCATGTATTTGGAGCACTTTGTTATCCGAAAAATGATCGTGATGATTTAGGTAAACTTAAAGCCAAGGCTGACATCGGAGTGTTCGTTGGATACTGTGAAAATTCCAAAGGTTTTCGGATATGGAATCGTCGTACAAGAGAAATTCAAGAAACCATTCACGCTAATTTTGATGAACTCACACAAATGGCTTCTGAGCAACACAGCTTAGGACCCGAATTCAACCGTCTTAACTCTCCGGAATCTTCGGCTGAACCATTACGACTCAACCGCAAAGAATTAGAAACCCTGTTTGCTCCACTATTTGATGACACAATTGAATACCGTCCTACTGAGGTCTCACCTAATTCCGCTGCTCAACCTGATAACATTCCAGTACCAGACTCACCTCAACAAACAACTACAAGTGTTGAGAGAGACGGTCCTCCAATTGTATCACCATCTACAGCAGAACAAACTAGTTCTAAATCCCGCCATCCAGCTGAAGATCCGACACAACAATCAGTTCCACAACCCGCAGGGCATGATCCTGATGCGTTCTTTAACCCGTTTGCACCGGCTCCTACAGTTCCTGATATAGCTGAGTCGTCAACACGCAATTTGGATCTTGCTAACATGCGAGATACTTATCAACTACACCCTTCAACACACAAATGGACTCGAGACCATCCACTAGTTCATATTATTGGCCATCCAGATGCACCTGTAATGACAAGACAACGACTTCACACTGATGGAGAAACTTGTATCTATGCACTCACAGTTTGTCACAAAGAACCTAAGAACATTAAAGAAGCAATGACTTATGACAACTGGATTGAATCTATGCAAGAGGAATTTCAGCAATTCATAAGATTAGAAGTCTGGGAATTAGTTGAAAGACCCGACGGAGTCTTTGTCATCGGGTTAAAATGGATCTGGAAGAATAAGCTTGATGCTGAAGGAACTGTCATACGCAACAAATCACGCCTGGTAGTGAAAGGATACTCCCAACTAGAAGGACTTGATTTTGCTGAATCCTTTGCTCCAGTGGCTAGACATGAAGCTGTTCGGATCTTTTTAGCCTATGCTGCACACAAGAACATGGTGGTTTACCAAATGGATGTCAAAATAGCATTTCTTAATGGAGAACTCCGTGAAGAAGTTTATGTTAGCCAACCAGACGGCTTCGTTGATCCTGAGCGTCCTAATCACGTTTACCGACTCAAAAAGGCACTCTACGGACTTAAGCAAGCCCCACGGGCGTGGTATGACAAACTATCCACTTTCTTGCTGGCCAATAAATTTTCTAAAGGATCGGTGGATCCAACACTATTTACAAAAACCTACGGGGAGGACTTACTTGTTGTTCAAATATATGTCGACGACATTATTTTTGCCTCAACAAAAAGAAGTTACTCTAATGATTTTGCAAAATTAATGAAAGATAATTTTGAAATGTCCATGATGGGTGAACTTTCGTTCTTTCTAGGACTACAAGTTCATCAATCACCCCGTGGAATTTTTATAAATCAGTCAAAATCTGCTCTTGAAATTTTAAAGAAACATGGAATGATGTCTTGTGATACGTATAATACACCAATGGGCTATACCACAAAACTAGATGCTGATTTACATGGGACTCCTGTTGACCCTACCAAATACCGAAGTATGATTGGGTCCCTCATGTATCTCACAGCTAGTAGACCTGATATAGTATTTGCTGTCTACATGTGCTCTCGCTATCAGTCCAAACCAACTGAAAAACACCTCAGTGAGGTCAAAAGAATCCTTCGATACATAAAGGGAACCATTAACTTGGGAATCTGGTATCCGAAGGATTCTGGTTTTGAACTAATTGCTTTTTCAGATGCTGACCATGCAGGATGTTTAGACACACGCAAAAGTACATCTGGTGGATTACAATTTCTCGGAGACAAACTTGTGTCATGGCAATCAAAGAAGCAGGACTGCACATCACTGTCGTCTACAGAATCTGAATATATAGCCATGTCTGCTTGTTGTGCTCAAGTCATTTGGATGAGATCACAACTTAAGGATTATGGTTACCTATTCAACAAGATTCCTATCTACTGTGATTCAAAAAGTGCAATTGCTATCTCCTGCAACACAGTACACCATTGCAAATCCAAACACATCGATCTCCGATATCACTTCATCAAAGAGCACGTGGAAAAGGGTACCGTTGAACTTTATTTTGTTGGGACTGAGTACCAATTGGCGGACTTACTTACCAAATCCTTGGCACCATCAAGGTTTGCTAGTCTAGTTCACCAAATTGGTATGCGATGATTGACTCCAGAGGATCTGGAAAAGTTTTTAAAACACAATTGATCGTCAAACATCATAACTATCTTTTGTATATATCTTTTCAAAAACAAAATACAAAAATATAAAATCAAAAAAAAAAAAATGCAAGTATAAACCACCTCTTTCAACACTATTTTATAAAATGTCATTAATTATTTAAAACAAGTGTTGAGGGGGAGGAAAAGTAATTTTTTCAAAATTCTCAAAAATATATTAACTTTTATACTTGCAATTTACCAAATAATAACTACGTTTTATCAAAAGTATTGATTCAATAAGAGTTTCGGGTTACTCTCCTTGACCTAAATTATAAACTTTTCAGTATTCTTGACTACGGTCTAAGGTCGAGGAGGAGTACCACAAGTTGTTCTTATCATGTCTTGGTGTTATTAACGAAAGTTAAGTGAAAGTTAGTTTGTGCATTAAGTTTGAATGGTAACTAAGGTTAAGGGACTACAAGTGTCAATACACCAAACTTGTTTTACCATGGTCAAAATACCTAGTTGACCACTCATTTACTCCACTGACATCACATTTACTTTTCACAACCACCTAAATCAACGATCCTCAATCATTCAATAAATCTGTTCATCCATCCTCTAATCTGTTAGTTGTAACATGTTTTGATTATTATTATAAACAATGGTTTTTAATTTCATAACAATCCAACGGTTAAATCTATCATAATCGATTAAATTGTTCTTAGGGTTTTGCGTAGAAATTAAACCCAGAAATTGGTTGTATTGTGGTTGAATTGGTTAATGGGAAATGATCTTAGGATGTATATAAACATGTTTCTTAACTCTAATCGTACCCAGAAACACTAGATCATTCAATTTGATTTTAGGGTTCATACGATGGAATTAGGGGTTCTTGAGTTTGTGCATTAGGGTTGAAATTGATGATGGGGGTTGTGTTGTTATATGTCTTAGATCATGTTATTATGATTTAATTGCATCAGAAACTTGTAATGATCAAGAATCATAGGTTTAGGGTTCGAATGACACAAGCAGATTTGACCTTGAGATTTTGTGGTCAATTAATGTTAAAATTTGGACCATATGATCCTTAGGATGTAACAATCAATTGCCCTAAACTTTTAACAACCCAGAATCATGATTGATTGTGTTTGTGTTTAAGTGTTCATGCGTTTCTACGCGTATCTCTTTTAGATGCATGTTTACGCATAAAAATGGGTATTAAGAGTGTTATAATGAATATTGATCAGTGGTTGTGTGTTTTACACTTTCAGGAATCAAACAACTCTTATTACGCAAGGTGATTTTTCTGGAAAATGGCATGTTTACGTGCAACTTGTTCATCCTACGCGTAAGATTCGACATGTGGACAAACTTTGTCTTGGATAAGACAAGGTTTACGCTTAAATGAGAATTCTTACGCATAAGTTTGACCTTACGCACAAGTCTTGAACTTACGCATAAGTCATAACCTACGCATAAGTTATACTTTACGCTTAAGTGTAATCCTTTGCATAAGTTCAATTCCTACGCCTAAGATTTATCTTACGCGTAAGATTGACCCTACGCTTAAGATTCACCTTACGCGTAACTTATAAGTTTACGCGTAGACTTTGCACTTACGCCTAAACCCAGTTCTTACGCTTATGTCATGTTACGCGTAGATTCTTCATGTTACGCGTAAACTTGTCCAAATCAAGAATTTTTCTAAGTGTTGTAAAATTTACAAAGTGTAACTTCTTGTAATGATAAAATTGTGTTGTAACTTAATTATTATAAGTTTCTACCATGTAATATAACTCAAGTTTGTCATATATCAAAAGTTATCACACACACAAACACCCACTGATCAATGTATAATATGCAAATCAAGTAATTTGATGTCTTTACTAACAACGTAAACCATTGCCATGTTTGTATTTGTTTGTGATCAATTCAGATGGCAGAACACAATGACGTTCCATACGGACCAGAACCCGAACCTAAGCTTTCATGGGAAGAGACATTCCCAGATGATTACATCAGGAAGATTGGAATAATGACATTGATGAGTTTGCTGACAATGCCGTATATCCATCATACCTCAATCAAAGACCATTCACTGAAGCTCAGACAATTTTGGAAGAAGAAAGGATTAGGAGAGAGAAGATGAAAGAACCAGTGACTGCTGAACAAGAATCTGTAGGCCTTTCAGTCGAAGAAGAAAATGAAAGGGCTCTCAATCTGGGTCTCCTCCACAGCCGAATTGATGCATTCAATGCTGATCTACCTCCACCTCCAGTGTTCTCTCAAACCACCAAAGCTGGCGGATCAAGCAGCATTCCTGAGCCTACCACAGGGATCAACACAGACTTGGTCATTTACGACAAACCCTCGGTATCTCCCACAGACATTGAAATGACTAATGCTACAGCAATGGGAGAAGAAGAAGAGGAAGATCCCATGGATACTGATGCTCCAAGACTGATGACTATGGAAGAAATGGAGCTCAGAGAAAGGGCTCAGGAAGAGGAATTGAAGAGAAAACAGGAAGCTGAAGAGGCCAGGCTTGAGGAGCTTGCCCAAGCAAAACTGGAAGAAGCTATCCGTATGGAGGAAAGCAGGAAAGCTGAAGAAGTAGCCAAGCTGGTTGAAGAAAAGTTGAAAAGAGAAGAAGAAGAAGCCAAGCTTGCTGAAGAACTAAGGCTTAAGGCCGAAGCTGAAAGACTGGCTGAAGAATAAAGGTTAGAAGAAGAAGCAGCCAAAGCAAAGAAAGTTGATCAACCCGAACCACAGAAGGGAGATGACAAAGACCTTACCACCATCATTGAATCCTCACAGTCATCACCTCCTGCATCCGAATCAACACACGACAAATCAATCAAGAAACCAAGCACCAAAGCCTCTGCTGCATCAAAGTTACTTAAGTCAGCATTCAAAAGAGTACACGAAAAGAGGAAAAACAGACTGGAAGATCAGGTTGCTACATTAGTAACCCAAGTTGCTGAATTGACGAAGCTGAACTCGAACGTCCAAGAACTACAAGATAAAGTTGATACTTTCTTAGCTAAAGACGTACAAGAGAACTTGGAAGCCACGTTGGCTGCTCAAGCACAAGAATACATGGCACAACACTTAGTTGCTGAGTTGAAAGATCTACTGGCACCCATGAGAGATGAACTCACCAAGTTCGCAGAGCAAGCTGTCAAGAAAGTAATCCGATCAACCACATTTACTCTTCGAGCTGACAAGTCTACTGCTCCACTACCAGGACTATCTCTGGATGAATTAGAAGCTCAACTCTTGGACAAGCTGGCAAGCAAGTTCACCTTGACTCCTGAAGAAGCCAAAGTCCTAGAAGCATTGAAAGACAAGATGAACAAAGAGACTTGCAGCACAGAGGCCAATAAACTGAAGCGTCAAAGAGATGATGAAGACAGGGATCCTAATTCTCAGGCAAAGAAACAGAAACAAGCCGAAGGACCCTCATCTTAAACACCGGTCATCCCTTAAACAACAACAACTTCCTCACAACAACCGAAGGCATCAGGTTCTGCTCCCAAGGCACACGACCACTTTGAATACACCGGTGGTGACGAGATTCCTCAACCCGATGAAGTTCCAGAACCGTCCTTCAAGAAGAAGAAGAAAGAAAGGAAAGGAAAGCATCATCAACCCAAATCGGACACCACACCAAAAGGCACAGAACCAAAGAAACCGAAAACCGTCCTTAAATGGCTAGACCATGACGATAGTGCCGAATACTCCTGGTTTGAGAAGATGATCAATTCGCAACCACCCCTTGAAGACAATCATGAACCTCAAGATGGTCAAACGGTGGAATACGCTCAATTGATTCAGCAAAAGTTTAAGATGAAAAAGATGAATAAGAAAGAGCTGCGAAGAATCAAGAATGATGCTTTCAATCTTCTAAAAGACCGGTCTGCTAACTCAATCAAACTTGAGTATCATCTGGAAAATATTGCTCGAGCTATGTCAAGCAATATTGACTGGATCAACCCTGAATCTTATGTCGATCCGGTCACAAGGAAAACCGCACCCTACATTACTGACTGGTCCAAACCGCTACCGATGATTGGGAAGCCTAAGGAACCAAAGATCTCGTACAAGTTCTTCTTCAACACAGACTTGGAATTTCTGAAACTTGGCAGCAAGATTGAGAAGAAGTACGTTACCTCACTCGCCTTTCTCCCTGCAGCTCGATATCTCAACAATGCCATCGAAGAAGAAGCTTCAGCATTATTCGTTGACAAAATTGTTGAATATGACCGGAATGCACTTTACGGCATACATCATTGGCCAGACAACCGGGCACAATACTATCGAAGCAGCAGACTTAATCAGACAATGGGCGATGTAACAAGTGATTTGAAGATAGTCTCAATTCAGTTTATTTCGACTGTCACACACTTTGGATACCCCTTCCTCAACAAAATCACATTGAAAAGACTTGATGAAAAGGAGTACGATATTTCCGAGTCAGACTTTCCACGACTACTTCTCAATGACATCGAAGACATGTACCTGCTCAAAGTTCAAGGAAAACTCTGTGGCTTACTGATGAGGCGAAAAATGATCCGTTTTTAGGGGGTCATTTAAGCCCGAATCCGACTTTATTTGATCAAATATTGCCCTAAATCGTTCCTTTTGTGATTTTAGGTACTTGGAGAGTGAATTCTGGAAAAGAAGCCATTTCGGACGTTTTTGGAGCATAAAAGTGAAGAAAACGACAAAGTCTCAAATTTCTATGCTGGGAACAGTGCATGAAGGCGTCAAGAATTGCTCTTGACGGCGTCAGAGTCCCATGAATAAAAATCCGTAGTTGGTGACGGCGTCACCAAGGCCGTCACCAGGCCGTCACGTGTAAACTTGTCAAAACTTGCGCGCGGAGTAGCTGATATTGTTTTGGTCATAACTTTTGCATACGAACTCGGATTTAGGTGATTCAAAAGCCCACGCGAAGAGGACGAAGAGATCTACAATTTGGTGAAAAAGTGGTCTTGACGGCGTCAAGAGTACGGGCTGACGCCGTCACGAAGGGCCGACAGAAAACATGCCTATAAATATAACTTCATAACTTCACTTTTTGTAAGCCCTAAACCCTAAGGCCGATTCCTGGGTTTAGGTGGGTGTTTTTCCAGCAACTTAGAGGGTTTCAATCACTCCATAAACATCATGTATTGGTTTGTTGATTCTATCTTAATTATGTTTTCCATTATCATTGTTGATTGCTCTTCTTTGATGATGATTTGCTAATTCACCTTGTGTCTACTTATGATTATGTGAAACTTGTATATAATTGATTAGATCTCATTGATTTCTTGTTGATGTTGTGTCTATCTCCATCAATTAAGGCGTGACAACTTCATTAGATCTAGTTGGTTTAGTTTATAATCCTTGTTTCCTATTGATTCTTGTTTTGATTGAATGATTTATATGTTAGGCTTAAGAAAACTGGCAGATCTCCAAATGGTAACATGCTTGAACGTCTTAAGAAACATGAACCGAGGCGTACTAGGTCTTTATTGGTTGTATTTAATGCATGAGCCACTGTTTACAATCCCTATAGTTGTGCTGGGTCATGGTGTAGGAGGAGATAAGAGCTCATAGAGTTGGGGAGTTATGTATGCCACCCCACGAATGGTATTAAGGAATACAACCCATCAATTAAAACAAGGTTATAAATCAATAGGTAGGATTGGATAGCTAGCAAGGAGTAACATATCATGGGTAGACATGCTTCACTTATCTTGTAGAACCTTAGTTTAGTTTTCTTGTTAATTAGTTTAATTAGTAGCTTTTGGGTTAGTTGATTAGCAACTAATTCCGCCCACTCTCCCAATACCCGAGATTTTTACTTGCTTTTCATAAAATATAAAAATACAAAAAGAATCATCCTTCACCTTTAGATCTAGTTAGATTAATTTCAATCCTAACGACACTATTCCTAGCTGAACGATCAATCTCCCGGTACTTGTCACTATACTATACTACAACGATCAGGTACACTGCCTGGTGGGGGTTGTAAGCCTCGCGAGATCCCTCGAGAGGTAAAGCAAGGTGCGATTCCCACGCATCAAGTTTTTGGCGCCGCAGCCTGGGGAATAGTTATTGTCTAGGTTAGGATTTCTTTTTATTAGGTCTACTTGCTAGATTCCTTTCTAGTAAGATTTTTATTTTTATTTTTAGGTCTTCTTTAGTCTATCTTATTTCTTTGTGTTCTTTGTTCGTAAACAATTTCGATGGATAACAATAACATTGATCGCTCGATTCCTGTTATTCGTGTTTTTCGTCGTAGGATTTTCCAATTGCCCGTCCCACTTCCTTTAGCAGAAAATGAGAACCCACCTAACCTGTCACCCAACCACCACTTTGACAATAATTCTGAGTTAGAAGAGTCTGATCATGATAACGACCATAGGGCTAGTCCTTTTTACTATTCAGACTCCGATGAGGATCTTGATGATGGTGATGTGATTAATGAGGATAAAATGGAAGAAGAAGTAAACCCTCTTAGGTATGTTGACCTTAGAACTAGGATTGAGTGTGATAGTTCATTTAACATGCAATTCCCTTGTAAGATTGGATTTAAGAGCTTTAACGCCTATCTCAACTCACCTCTTCCCATGAACATAATCTCACGTGATGAATACAATAAAATCATGGTAGATGAGTTAGAATACAAAGGAGAAAACATTGTGGCTAGGACAATACCATTACATGTGTTTGTAGGAAGTTTGGTTTATCTTGCTGAATTCATGGTTATGGAGAATCTAGGAGAATTTATTGATGATAAATTGACCCAAGTTGTGTTTGGAAGACCTTTCAAACGGTTGACCAACCTCGATGAAAAACTCATAGAAGGGTTAATTACATTCTCGGATGGGGATGAAGAATTTGTCTATCAAATGCCCCGCACACACCCTAGGTTCAAGGATTTCTCCATGGAAAAGTGTAGTAAGTATCCACCTATGGAAATGCTAAGTGAGAATGATAAGAGAAAAGGACTTAAGTACACGTATGAAAAGAATAAAAGATATTATCGCGGGTGCTTAGAGTTAGGAGACGAATACAAGAAAGATGAGGCGACTATTAGATGGCTCACACTTGGTTACGTGAGCATAAGCGATACACGTTAACCCACGACTTTGAGTCTAGCTACAAGACTCGTAAATAAAGTAAAGCGCTTCTTGGGAGGCAACCCATGTTTTGTGTGATTTTTATTTGTTTGATTGTTATTTGCTTCCGTATGCATGTTTTATTTTTATTGATTGGTTGATCATGTTTCTTTACTAAAAAGTGGAAATACTTTATTATGTTGTTTAGCCTAGTCTTAACTTCAACCTAGAGGTATTTTTGCAAAAGATAAGTGTAAGGGGAAACCCCAAATATGTTTTTAAGAAACAAACCGATCATGATTCTCCACAATATTTAAATGAACATGTATATTCGTATTTGTTAGAGTCAAATGCTTGTATTGAGTCATAATGAAGTTTTGCAGGATTTTCCAGGAAGTAGGACAAAGTCTTTCCAGAAATTTTCCGGAAACTTAACATAAGAATTTCTGCAGGTCCATTCTGACGGCGTCAGGGTTTGCTCTTGACAGCGTCAGGAGTTAAAATCTGGAAATTTTACCGGTTTTGTTTTTATAACGGAGTCTTATGGTTTTTGTGAATCATTAAGTTTTATAATCTCCAGGAAATCTGCAAACTTCATTCCACAAGCATTATATCTTACTTTGTTTTCTAGGATTTAGTAACTTATATAGGATGCCGCCGATTTTACGCGAGGTTGCCTTGTCTACTTTTGTCAGGATTTACAGGTTATTTGTGACAAGAAGATGATTTATATTCTGGAAGGGAAGCTTTGATTGTTCGTTTTCTTGGACGAAGATTTAACCTGGCAACCTAAAATCCATACCGAGCGAATCAGGGGAGTATTTGATTTCATTCTCTTTACTTTTTAACTTTTACATTCTTTACTTGAACATTGGGGACAATGTTCATCTTAAGTGTAAGGGGAGGGTAAAAAGATGATACCTTACATATGCACTTTCGCTTGAGTTTGTTTTGTTTGATAGTAGATGAGTAATAAAACTACGAGAAATACTTGTTAGTGTAATTTTAGCACCAAATTTAAAATTTTTTACAACATTTAGGAGTGAAACTTTAGCCATAGCAAGCGTCTCATGGATAGGAGGTTGTATGACTAGCACATAACCGTATATTCAGAAAAATTTTCCACCCAAAAATGAGAGGTTCGCCTTTAGTTTTGATAGGAAAAGCATTTATTATTAGTGCTTATGAGTGTACCGGTAGCATTTAGATTCTAGAACTTGCGTTAGTGATGCATCCCGAGACCGCTAGTGAGACTACATTCGTGTAGTAGGATTTACTACATGATAAGAGGCATTAGGATCACCCTTGTGTTAAACCCGTATCATGATTACTTGACCATTTAAGTCATATTACTTGGCTAGTTAAGTCAACTAATTTTTCCCACACCCTTAGCGTTGTACTCATTTTTAGTACACGATACCCCTAGTACACCCCTCCGAGCCTATCTTTTCGTTTCTAACTTTAAGCATTTTACTTAAAGGAAGAATTTGTTACACCCCACTTAAATGTACAACCAAATCGCCTTAGCCTTCCATGTATGCGCTCATTTTTAGTGCATTATTGTTATTTGTTAAACCCTAAGTTAACTTTCTAATTGATTACATGGTTGCTAAGTCGAGTCATATCCTTGTACATATTGTTTTGGGACGATTGGGACTCATGGGTAAGTACTTATTTTATGGAGTAATGGGGAAGAACATCACTTATTACCCCCCATATGTACGTTAATCTTAAAAGTGCTCCAAGTGTTTTGATTTTCTTAATTCGAGTCATTAGATTAGTTAATTGTAAAGTATGTAAAGATTCAAGTGTAAGGGGAATTCTCATCCCCTATGATGTATTATTTTGGATGGTAGGGTAAGAGTGTATGCAAAAAAAAAAAAAAAAAAAAAAAAAAAAAAAAAAAAAAAAAAAAAAAAAGAATCGAAAAAATCAAGAAAAAGAAAAAAAAAATAGAAAAGAAAAAAAAAAAAAAAAAAAAAAAAAAAAAAAAAAAGAGAAAAAAAACATACGGACTACCATCCCGTTTTTATTTTATGTTCATTTTATGTTTTTGTTATTTTTCATTTATTAGCTTAAGTCGAGTCTAGTCTTGGCTTAGCAACGCCATCTTGTACATGTAATTAACTAAGATTGTTAACTCGCCACCAGTAAAACTTCCTTTATCCAACAAAACCGTGTAATTCATATCCCTATACCTAACGTTACAACCCTTTAAAAGACCTCTTCGATAGTTTATCCTAGGTGCTTACGCCATGTGGTGGAGGTTTGATCCTTTCCCAAGCCTATGGTAATCTATTTTGCTATGACAGGTAGTGAGAGATATCTTCCATTTCCATAATATTATATTACTTTATTACACCCGAGAGATGTGAGTATCTAAACACTATTTGTGAGGTGCTTGTGTATGACCTCCGTGCTTGTCTATTGGTCTTTAGTGGAACGATTATTTGTTGTAATTACTTTTATATTAGTGTTAAATGACCCTTAACTTGTCTTTCGAGTAGAATAAAAGCTCATTTGCTTGAGGACAAGCAAATCTCAAGTGTAAGGGTATATGATGAGGCGAAAAATGATCCGTTTTTAGGGGGTCATTTAAGCCCGAATCCAACTTTATTTGATCAAATATTGCCCTAAATCGTTCCTTTTGTGATTTTAGGTACTTGGAGAGTGAATTCTGGAAAAGAAGCCATTTCGGACGTTTTTGGAGCATAAAAGTGAAGAAAACGACAAAGTCTCAAATTTCTATGCTGGGAACAGTGCATGAAGGCGTCAAGAATTGCTCTTGACGGCGTCAGAGTCCCAAGAATAAAAATCCGTAGTTGGTGACGGCGTCACCAAGGCCGTCACCAGGCCGTCACGTGTAAACTTGTCAAAACTTGCGCGCGGAGTAGCTGATATTGTTTTGGTCATAACTTTTGCATACGAACTCGGATTTAGGTGATTCAAAAGCCCACGCGAAGAGGACGAAGAGATCTACAATTTGGTGAAAAAGTGGTCTTGACGGCGTCAAGAGTACGGGCTGACGCCGTCACGAAGGGCCGACAGAAAACATGCCTATAAATATAACTTCATAACTTCACTTTTTGTAAGCCCTAAACCCTAAGGCCGATTCCTGGGTTTAGGTGGGTGTTTTTCCAGCAACTTAGAGGGTTTCAATCACTCCATAAACATCATGTATTGGTGTGTTGATTCTATCTTAATTATGTTTTCCATTATCATTGTTGATTGCTCTTCTTTGATGATGATTTGCTAATTCACCTTGTGTCTACTTATGATTATGTGAAACTTGTATATAATTGATTAGATCTCATTGATTTCTTGTTGATGTTGTGTCTATCTCCATCAATTAAGGCGTGACAACTTCATTAGATCTAGTTGGTTTAGTTTATAATCCTTGTTTCCTATTGATTCTTGTTTTGATTGAATGATTTATATGTTAGGCTTAAGAAAACTGGCAGATCTCCAAATGGTAACATGCTTGAACGTCTTAAGAAACATGAACCGAGGCGTACTAGGTCTTTATTGGTTGTATTTAATGCATGAGCCACTGTTTACAATCCCTATAGTTGTGCTGGGTCATGGTGTAGGAGGAGATAAGAGCTCATAGAGTTGGGGAGTTATGTATGCCACCCCACGAATGGTATTAAGGAATACAACCCGTCAATTAAAACAAGGTTATAAATCAATAGGTAGTATTGGATAGCTAGCAAGGAGTAACATATCATGGGTAGACATGCTTCACTTATCTTGTAGAACCTTAGTTTAGTTTTCTTGTTAATTAGTTTAATTAGTAGCTTTTGGGTTAGTTGATTAGCAACTAATTCCGCCCTCTCTCCCAATACCCGAGATTTTTACTTGCTTTTCATAAAATATAAAAATACAAAAAGAATCATCCTTCACCTTTAGATCTAGTTAGATTAGTTTCAATCCTAACGACACTATTCCTAGCTGAACGATCAATCTCCCGGTACTTGTCACTATACTATACTACAACGATCAGGTACACTGCCTGGTGGGGGTTGTAAGCCTCGCGAGATCCCTCGAGAGGTAAAGCAAGGTGCGATTCCCACGCATCACTTACCTAAAGAGATGCAGCTTGCTTTTATCCAAGCTCTCCTAATCTTCATCAGGCAGATAGTCATCAGAGAAAGAGTAAAAGATCTTCAATTGGGAGTGGAAAGTTACCAGAAGAAACTCAATCTCACCAAACCAAACATGTTCGACATCCCCGACCTTCCACATCTACCTCAATACACCTTGATCAAGAAACCATTTGGGTTCACCTACCGCAGCATAAACGGTCGCAACTGCTTCATGGCTTACGACGAAATACATAAGTTCTGTGATGAAACCTTGAAGTTCGTCAGAGATGGAATCAAAAGCAGATTGGATGACATTGCTCTGGGTAAATCTAAAAGGTGGAAAACCAATGAGGCCAGGGATGCTCGTAGATTCATCTTAAGGATTGAGAACAGATTGAAGCGCAGGGATCAGTTTCGAAGGTTGGAAAGTTATGTGGGAGGCAGACAGAAGTTTTCGGTGTTGACATTTCAGAGACCTGATTGGTAGAAAATTGTAAGAGTTTGATTTGATTTGTCAATTATATACTTCATAATGGCTTGTGCACGCATTACAGTGCACAACTCGAACTTGTAAAGAAAGGACCCTGAGGTACGCATCAGTGCCTCAATCCTAATATAAGGAGCGAAGGCTTCTTACTTTTGAGTAAAATTAATCAAATGTTTATGAATTTTTCATAATTCTGCTCAAAAGGACAAGTATTTCACCTCAATAAGACCTAATCACTTGTTGAGGGGGAGCACTTGTCAAAACAAAATACTTTGTTCTAAATCAAAAGTTCTTGGTGAATCTCCCTGTAAGACTCAAAAAGGCATATTTTAATCTAAAAAGATTGTCAAAAACATCATTTTATATGCTATTTTTGAGGGGGAGAAAATAGAAAAGTGATTAAAATATACGAAGTCAAAGCTTAAAAGTTGTATCATGTGTGAGCTAGACTCAGAATTGACCCAGGAATTGACGAGACAATAAAAGTTAGTAATATCGAAAAGACTTATCCTCGACGGGTAATAACGTCAAGTTAGTTACTAGGGCTAGTTGTCACCTAAAAGCTGACAATGTATCTCTTTAACTAACCACGTAAGCGTGTCTCGAAAAGGATTGGTCTTAGTAGAAATGTACCATCTCGAGAAACTTTCTGTGGACTTGACCAGGCTGGGTAATAACTTCAAGCTAGTTTAACTAGTGATGTAAGCGTGTCTCGAATCGGTCTTGTTCACGGAAAGTGGATCAATTCAAAATGCTTGCTCCTCCCGCATGTGCAAATTTATTAAACACTTATGAGCACATGTGAAGGGGGTGCCCTTCAAAAGTGTACACAAAACTCTCAAAGTGTTAACCAAAATATTTGATTATCACAAACACTTTGAGAGATTTTCAATCAAAGGTTTCTTGGCTACTGTCGGAGTTATAAGGTGATTAAGATAGGAATATCCGTCCTATGATCCGCCAGAGCCAGAGGGATCTACCCAAGGACATCTCCCATAGTTAGAATTAGAAGTCCTTAGGTATGAGACGAAAAAAGGAGAAAAGAATGAAAGTGAAAGAAGGAGTTGAAGAATTAAAAAGAAAAATAAAGAAAAGGGTGAAAAGAAATAGCCCTCCATATGTTCAACCTTAGGGCAGACACCGGGTTCAATATGTATGCTACTGGTTGTTGCAAAAGACAACACCGGTATTGAAGACAAAGTCGTCATGGACCCAGTGACGCAATGCACTAAACCTTCTTAACCACTCAAGTTCTCTTAAAAGGACTTGTTTCATTCTCACGGGAAACTAGCATAACCTATCGACTTATCTCTTAGAGACGGTTGATATTGAAGCATGAGACCCCTCCCTAGTCTCTGCATAGGAAACCTAGGGGTGCACTTATAGAGTCTAGAGCCTTGAGATACATCTAAGATCTCTTAGGAACACTTAGTATTTCTACAACTGGTGTTCTACATCAATGGACGCCAGCTGTAAATTATCGAGTCTTTCGCAGATCTTAGCAATCTGCCAAGAACGTTTATGAGAGGATTACTTATGTATTTCTCAATGATTGAACGGAAATCCTGCCAAGGTCAACATCAAATAGCCTTGACAGCAGGTCACTTCGGTAACCCCACAAGGGTTACGCTTAGTGTTTGCGGTGGTTCCATTACGGTCTACAGTCGTGGAGTGATCCCCAGCGACTCACCCAGTCATTGAGCTACTTAGTAGGTCTCGAAAGCTCCTTCAGGAGTATCTGATATGGGAACGGCTTGGATAAGGATTAGAAGGAGTCTTCACAATATGCTGTTGATGAACTCTAATTCCTTATCTGTAAGTACCGGTTGTTTTATTGCTAACTATTTACTCGCAGGTACCTCACTTCCATGATGGTAGATTCCAACATGCTCATACATACATCTTGAAGTCAATGAAAGCTCCCCCAAAGATCTTAACACCACAAAGTTCAAAGAATGATTCTACGTCAATAAAGAAGAATCTACAAAGTTTAAAGACTAAAGATCTCATAGTATGAAAAGGAACTTCGTGCATGTCAAAGTCCGAAGATGTATGAGTATGTTGGAATGGCGGATAACCACCACAGACGCTGGAGTGACAGACGGCAGACAACTTCATAACACAATCACTACATCATCACCAAAGAACAAAGACAAAGAGCAAAGTACATTCATTATCATTCAATCATTTTTGAAGACGTCTAGAGTTTACTTGCCACAAGTCAACAACAAAGATGAAGACGTCAAGCAACCGTGATGACCGACCCTTAGGGGGAGATTGTTGGGATCATACTTTTATATTTAGTCAAGTCTCGGTCATTACCTTTTATAATAGGTTGCTTTAGTATTTATTTCATTATGTTTCATGTTACAAGGCTTATGTATTAAAGCCCTATGGGCTTGAAAGCCCACGAATTAGAGAGATAAGGGAGGAAGGGAGTGTTGCCCTAACTCCTCCCTTATAAATAGAAAGCTTATGTAAACATAATGTTTGTTGGTTATTTGATTATCTTAAGGAAACTCTTGCTCTTTCATTCTTCATATTGTCTCATAATCAACCATCTCTCATTCTCATCTTATTTCTTTCTTTCTTATACTTGTGTTTGCATAAATGGTGACCTAACAAACATATCTCATAATCATTTGATTTACTTCTTCATATCGCTCTTCTTTATCATTCTAAGTCGCATCACATCTTTTAGGTTGTGCTTAGACGCTTCGTACTCGTGCAAAGATCCATTTTACTTCTGATCTCGTCATTCTTAAGGTGAGTTCATAGCCTCGCCTTTACTTATTTAAATGTTTTAAAAACCTCATGAGGGGGATACATGCTAGTTTTTGCAAATTGAATACAAGTAGCTTTTGGTATGCTAGACCCGATTGTATGATTTATGGACATCTGACATTGAGTATTCTTGCTTAAGTCCCCATCATGAACCGTTAATTTTGTGTGAACGCTAGTATTATAAATATGCATATTTGGCTTGACAAGCCTTTCCGGGTGAGTAGCGCTCATTTGACATTTGTGGGTCAAACGGACATATAATATTGAGAATTTAGGGTAATTTGCAAGATTACCCTTGTGCGGGGCATCATTTAGACATAGTCAAGGTTCGGTTTCGTGAGCTCAATGCTGTAAATCTTATTTCCTGACATGTATTTGTTATATGTCATTTATAATGAATTATACTTGTATTCAATTTATTACTTATTAAACTCTATGAGTTCACTCAACTTTATGTTGACTTTTTAGCATGTATTTTCTCAGGTATTATTTTGCTATCTGAGCATTGGGAGCAATCGGAGTCGCGTGGATATCAAATATTGAAGGACTTGTTTTCTTCACATTCGATAATAATTTTTTTTTTAAATATGCAAATGAGTCATGTTTGAACTCTTGAAACTTAAAGTTTTGAATAAAAATTGTTGGGACCTTTGTACTCTGATTTATTAAATCGAATGTGACATTTTATTAAACATCTCTTTTTAGGTCATTTTATGTAACTTGTTTTTATGAACTATGAAGTGACACCAAATTGGTATTCCGCTGCGTTGTAAAATTTTTGCATTAGTTATAGCGAATTAGGTCGTTTTCAAAACCTAAACTATAACTGATTTTCAAAATTTTTTTTAAGTCTTTCACCGTTGTTCAATATCCACGTACGCTTGCTCCCAGGTAACTTATATGCTCTATTTTGCTTCTATACTTCTATTATATGACTAATGAATATATCCCCTAGTCATGATTTTGTTCTCTCATGCCTATCTTATGATGTCATAATATTTACTTTATATCGATCGGTTATTTATACGCTGACCACTCGATTATCGTGTACTTCATGTTTTCTTATTTTCTCCCTCGAACTTCGATACTAGTATGTATGAGGATACCCGTACATATATGTGTTACTCTCTTCTCAAATTCTTACGCTTGTGTGTAGTACTATGATATGTATTAATGAATTCATTTGCTTCAACCTTTTATGAACGATGCGGTGATCTCCGAAGCATTTTACTACTTTACTTTATTTTCTTTTGATGATATTGACATTCGGTGTACTTTGTCAATTCCACTAGTTATTTTATTGTTCAACTATGAGTGTGAACATTCTCCTTATGCCTTTGAATCACGTATGTTGTTTTCATTATCCATTGTTTTGAAATCTTCCAATTGATGGGAGTACGACCTTAACTTGTCATCTCGGATCGTGCCATCCCTTGGCACTTACCTTTGGTAATGCGATTGACTAATGTCATATTATTATTCTCGTTACTTCTTCTTATGATTTTGATGAATCATGTCATTAAGTAGACATCCTTTTATTTATTGTAACACTTGATCTTATTGTGTATTTTGTTTTGTCACGGACATACTTAAGTAGGATGATTTATAATCGTCTTATTGAAATGAATTGGGACGCTTCTTCATTTGAATAAGGAAATTGTAAACCGCCGAACCATAAATTCATAAATCATCACTTACATGGATTGGGACGCCTCTTTATGTAAGTGACGAGTTATGAATGAGTGGGCTTATGTGTACCGCCATAGCGTGCGTATGAATCAATCTTTGGGCTATGAACTCCTCTCGACTCGTAATTTGTTATGTGGATTTTCCCGATTTTGTATCAACCGCTGCGAGCTTTATAAGTTAATAGTAATGTACTTTTATCCGCTTCCACGAATTGATGACTTGTTAAATTCCTTGTCTCATATTGTCTTATCGCCTACACTTTTGTTCTATCCTTTCCTTTTAGGACCCTCACGACATTCTATTCGTTCCCTCATACCATTGCTTACACATTAGGTGATTTCTATCACTTGTTCTATCTTCGTTGATATATTGATACTTTGTCAAAATCCTGAGCACAAAATGCATTAAGCACCTCCATGGGCTTCTATAAAAAATTTTATACACCTTTATAAAAAATTTACAAATATTTCAAAAGTGTTTAAATTACCTGTGGAAAACTAGAAGAGGGGTTGAATAGTTTTACGTCTTTTTAATTTGTTATAAATGATAGTTTTAGTGTTTTCTTAGCTTTTAAAAGCTTAGATTCGATAATATGTGATCTCAAGTCTTGTACAATATAAACAATTAACAATACACAATATATAACAATGATAAGTAATGAAATAAGTAAGAGATGGAAAGATCGAACCGCGAGACAAGAGATTTATAGTGGTTCGGCTACAAGGACACCTTCCTTGCCCTACTCCACTCCCCGAGCACCTAACTCGAGAGTTTTCTTCACTATATCAACAAGCTCCCTTATGGCGGAGAAAACCGTACACACCAATTTACACACCAATTTTCACACCACAACTTCGTCACACCTAAGTCACAACTTCTACACAACTTCTTCAAATCAATCTACTTCACAACTGACTACTCCACACCTATCTTCTTCACACCAATCTAGTTCCTAACTTTTCTTCTTCACACCAAGCTACTAACTAATCACACAATCTATATCTAGCACACCTTTCTACAATCAAATATTCACAACAATCTTCACAAAGAATAATGTAAATGATCTTTGATGATGCACCAACAACTTGGATGTGGAGATCACAACAAGTTGTAATACTTCTTGTCTTGAGGGATAGAAGTATTCTTCTCTTGTACTTGAGAGGATGAAGTTTGGATCACTTTGAAACAAAGAATTATACACTTATGATCGAAGGATAAGAGAATAGAGATATGGATCTAAATCAGAAAGTTTAGAAGTGCAAAAGGTGAGAAAATTCTGAGGGATGAACCAGTATTTATAAGGGGGGAAAATACTGTTCTGGAGCGTGGCTGGTCCCCTTAATTAGTGGCCGGTCCCCTTAATGATTAAGGGGACCGCCTAAGGAATTAAGGGGGCCGCCCCTTCAGAACGTTGGTTTTTCTTGTCTTTTAGAGGGGAATATTTTTCTGGATAGAATTTGCCATTTTTGGTTGGAAATTTGAAATCAAATATTTATAATGAATTAAACATATTCTTTTAATTTCAAAAATAATTTTGTAAAAGATATAAGATCTTTAATGCATTTTATAAAAAATCTAGTGATTAGAGAAATTTCCTTTGATCATGAAATGTAATAAACCCTTTGTTTATTCATACCTTAAGTGATATGGAATCAAAGACAAGTATTAAGCACTAAAAACTTGTTTACGTCATAAGTTTTAGATTAATGAGTTTATGCTTTGTAATTATCAAAACATAGAGACATTGTTAATTATGCTAACAATGTTTTAAGACATTATTTATGTCAACATTACCAAAATGACCTTCTTAAGTTAAAGAGTCGGTTCTAACCACCCTATTTTGTAAAAATCATAACCAATATTTATAATGACACCATGCCCTATATTTCAAATTCCACTTTTTATACATCATATTTTAATCACGTCTTGAGGATATGACTGATTTAAACTTTGTTTCAACTAATGATTCCTAAAAATTTGAAAATAGACATTCAACAATCACAACCATAAACCCGAGTTTCAACATGGTTTTTATACATGCTTCTATTCCAAAATAAAATATAAAATAAAAAAAATAAAAATAAAAATAAAAAAAAAATTAAAACGACCAAAAATGATTAAGAAGAATTGAGCGCCGGGATGTCGCTCTCTTAAGGGGTACGTGCTGTGACATTTCAAAATATTCATGTCACTAATGTTAATATTCTTATTATTTAACATTTTTTTTAATAATTAATTTCGTCGGAAGTTATCCGCGTACGTCATAACGCGTTCAATTTATTCAACCACTACTATACTATGTCTACTCTACACTTTTTATGCATTTTTGTTTCCTTACAATCCTATTTTAAAAGTCATAATTCAATTTTTCAATTTTTACGTAAACCTTGCACCTTTTACATTTTACGTAATTTAATTTTACGTTTTATGTTTTTAACAACATGAACCAACCTTAGACTATGATAATTTTACAAATGTTATGCATTTTAACCTCTTTTCATGTTTACAAGTGAGTTTTATACTTGTCGTTTTATTTTTATAGTTTATGTCACTTTTATCAAAAACCGGTGTCACCAAACGCGTTTTCAACTCATGGTTTTAGTTTTAACAATGTTTAAACACTCCAATTAACTCATGAATCATCTTAAATATTAAAATAAAGTATAATGATAAAATTTAACAATTTTTATAAGTTTTATAATTTTACGCTACCCGAGTTTACGTTACGCGTTTTAAAAACTTAACGTTTTCAATTACCGGGATCAAAACTACACACTATAACCTTATACACAACTCTTTCTTCCACTACCTTGCCAAACCACTTGTCTTACACTCTTGTACACTTGGCTAAGGATTCATGCATATGTCTTCCACTCATCTAGATCTTAAAACACCAACACATGTTCATCCATCCTCATTTGTATCACTATAACATTGTTTTTATCACCCTTCACCATTTTCTTGTTTCTCCTTCCATATTGAACGACTAAAAACAGCCTCTCATCACAATTTCATCTTAAAAATTCACTTGTTCTTGTATAAGGATTGAAGTCTTTGTTGTTCTAGTCATTATCCTCATTTGTACATGCAAACCAAATCAAAAAGCTCTCATCCTTGTTTTCTCCATCATATGAACGAGGCATATACAGCCCAAGCCCACCATCTCATCATCTTTTTAATCATAAAATCATCACCAAATCATTCTCTTGAAGGTCCTTGCAAAAGATGGTGATTTGAATCGAAGATTTGAAGAGTTCCTTGGTGTTTTCTTGATGTCTTCTTGAAGTCTTCCTCAAAGTTGATTAGAGTTATTTCCTTCAGCCCCTAATCACATTTTTAAGGCTAGAAGAGATGGGTTTCAATAGTCTTGGTGTCATTTGGGTCGTTTCTATCCAAGCCCTAGAAAAGGTTTCATTGATTTTTCACTCCTAGTAAGCTAATCTCATCATTCTCTTTGATTTTTTTCACATGCAAATGAGTTTTGGTTATTCAATTAATTATGGGTTTTCTGATTTTGATGAGTTTTAATGTTCTTGAGTTGTTTGGGATGATTAGTGTGGCATTGCATGATGATTGATGATGTTTTTGATGAGTTTAGAATAGGTTTAATTGGATTTGATGGGACTGTTTTTTCATCAGTAGAAAAACGTTGGTTTTCCCATTAAGTTTTGGCCTAAAGCCTATGATTAAATTACATTTTTAGATATATATAGGTCTAAGCTTCATGCGGCGAGTTGGAGGAATTTTTATCTCCTCCGGATGATTAAGTTATGCCCAAATTAGTAAAACTAGTCAATATAGGTACCTTGCAGATTGTTTGTGTGTTAATGGTAAATTTTTGGCTTAGAGCCTACTGAAGCTTTTCATAAATGGATAGTATAATATCTCAGGTCCTAGTGGCGAGTTGGCCGGAAAACCAACTATTCCGGATGGTCGAGATACGACCAAAACCGTGGAAATATATTTAGTGTGTACCCAGAAATTGTAATGCATATTGTTTTACATGTAAAGAATTATTCTTGAACTAGAGGCTACTGGGTTTTTACAAGGGTGAAGGGTAAAATAAATGAGGACCTTGTGGCTAATTGGAGGGTTTATCAACTCCTCCGGATGAATTAGTTATGGCCGTTTTGCTAAAATTGATCAGTTCTGAACTACTGTTTGAAAAAGGAGTTTAACTCCAGGTTTTTACACTAAAGTTGTTGGAATAAAAGTTGAGACGTGTAGTATACATCTTATGCTAACACCTCCAATTGGTCTCACTTAAATTGCTATCATAGTTTAGGATTTATGGCCATTTTCGTAAGAGATTAAAATTCAAAAAATATTATGTGCTGGATGTTCAGGGGTAAAATAGTCTTTTAACATGTTTCTGAATCTTTCAGAAGTTGAGGCCTGGATTTTTGAAAACTAGACTCAAAGAGCTTTCCAGGGGTGAAGGCCTTGTATTCATATCATTTATAGATTAGGAGTCAATGGTCTATAAATTAGAATCAAATCCAGAATTTAATATTTTACGTCTTGTCTTGAACTCTAAAACGTGTAGATACACACAGGTAAAATAAGAATTGAGGGATGAAACTTGGTAGGTGTTTTGTTACCTATAAGACCTGGTCGAACATCAATCTTAGAGTGAAAATATCTTAGGTTAAGTCTTAGTTCAATGCCATGCTTATCTCGGAAACATATCTCATAATCATTTGATTTACGTCTTCATATCGCTCTTCTTTATCATTCTAAGTCGCTTCACGTCTTTTAGGTTGTGCTTAGATGCTTCGCACTCGTCTAAAGATCCATTTTACTTCTGATCTCGTTGCTCTTAAGGTGAGTTCATAGCCTCGCCTTTACTTATTTAAATGTTTTAAAAACCTCGCGAGGGGGATACATGCTAGTTTTTGCAAATTGAATACAAGGAGCTTTTGGTATGCTAGACCCGATTGTATGATTTATGGACATCTGACATTGAGTATTCTTGCTTAAGTCCCCATCATGAACCGTTAATTTTGTGTGAACGCTAGTATTATAAATATGCATATTTTCCTTGACAAGCCTGTCCGGGTGAGTAGCGCTCATTTGACATCTGTGGGTCAAACGGACATATAATATTGAGAATTTAGGGTAATTGGCAAGATTACCCTTGTGCGGGGCATCATTTAGACATAGTCAAGGTTCGGTTTCGTGAGCTCAATGCTGTAAATCTTATTTCCCAACATGTATTTGTTATATGAATTCAACTTATTACTTATTAAACTCTATGAATTCACTCAACTTTATGTTGACTTTTTAGCATGTATTTTCTCAGGTATTATTTTGATAGCTGATCATTGGGAGCAATCGGAGTCGCGTGGATATCAAATATTGAAGGACTTGTTTTCTTCACATTCGATAATTATTATTTTTTTTTAAATATGCAAATGAGTCATGTTTGAACTCTTGAAACTTAAAGTCTTGAATAAAAAATTGTTGGGACCTTTGTACTCTGATTTATCAAATCGAATGTGACATTTTATTAAACGTCTCTTTTGAGGTCGTTTTATGTAACTTGTGTTTATGAACTATGAAGTGACACCAAATTGGTATTCCGCTGCGTTGTAAAATTTTGGGGGTGTCACACGAAACCACTTTCAAGTATGAACATAAGCTTGTTCTGGTGTTGTTCATCCATTATTGATTCATCTTTGTTCTTTGTCAAGGATGGGTGAACCGACGCCACTTTCAAGTATGAACATAATATGTATCTGTATCAAAGATGGAAGAAGTATTAGAGATGGATGAAAAGACACCACTTTCAAGTATGAACATAAACTTGTTCTGGTGTTTCATCCATTACTGATACATCTTTCCTCTTTGCCAAAATACAGAAACAATGAAAATATTTTATCTTAGGATTAGGTTGAAGTACAATAAACATATCAAGAACTTAAAGAGTTTTTTCATGTATTTAGTTACAATGAAAATATTTTCATTGCATTGTTGATATAAATTTAATATGATTTCATTGATTCATGATTAGCTCTATAATGTCGTAGGACCTACATAACTAATATGTATGTTCGTCACATTTAAGTGAGCAATATAAATGATAGTAAGAATTTGGTTGCTAAGAACTTAAAGCTCAATTATCAGGGCAGATCTATCTAACGATGTAGATGGGTTCCATCGCTTTAACTGGACCCCATTTTCTAATGATGTTTAATGGTTATTTCAATAATCAAGATTAAACATCGTTAGAAAATGGTGTCCAATTAAAGCGATGGAACCATCTACATCGTTAGATAGATCTGCCCTGATCATTGGGACGTCTTCAATGCGATGATGATATAGTGTGTATTGTTCATGACAGGCCACACTCCTTCATCATCGCATTCAAGATGAGTGATGTTACTTAGACTCTATTCTTTACTCAACATTTGTAGATTGTTTGTATCACTCTGTTTGCTTTATATATATGTATGATGTATTTTTGATATAAGAATTATGTTGCATTTGTATTGAGAGTATAATGAAGATAAGTGGTGGATGTGTGTGCGAATATTTAGGCTAAAACATCCAAGTATCAAAAATGGAAGAAGTATCAACGTTGGATGAACAGACACCACTTTCAAGTATGAGCATAAACTTGTTTTGGTGTTGTTCATCCATTGTTGATTCATCTTTGCTCTTTGTCAAAATCCAGAAACAATTATCAAGTATAATTTGTAGGTTCGATACTTGAATTTAGGGTCTTCGTCTTCAATGAATGTTGGTAGGTTAGAGATTCAAGGCTGAATAATATGTTGTTGTTGGCTAGGGTAGAAAGGATGGTAGTTCATTGCATTGTTATTATAAGTTTAATATGATTTCATTCATGCACGATTAGCTCTCTAATGTCGTAGAATCTACATAATTAATATGTATGTTCGTCACATCTAAGGGAGCAATATAAACGATAGTAAGAATCTGTTTTCTAATAACTTAAAGCTCAATGTTAGGGCAAATCTATCTAAAGTTGTAGAACGGTTCCATTACTTAATTTGGAAAACCTCTACTACCGTTATTAGACGGTGTCCAAAAAACAAAGCAATGGAACCTTTCTGCAACTTTAGATAGATCTGGCCTGATCATTGAGACGTCTTCAATGCGATGATGATATAGTGTGTATTGTTCATGACAGGCAACACTCCTTCATCATCGCATTCAAGATGAGTGATGTTATTTAGACTCTATTATTTACTTAACATTTCTAGATTGTTTGTATCACCCTGTTTGAATTCAAATCTTTTTTATGATCTAAATGAGTCTGTAATTTCAACATACCTTTCCATTCTCAGTTCCCATACTGTTCCTTTTATTTTTTCAACAATCTAGCAATGCGGCTGGTGCAGTCCTTTGCTCAAAGGGAGTTGAAATGATAAAAGGAGTTGTATCAGGAACATAGAAGGGTTACGTATGTTGGTTTATTGCATTCCATTCTTTTTTATGATCTAAAACCAACCATCCACCAAGTAATGTGGCCATTGGAGTTCCAACAAAGGTTGTTTCAAATACACCCTGAATTGCAACATTATCTTTTATTTCATTTACACTATATTTTTTAAAATTTTAATATATTTTTTTATTTTTTTGCAGAAATCATACATTGACAGCAGTGACTCAAGTTCATTTCAACATACCTTTCCATTCTGAGTTCCCATACAGTTCCTTTTGTTTTTTCAACAATCTAGCAATGCAGCTGGTGCAGTCCTTTGCTCAAAGGGAGTTGAAACGACAAAAGGAGCTGTATCGGGAACTTAGAAGGGTTACGTATGTTGGCAGCAGTGACTCAAGTTCATTTCACATATCAAGCAGTTCTGAAGGTCCTCCAAATACATGGGCAGGCTACTTTCCAAAGGAATATTCTTGATCAGGCACAAAAAAGGAAGGTGCTAGGAAAGTTAAAACTCCAAAAAAGACTGTCAAAGAGCATTTTGATGAGAGGGTTCAGGTGCTAGGCCTGCCCAATGCTAAGACTTGTGAAGACAAGGGTATAAAACCATGGGAACCAAAAATGCCAAAAGTTTGTTCAAAAGGGAAGGGTAAAAAGAAAATGTATTAGTTGAGTTAGGAAGTAATTTGAATAAACCTGTGTAATCCATTTGTACTACTTTATTTGACTTTATGAATAAACATGTTGTCATTGCTCAATTTTCTCATTAATGAACTGAATATGAATTGGTTAATTTTTGTGGCATTTTATTTTTATCCCTAGCAGCATTAAGTTATACCAAGCAGCATTAAGTTCCAAGTTACAAGCATTTACCTAAATTCCAATCCAAACCTGGAGTTGCCCATAAGATAAGTTTGACAATCTTTGACTTTTGCAAATGACAATCAAGTTTGACAATCTTTGTTTGACTTTTAACAAAGCATCATAACATAGTCAACAAAGCAACATAACATAATTTATCAACAAAAAGATAACTTGATCATATAGTAATATAATCGATAACTTGATTAACAAAGAAACATAAGATAAGTTTTCTTTGAACACAAACACATTAAACTTCAAAGAAATAACATAATAATGATTAATATCATCTTACATCAGGGTTAATCCAATGAAAATTATACAAACTATTTTGAATGCCTTTGTAAATATCAACAATGTTTCCACGGATTTGTTCTATTTCTTGATTACGAACATTAACTTTGTTCTGATGCACCAGTATGATATCTTGGTCTTTTTTGTTTTGTTCTTCCAACAGCGTGATTCGTTTGTTGTAAAGTTCAACCAACTGTCGTTCAGTACCATATTGGCCTTGAGAATAGCATTTGTCCCAGCACTCTTGGGTTAGGCCGTGGATTTTATATTTTTCTGGCAGAGGCGGAGGAGGAGGAGGAGAAGTATCCCTTGAACATTTTGTTTTCTTTGAAGCATGATTTGAAGATGGTGAAACATTGCAATTCCAAACAAAAATTGAATACGTAATGAAAAGATGAATGAAGTTGGTTGTAATTCCTTTGTATTTATAGGCACACAAGAGTCGCAATGTCACAACGTTTAAGTGTCACAACGGTTTACAGTTACTTTTTTACAGTTACACCGGTTCACAGTAATTTATGCCTAGCAGCATTAAGTTATGCCTAGCAGCATTAAGTTTTTTATTAATTAGGTCATACCAGTGTTGAAGTAAGTTTTCCAATTTAGGGAGTAAACACTGTCACAAACACAAATTTTACACAACTAATAACTAGATTAATACCATTATGTTTATTCTTACTATATTTTCAAACATTTGAAACCACTTACAATGCTTATTACCATTTAAAGTTTAAAAATAAAATTATAGAATGTTTAGGAGCGCGCATTTAATGTGTAAAATTAAAATGATTACAATTAGGCACGAGTAATTAGTGCATTTCACATGCTAATGTGACGTTAAACTTGGTAAATTGCAATAATCTTTAATGTTGAGACTTTCAAAATTCCCTAGGCGTATAGTATGTCGCGTCCCTTTTTAAGGCCATCACTTAGCTTTTCAACACACACTTTTTAAAACAATCTAAGATCGAAGTTATGGCTGGAAACAAGAAAAGGTGCATTTCATCAAAGAAGAAGCGTTCAAAGTAAGTACTACTAATTAAACTTTTGTACACGTAAACATTCAAAGTTTGTAAAGATGTTATGTACGTACATGTTGACTTGTTTTTTTTCTTTCTAGTAGAAGTTAGTTAATCCATAATAATTTTGGTGTATTAAGCTTTTATGAATTTATAAAAATGGTAATCAATTGGTAGCTAATTAGGTAATCAGTTATGAAATTGTGTTAGAATGTTACATCATATAATTAAGAATACCAAATTAAAAGGATAATCTGTAAATTTATCATCTAATGCTTATTTGATTTCAGGAAACCAGAGAAGGTATTTAACATTGAAGAGTGGTAGGAGTCATGGAGTTCTCGAAGAAACAATGCAAGACGCAAAGCAAGTTTGCTTCAAATTAAGAAAGATGAGAAGGAATACAAGCGATCAAAGCCGCGGGTTGGTTCAGTGGAAGAGGATGCGGCTTATGTTGGATTTTTAAGTGAGGAAGAGAGATTCGACTCCATTGACTACAATAATGTGCATTTGTCGTTTGATCCGGAGAAATCTCCGAAATTTAATTGTTAAACTTTTTATATGTATGAACTGCTTTATTTTACTTTTGTTATATATGGATACTAATGTTTTGTTTTTGGTTTATTATATATGAATTTTAACTTTCTTGCTTCATTAAAGCTTGATTTTTCATCTATTCATTAAGCTTGATTTATTCCTAGCAACATTAATTTATGCCTAGCAGCATTAACTTATGCCTAGCAACATTAATTTTGAATGTGTTGCACATATTTTGAATTTTCGTTACACTTAAATATCACATTTTGCTATAAATAATAGTCACATAAATATCACAATGTGACTATTTTGAATACATTGCACATATAATACCCTTATAATGTGGCAATAAACATAATTTAGATACACATTTGTGATATGGTGTGACTATTGTAAAGCCTATAGTCACATGATCATGCTACAATTAAATGTGACTATATACATTAGGTTATGGCAAGCAAACACACACTAAACTTTAGACACACATATTTACTTATGTGACCATATGTATCGAATTTTCGTTACACTTAATCATGTTTCTATAGTTTCATGTGACCATATATGACATTTGGTCACACTCTTCAAGTGTGTGACATATATATTTGTCACTATTAAATGCATATCGTGACTAACGCTTCAAACTTACTTTTTAGTTGTCGCACATTTCAAACGCTATGTGGCTAAATATTCAGCAAAGAATAGCAGTCACGTTTAAATAATGTGTGACAAACTTGACTATATAATTTAGTCACATACACAATTACTTCATGTGACCATATATCTATTTTGGTCACACTCTTCAATTGTGTGACATATATTTGTCACATGTGTATATCAGTAGTGTGACTAATGCTTAAAGCTGATTTGTATCGGCCACACGTCCCAAATTAAACGTGACTAAATGATCGAAAAATATTTACATGCTACCCTCTAGTCACATAAATACACAAATGTGTGACATATATCTTCTGAAATGGTCACACAAGTCGGATCGAGTGTGGCTGTTTATTTTATTTTCATACATTTAGTCACGTAAATATGTTACAGTGTGACCGTTTAAAATCGACCATGTGTGACGAAAGGCCATTTTTGTACCAGTGTGATATTTATGGAATTAATGGATTACTTGTAATTGCAAGGACATGACGGGTTTACGGATCCGGCTGATGAGGCATATGAACAACGGCGATGTAAATTGCTAGAATTAACCTATACTAAACCTCCCCCTATTATCGCGGAAGCTTACGAAGTGACTAGGTATAATTTGGGACCTGACGAAAGATTCTCTAAGATACGGAAGATCGGAGAAAGAGAATATAGCCCTACCTCCACGAATGTTGCTTGGATACAGCACAACTTTATGAAGGAAACAAATGAGGTTGGGCAAATGCGAAAGCAACATTAAGCTACGCGGCAATGAGTCTAACTTAGAAACTCAATAATAAACAAAAGTGCTCTTTCGGGAGACAACCCGAATTATCCTCGGCTTTTCATTTTATTAGCATAGTTTGGGACACCAATTGGTTTAAAAGGGTTGTTGCATATGCTAAATGCAACCATGATTCCTACGAAAGTGAGTTAGGATTTCTAGTTTCTTTTTATTTTTCATTTTTAGGTTTTATGCTTGTAGTTGTTACGTGATTTCAGGGATACGAAGTTTGTTCATTAGGCGAAGCAAAGGAACGTTTTCTCAAACATGATTCTTCTACTATTTTCAAGAGCAACTTTCAGGAAAGTTATCGTTCCTATTCCACTTATCTCCTATATTCTCATTATTTGCATACAAAAGGGACTTTGTACATTTCAAGTGAGGGGACGGGAGTAGAATGTGACTTGAACTATTATTTGCCTCATTTTCTAGTTTATTTTGAAAAATTATGCCATTCTTAAAAATTTTGACATGTTTTTCCGAACTTAACTAGAATAGACCTTAGCCGAGCACATTAACCTTTATTCCCATGGTGAGGTTTAACCCTTTCAGTTTCCCCTGATTTACCCAAATCCACCAAAATATGAGTGTGCTGGTAGTTTGTAGACTTTAGAACTTGGCCTTTACATCATTTTGAGACCATAGAGGAGTAGTGTATTGAGTTTTCTTAGTACATTTGGAAGAAACTTTATGACAAGGCAATATTTAGGATTATCACCCAAAAAGCATATATGTGTGTGTTTATCGATTAGTCACATTGACTTCTTCAACCCCCGTGTTTAAACCCTTTTGTTGCACTCGTCTTTAGTGCAAGATACCCCTAGTTACACCCCTTTTGAGCCTATCCTTTCATTTCTTACCCATATTATAAATTGTTTCGATACACCTATACACCTTAGCCTACCGTGTAGTCTTGGTCTATAATTGAGAAGTTGCTACTTGCCCTAGTCCAAGGTTCGAGTAAAGAGATCCAGAAATCACGCCTACGTTGAAGACCTACCTTTGAAGTTCATTTGAGATCCCCCTATTTATTCCATGTATGTTTCATCTCAAGTGGGGGGATGTATTTTATTTCTTGTATTGATATGGTATTAAAAAAATGTGAAATTCAGTATGTAAATAGTTTATCTTTGGTGCAACCTTGTATAGCACCGTATGTTGAGCTTTGAAAGAATTAGTATCGAATAGGCCACTTTGGTCACACATGAAGAATGAAGTTGTTAGTTCGTAATCACCAATATGAAGACCAAGTGTGGTACCCATCTTGACGTCCTCTAATGGCACACACACTTGTTATATGATCCTATTTTTGCGTCTTGGAGCTTTACCCTTGGATGAACGGCAAGTGGTAGCAACTTGGTTATAGGTTAAGACTATTTGTTTCTATTTTTCATTTTATATCATTATTGTGAATCCCATGTCTTATCCTACCCTTTTAGTTGTGAATCTTGCTTAGGTGAGGGATTTGAGCAGTCTTTGGTGTCTTGCCCGGCGTTTCGGTCATGTACCATTGCCTTTTTCGCCCCTGTCGTAGTATGTTAGTAACGACACTACACCCATAGCCTTATAAATGTTCACCCAATATTGCCTTTAAGAATTGTTTTGACCTTAGCTCTAGTGGTGGAGATTTGTGTAACCGCCAAGCCTATGATAGAATACATTCTATGACTGTGCATTGAGTGATCACCCCGAAATTAACACTTAGATTAGGAGAGTGAGCATGAGTGTCTGTTCCCATTTCGTGAGGTGTTCGGATTTGATGTATTCTAGCATAGGAAATTTTTAGATTCATATTCTAGTTTCTTGGGAGATATCTTTTTGAGATTTATTCTAATAAGGTCTACTTGAGGACAAGTAGAGTTCAAGTGGGGGGATATTTGATAACATCAAATAGTCCCCGGTTTTTAGTGTAAATTTCCCCCTAGATTGTTCATCTTTTATGTTAATATGTTAGGATATATACTCTTATTTGTTTATATTCTGTTTTCAGGGCAAAGATGAACAAAGGAACGAAAAGACGCAGATTTGGAAGGTTTTAGATGAAAATCATTGAAGTGTGCGGATTCTTCACTAACTACGGCGTAGATGCTACATCTACCTACGCCGTAGCAATTATTTATGAAGACTATGGCGTAGCCACCTCCTCAACTATGGCGTAGTTGCATATCAAAGGGTTTTACAAAGTAGCCTCTATCCACCAACAACATAGACCTTAAAATCAATCAGAATAGAACTTTCAAGGATAAATATGAAACTACGGCGTAATCCCATCATAACTATGCCGTAGATGTGCCAATTGAGGAAACTACAATCATAGCTCTTGATCAAGCTACGACGTATTGTTATTATCAAAGGCTACGGCATAGCCATCCGTAGGGCTACACCGTAGCAATGTCGGGCCTATAAATACCAGCCCTAATTCCGAGTTTTACAATTCACTTTTCACCACACAGAAGTCAAAAGGAATTCAGGGAGCAAGAGGGAGAAGTTCTATCAAGCATACAAGTCCATTTCAAGGGAGAATGATGAGGCAACATGATCAAGATCTCCTAATGTTTTGATAATGACAAAAAAACCTTTGGCACACATAAAATAACAAACGGTAGCCTAAAATCGCCGGAGCTAATAGCTGCTGCTGGCGCGCTGCCCGCGCGTTAATGCGCGGGTGACGCGCCAGGAGTCTGCATTGCTCCGGGTGAATTTTTAAAGTCGGCTTTCCCCATACCCAAAAAATGTGGATCTTTCAATACAGGTATGAATATGTTATGTGCTTAATTTAGAACACTCGAAATGAGTTTTGGGATTAGAGAGATCCAACTTTTAAAGCACCCATTTACAGGAAAACGCCAACTCATGTTTTCTAACTATCGCCTCTAGCCAAGGCTTTTCTAAACTTAGGGAGCTTATATACATCACGTAACATCATGTGAAAGCATTCATATGCTCATATCTCGTACTTACGTCTTCTCTAATTACGTAACGGGTTTACTCCCTTATTGGTCAAACTAAGTCAAAGGTCACTTTGCGTAAATGCATCCTTTCCCACTTGGGTTATGCTTTACATCAAGGCAAAGAACTTAACTTGTTTGAACCAAGGTATTAGTTGAGAACGTCGAGTCATGGAAAGTCACGAGATATGAAACTATGGATTCTCGACGTTGTGTTACTTAAACTTATAAGTAACCTATGATTTTCTCAACTCATAATCTTAATTGTCTAAACTTTCTCTTCTTAATGACAATTAGATTATTTCTTAATCTTCTTCTTAATCTCATTTTTAAAAAAGACAACAAAACCATATCTCCCACAATCCTTCCCAAAATCATTCCCAATATTCTCTTAAATATTCTCTTACACTCTCTTACAAAAGTGTACCTTTGTCCATTCACATACTCCCACACAATATTCTCTCAATCTACCAACTTCCCATACAATCCTTATACACACACTTATACACCTTTTGTACACATACTTGATTTCAAAATACACACACTTCACTCACATACCTCTCTTCACACACACTTACATAATACTACACCTATACACAACTCATACCTATACACATCCCATCTATACAACCCATATACCACTTCCCCAACACCTTTTCATTCAAAATACATACACTACTCACAACCCATACACACACTAGGCTCCCCATCACATCCCACACTTACACACTCTTACACACTCTTCATCTCAACCATCCATCCTCTTACAACACATTTCAACCATTCACTCACCCTCCTCTCTATTCCATCACATGTGTTTAATCCAAGCCATCTATTTCAAACCAAAACCATCTCAACAATTGATTCACCTTTTCCCCCAAGCAAAACATATTCCTTTGGAATATCCCTTCTTAACCCAAACATGGTTAACCTAACCTAACTATGGTTAGTTCTCTACACCTAACTTAACCATTGTGACTTCTTAACCTAACCTTACACATTCTTCCCTATGGAGGAATATCCCATGGCATATTCTCTTCTCTATTAAGCCATGTGAGGAATACCATTGGGTCTTGGCCTATAAATACCCCCTTGCCTCTTGTATTCCTCACCCCTTGCCATTACTCTTTCTCTCTACATTCTTTCTTTCTAAACACTCTCAAATTTCTCTATCTCTAATCTTGTGTTCTTGATTCTCACTCTAATATCTTTGAAACAACACATCTCCTTGCAAGGGAAGAATCACAAGAACTTAATCCACTCTTGTGATTGTGTCGAGGGTCTTCTTCCTTTTACCATTTCTATTACAATCGAGTCTCTAGGTTAGGTTAGGCCTTGGTTGAACAAACACTTATTCATTCATTCAATTGTTTGTAAAGGAAGTCTTATATCTTGGTGACCAAGCCTAGATCATTGGGTATCTAGTTGGGGTTTGATACTTCCGGTGGGAAGTCTTGGTAGTGGTCTTGGTGACCCTTAGATAAAGTCGAATCGCGAGATTCTTTTTGGTGGTTTCCGAGGGCGGAATACCGTGGGAGTAACTCCTTCTTTATGAGCATCGATATTGGCGAATATCGGTGGAGTGAATTGTAACGGTTTGTAGTTCACCGAAAGGATTATACTAGTGAATAGTATCAAAGTCGCGGATTCGCAACTGGACGTACGGATGGTATAAACTGTTAGGTGCCCATATTGATATCACACAAGTAAAGAATGAGATAGATATAAGGATTGGTTTATTACAAGATATGAGAGAATTATAAAAGCAAGAGTTTCATTAATATATCAAAATAACCAACAAGTATTATGATACCATAAGCTTAGTATATATAGGGAAAGGAGCTAGGGCAACACACCCTCCTCCCTTTCTTTTCTAACATGGGCTTTACTAAAGCCTTTTAGGCCTTAAGGCCTTACATGTATTCATAGACATAATAAAATAACTAACAAAGCAACCTATTATAAAATGTAATGACCGAGACTTGACTAAATACTAAAGTATGTTCCCAACAATCTCCCCCTAAGGGTTGGTCATCACGGTTGCTGGACGTCTTCATCTTTGTCTTTGACTCTTGACATGTATAACTTTTGACGTCTTCAAAAATGTTGTAAGATGAATGTACTTTGCTCTAAGTCTTTGTTCTTTGGTGATGATGTTGTGATTGTGTTATGAAGTAGCCTACCGTTCGTCACTCCTGCGTTTGTGGTGGTTGTCCGCCATTCCAACATGCTCATACATCTTTGGACTTAGTCTTCCACGTGCACGAAGTTCCTTTTCATACTCTAAGATCTTTAGTCTTTATACTTTGCAGATTCTTCTTTTGGGCGTAGAATCTTTCTTTGAACTTTGTAATGCATAGATCTTTAGGGGAGCTTTCATTTGCTTCAAGATATATGTATGAGCATGCTGGAATCTACCATCATGGAGGTGATGTACCTTCAGATAAATAGTTAGCAATAATCAACCGGTAGTTACGGATAAGGAATTAGAGCTCATCAACAGCATAGTGTGAAGACTCCTTCTAACCCTTATCAAGGCCGTTCCCATATCAGATACTCCCGAAGGAGCTTACGAGACCTACTAAGTAGCTCAATGACTGGGTGAGTCGCTGGGGATCACTCCACGACTGTAGACCGCTATGGAACCACCGTGAACACTAAGCGTAACCCTTGTGGGGTTACCGAAGTGACCTGCTGTCAGGGCTGTTTGCTGTTGACCCTGGCAGGAATTTCCGTTCAATCATTGAGAAATACATTTTTAATTCTCTCATAAACGTTCTCGGCAGATTGCTAAGATCTGCAAAGGACTCGATAATTTACAGCTAGTGTCCATTGATGTAGAACACCAGTTGTAGAAATACTAAGTGTTCCTAAGAGATCTTTGATGTATCTCATGGCTCTAGACTCTATAAGTGCACACTTAGGTTTCCTATGCGGAGACTAGGGAGAGGTCTCCTACTTCAATATCAACCATCTCTAAGAGATAAGTCGATAGATTACACTGGTTCCCCGTGAGAATGAAACAAGCTCTTTTAAGAGAACTTGAGTGGTTCAGAAGGTTTAGTGCATTGCGTCACTGGGTCCATGACGACTTTATCTTCAATACCGGTGTTGCTTTAGCAACAACCAGTAGCATACGATTTGAACCCGGTGTCTGCCCTAAAGTTGAACATATGGAGGGCTATTTCTTTTCACCCTTTTCTTTACTTTTCTTTTTAGTTCTTCAACTCCTTCTTTCCCTTTCATTCTTTTCTCCTTTTTTTTCGTATCGTACCTAAGGACTTCTAATTCTAACTAAGGGTGATGTCCTTGGGTAGATCCCTCTGGCTCTGGCGGATCATAGGACGGTTTTTCCTATCTTACTCACCTTATAACTCCTTGATTAACAGACAGTAGACAAGAAACCTTTGATAGAAAATCTCTCAAAGTGTTTGTGATAATCAAATATTTTGGTTAACACTTTGAGAGTTTTGTACACTTTTGAAGGGCTCCCCCTTCACATGTGCTCATAAGTATTTAATAAATTTGCACATGCGGGAGGAGCAAGCAATTTTGAATTGATCAACTTTTAGTGAATAAGACCGATTCGAGACACGCTTACATCACTAGATATACTAGCTTGAAATTATTACCCGGCCTGGTCAAGTCCACAGAAAGTTTCTCGAGACGGTACATTTCTACTAAGACAAATCCTTTTCGAGACACGCTTACGTGGCTAGTTAAAGAGTTCCATTGTCAGCTTCTAGGTGACAACTAGCTCTAGTAACTAACTTGATGTTATAACCCGTCGAGCATAAGTCTTTTCGAGATTACTAACTTTTATTGTTTCATCAATTCCTGGGTCAATTATGAGTCTAGCTCGCACAATATACAACTTTTAGCTTTTTGACCACTTATATTTTAATCACCTTTTCATTTTCTCCCCCTCAAAAATAGCTTATAAAATGATGTTTTTGATAATCTTTTAGATTAAAATATGCCTTTTTGAGTCTTATGGGGAGATTCACCAAGAACTTTTGATTTTAGAACAAAGTATTTTTGTTTTGACAAGTGCTCCCCCTCAACAAGTGATTAGGTCTTATTGAGGTGAAATACTTGTCCTTTTGATTAGAATTATAAAAATCACAAAATATTTGATTAATTCTACTCAAAAGTAAGAAGCCTCGCTCCTTATATTAGGATTGAGGCACTGATGCGTACCTCAGGGTCCTTTCTTTTACAAGTTCGGGTTGTACACTGTAATACGTGCACAAGCCATAATGAATAATAGTATTGACAAATCAAATCAAGATCTTACAACACTTCTACCATTCCGGTCTCTGAAACGTCAACACTGGAAATCCTGGTCTGCCTCCCACAGAGCTTTCCAATCTCCTTATCTGATCCCTACGCTTTAACCGATTCTCAATCCTTGTTATGAATCTGCGAGCTTGTCTGGCCTCATCGGTATTCCACCTTTTGGATTTGTACAGGGCAACATCATCTAATCTGCCTTTGATTCCATCTTTGACGAACTTAAGGGTTTCATCACAGAACTTGTGGATCTCATCATAAGCCATGAAGCAGTTTCGACGGTTGACACTGCGGTATGTGAACCCAAATGCCGGATGCTTGATCAAGGTGTATTGAGATTCGTGTTGAAGGTTAGGGATGTTGTAAAGACTAGGTTTTGTGAGATTCAGCTTCTTCTGGTAACTTTCCACTCCAAGTTGAAGATCTTCTACTCACTCTCTGATGACTATTTGTCGTATGAAAATTAGTAGAGCTGTGATAAAGGCAAGCTGCATTTCCTTGGGTAAGCTGCAAAGCTTTCCTTGGACTTTGAGCAGATACATATCTTCTATGTCATTGAGGAGCAATCGTGGAAAATCTGACTCGGAAATCACGTACTCTTGTTCATTAAGTCTTTTGAGTACGATTTTGTTGAGAAAGGAGTACCTAAAGTGAGTGACTGTCGAAATAAACTGAATGGAGACAATTTTTAACTCACTCGTCACACTACCCATAGTTTGATTAAGTCTGCTGCTTCAATAATACTGTGCCCGGTTTTCTGGCCAATGGTGTATTCCATAGAGTGCGTTCCGGTCATAGTCAACAACTTTGTCGATGAATAAGTCGGAGGCTTCTTCTTTGATGGCATTGTTGAGGTATCTAGCTACAGGGCTTGAGAAGGTAAGTGATGTGGCGTACTTCATTTCAATCTTGCTACCTTGTTGTAGAAATTCCAAGTCGTTGTTGAAGAAGAATTTGTAGGGGATTTTCTCTTGTTTCGGCTTTCCAACCAAGGGTAGAGGTTTTGTCCAGTCAGTGTAGTAAGGTCCTTTGTTCTTTGAGTAGTAGTCGATGTTGGACTCGGGGTTTAGCCAGTCAATATCGTTAGACATTACGCGGGCAATGTTCTCCAGGTGATATTCGAGTTCAACAGAGTTGGCCGAGCGGTCTTTCAACAGGTTGAATGCGGCATTCTTTACCCTTCTCAGCTCTTTCTTGCTCATGTTCTTTAAACCATAGTCCCTCTGCAGAAGTTGTGCATATTCCATTGTGTGGCCATCTTGTGGTGATTGATTTTCTGCAAGAGGTGGTTGGGCTTTAACCATTTCATCAAACCAAGAGTACTCAGCCGTTTTGTCTTCGTTCAGCCACTTGAGAATATTTTTCAGTTTCTTAGGTTCGGTGCTTTTCGAAGAGATTTCCGGTTTGTGCTGATGGTGTTTTCCTTTCCTTTCTTTCTTCTTTGTTGATGAAGGTTCTGGTATTTCGTCTGGCTGAGGGAAATCGTCTCCGCCGGTGTACTCAAAGTGATCATGGGCTTTAGGACCTGAACCTGATGCCTTTGGTTATTGAGTAGATTTTGTGGTAGTTGGAGGTATAACAGGTTGTTTGTATTGAGATGAGGGTCCTTCGGCTTGCTTTTGTTTCTTAGCCTGCGAGTTAGAATCTTTGTCTTCATCATCTCTCTGACGTTTCAGTTTATCGGCCTCAGTGCTGCAAGATTCTTTAGACATCTTGGCTTGTAAAGCTTCCCACACTTTAATTTCTTCAGGTGTCATGGTTGTTTTACTTGCCAATATGTTGAAGAGCTGAGCCTCTAACTCATTTGCTGCCATTTCTTGTTGTGGTAGAGGTGTCTTGTCAGCTCGGAGAGTGAAAGAAGTAGTTCTGATCACTTTCTTTACGGATTGTTTAGTAATTTTAGTAAGTTCATCCTTCATTGGTTTAAGCAATTCTTTCAACTCTGTAACCAAGTGTTGTTCCATGTACTGAGTTGCTTGAGCAGCCAATGTAGCTTCCATATCTTCTTGTACATCTTTGTCTAAGAAGGTGTCAACTTTTTCATGCATTTCCTGAACATTCGTCATTTGCTTAGTCAATTCAGCAACTTGACTTGCCAGTGTTTCAACTTGACTTTCTAACTTGCTTTTCTTCTTTTCACGAACTCTCTTAACTGCCCTCCTAATCAACTTTGATGCAGCTGAGGCTTCAATTCTAGAAGGTTTCTTGACTGATTCGTCATGTGTTGGTTGTGATGCAGGAGGTGATGATTGTGAAGATTCAATGTTGGTGGTTGTGTCTTTATCATCTCCTTTAGGTGATTCGAGTTTATCCTTAGGCACTTCTTTCTCTTCTGTGACTTTAGCAGCTTCATCTCTTAATCTCTGCTCTTCTGCCAATAGGTCAGCTTCTGCCTTTTGTCTTAATTCTTCTGCTATTCTAGCTTCTGCTTCTTTTCTTTTCTTTGTTTCCTCTTGAAGCTTTAATTCATCGGCAAGTTTAGCTGCCTCTTCAGCTTTCCTACTTTATTCCATTCTAATGGCTTCTTCCAGTTTAGCCTATTCTATAGCCTCAAGCTTTGCCTCTTCAGCTTCTTCTTTTCTTTTGAGCTCTTCCTCTTGAGCCTTTTCTCTAGCCTCCATCTCTTCTAAAGACATAAGATGTGGAATATCTGTGTCCATGTGGTCTTCCACATCATTGTCTCCTCTTTCTGAAGCATTATGCATCTCTACGTCTTCAGGTGTAACAGTGGGAGATTCGTAGACTATCATATCAGCAGTGGTTCCCGTTTCCTGAGTTTGATCAACTGGAGTGGACTCAGGGATACTGCTAGACCTGCCTGCTTCAGGAATGCTACTAGATCCTCCAGCCTCGGTTGTTTGAGTAAACAGAGGTGGCGGAGGTTGATCAGCTTGAAAGGAGTCGATTCTGCTGTGGAGGAGACCTAACTTGAGTGCTCGTTCATTTTCTTCTTCCACAGATAAACCAATGTTAGTGTTAGCCTCTTCTTGTTGTTCTTGTTCTGCAGTCATAGGTTCCTTCATCTTTTCACCCCTTAATCGTTCTTCTTCTAACTTAGCATCCTCTTCAGTTAGAGGTCTTTGACTGACTGTTGTTTCTTTTTCAATTTGATCAACATATTCATCGATGTTTTTGTCCCAATCATCTAGAGTCATGTCCAGATCGTCTAGATTATCATCCTGTTTGTTATAAGCTTCCCTATAAACTGGACCACTATCAAATTCGGTCTCTGAGTCGGATGGTTTTGGAGAAGATGGTGGTGTGGGTTCAGGAACTGGTTCCGGGATTGGTTTCTTGACTGGTATTCTGATCTTGAGAGGTCTCTTTTGAGGCTTTTTGGTGGTCTTTGTAGAGCTTTCGGAGCTGCCAGACTTACTCTTCTTTGAGAGCTTGAACATAGTACTTGTAGTTCGAGCATTTCGTTACCTTATCATTCAGGAGGCACTCGGGAAGTATCTTTCCTTGCTTACGTGTACTAGTATCAAGTCTTTTAATTTGCTTAAGAGTAGACTCATTTCTGAATGTGTTCTTGTCTTCATCATCCAGTCTTTGAGGAATGTCGTCATACTCTCGAAGGAAGCTTTCAATGAGTAGCTTGGTGTAGCGAACAAATGGAATGTTTGAAGTCTTATGTTGAATGTGCCACACTATATCTTCCCAGATAATGCTAGCAAAGTCCACCTTCTTGACATTTGCCATAGCCCAGAAAAGTTTGAGATGTTGGAGTTTGGGGTGTTCGTGACCAGTATCTCTGCCAGACATGGACTTGGCTATAAGGATGTACATGGTTCTCCATGGTTGTGGAATATTCCTTGTGTTAACCTTTGAGTGTCTAGTCACTACTTCGTCTGACTTATCATATCCAATATCCCGTAGCCATTCAATCAACTCTTCTTCATTAGGAACTGGGTCGTACTGTTCATCTGGACCAAGTTCAGGTAAACCTAGAACGCCACGAAGAGTATCTTTGTAAACCGTGACTTGTCTCTTATGAAGCATGCATGTGAAAAATTCTTCTCCAAGGTCCAGTTGAATAGTATGCCAAAACTGGTGAATGTAGAAACAAGCTACTGATGTTGATTTGGTGAGCAGGATTTTGTACGGGTGATAGACTAAAGCATCCACAGCTACAATGCAAGATGATTCATTGCACGTGAATTTGTTGAAGTTGACCCTTAAGTTGTTCTTTCCAATCTTTCTGGAGTAGTCGTCGGGAAATGTTTCTTCCCATGTGAGCTTTGGTTCAGGTACAGGTGCTTGTGGAATGTTAGCTTGTTGGGCCATATAGATGATCATACACAAACATAAACATTGCAATAATATAATTTGTTAGCTCATTTATTAATTTTCATGATTATGCATGATTGGATTGATCAGTGGGTGTTTGTGTTCAAAATGTTGTCTTAAGATAAACTTGTATATTTGATGTTAAAACAAAGTAGAAAATGATAACAATCAAGGCACAAAATGTTTTAACAAGTACAAGAGATTACACATTTGAAAATTTTACAACACTTAGACAAATTTCAAGGAAACAAGACAATGTTACGCGTAAGATTTGAAATCCTACGCATAACATTTCTTATGTGTAAGAAGTTATATTATGCGTAAGTCAATAATCTACGCTTAACTTATATCTTACGCGTAAGCTTAAACTTTTGCGTAGGCTACATCTTATGCGTAGAATGAATTCTTTTGCGTAAGATTTTAACTTTAGCAAAGGTTTGAACCTTATGCGTAAAATATAACTCATGCGTAAGTTTTGACTTATGCATAATATAAATCTTATGAGTAAGAGAGAACTTATGCGTAAGAAATAAAGTTCTGCGTAAACATTGTCTTATCCAAGACAAGTTTATCAAACGGTCGAATCTTACGCGTAAGATGAGTTCATCTTTTGCGTATGATCGTCTGAAAAAATCACCTTCGAAAATTTTGTTTCTTTTGATTCCTGAAAGTTTTAAACGACACCACTGATCAAAACGTTATCCAAAAACATCCCAAAACACTTTAATATACTGACTTTTGCGTAAACATGCAACAAGCAATCTTATGCGTAGGAACGCAAGAACATCAAATCAAAAACACATGAAAACATGATTCTGGGTGGAAAAAGAAATTAGGCGAGTGATTAATCTATTCTAAGGAACATTTAGCCCAATTTATAACAACTTTTAACCACAAAAATGTATGATTAAAACTGCTAGTGCTCAAGAACCCTAACTCATCGATTCAAGATCCACACATGTTTCTGAAACAATTCAACCACTAAATCGTGTTCCTAATCATATACAAACACTATCCCAATCATCAATTTGTAACTAAACACCATCAATTTGGAATACCCAATTATAACGAATGAACCCTAATTTCCTTTTTGATTAATTGATGTTATTGGGTTAGATTAAAGTACAAAGATATGTTTAGTATTGCCTTAGGAACAATTCCCATAAACCAATTTAATCATTTTCATATCAAATCACTGGGTCTAATTTTACGCAAAACCCTAAAGCCTATTTTAATGATTATAGATAAACAAGCCGTCAGATTAAGATGAAATTAAAAACCCTTGTTTAGAAACATGATCAAAACATTTTGGTACTTACAGATTTGAAGAACAATGGATGGATTAGTAGGTTGAATGAGGATCGTTGATTAGTTTGGTGAAGAAGTAAATTTTTTTGCAGGTGTGGTTAATGCGTGTGGTCAAAAATTGTTTTGACTAAAGTTATCACATGTTTCATATTTGACACCATTAGTCCCTAAACCTTAAAGTATTTTTCAAACATAATGCCTAACTAACTAATATTATAACAATACTTAACTCCATCAAGCAATATAAAAGAACAACTTTGCATAAATTTACTCCCCCTTGACCTTAGACCGATGTCCTTTTAAATTTGAAAATATTGGTTTCATTTAGTCAAGGAGAGTATCCCGAAAAACTTTTAAAGCATCACTTTTGATAATAATAAATAGAAAATATTTTTGGTAAAATGCAAGTACGAAGTAAACATTTTGAAAATTTTAAAATACTTTCCCTCCCCCTCAACACTTGTTTTTGTAATAATTTTAGACATTTTATAAAAAATAGTGTTGAAAAGAGTGGTGTGTACTTGCTTTTTTTTTTTTTTTGAATTATAAATGAGTAGAAAAAAGAAAATCTTTTTGTGTTTTTGTAGGTTTTATATTTTTGTATTTTTGTTTTTGGAAAAAATATTTACAAGGATAGTTTTGATGTTTGACGATCATTTGTGTTTTAAAAACTTTTCCAGATCCTCTGGTGTCAAACATCGCATACCAATTTGGTGGACTAAATCAGCAAACCTTGTTGGGGGTAAAGCTTTAGTGAGTAAGTCTACCAACTGGTATTCAGTTCCCACACAATATAATTTAATTGTACCCTTTTCAACATGCTCCTTGATGAAATGATAGCGGAGATCAATGTGTTTGGATTTGCAATGATGAATGGTGTTGCAGGAAATGGCAATGGCACTTTTGGAGTCACAGTAGATCGGAATCTTATTGAATAGGTAGCCATAGTCTTTAAGTTGTGATCTCATCCAGAAGACTTGAGCACAACAAGCAGACATAGCTACGTATTCAGATTCTGTTGACGACAATGATGTGCAGTCCTGCTTCTTAGATTGCCAAGATACAAGTTTATCTCCGAGAAACTGTAATCCACCAGATGTACTTTTGCGTGTGTCTAAGCATCCTGTATGATCAGCGTCTGAAAATGCAATTAGTTTAAAACCAGAATCCTTCGGATACCAGATTCCCAAGTTAATGGTTCCCTTTATGTATCGAAGGATTCTTTTTGCCTCACTGAGGTGCCTTTCAGTCGGTTTAGACTGATAACGAGAACACATGAAGACAGCAAAAACTATATCAGGTCTACTAGCTGTGAGATACATGAGGGACCCAATAATACTTTGGTATTTTGTAGGGTCAACAGGAGTCCCATGTATATCAGCATCTAGTTTTGTTCCAAAAGCCATTGGTGTATTATAAGTATCACAGCTCATCATTCCATGTTTCTTTAAAATTTCTAAAGCATATTTGGACTGATTAAGGAAAATTCCACAGGGTGATTGATGAACTTGTAGTCCTAGAAAGCATGAAAGTTCACCCATCATGGACATTTCAAAATTATCTTTCATTAAGTTTGCAAAATCATTGAAGTAACTTATGTTTGTTGAAGCAAAAATAATGTCATCGACATATATTTGAACAATTAGTAAGTCCACCCCATATGTTTTTGTAAATAATCTTGGATCTACTGAACCTTTAGAAAATTTATTGGCCAGTAAGAAAGCAGATAGTTTGTCATACCATGCCCTTGGGGCTTGCTTGAGTCCGTAAAGAGCCTTTTTGAGTCCATAAACATGATTGGGACGCTCAGGATCAATGAAGGCTTCTGGTTGGCTGACATAGACCACTTCACGGAGTTCACCATTCAGAAATGCTATTTTGACATCCATTTGATAAACAACCATATTCCTATGTGCAGCACATGCCAGAAAGATCCGAACAGCTTCAAGTCTAGCAACTGGAGCAAAAGATTCCTCAAAATCAATTCCTTCTTCTTGGAAGTATCCTTTAGCTACAAAGCGTGATTTGTTACGTATGACAGTGCCCTCTGCATCTAGTTTGTTTTTCCAAATCCATTTTAGCCCAATGACAAAGACTCCGTCAGGTCTTTCAACTAATTCCCAGACTTCCAATCTTTTGAATTGCTGAAATTCCTCATGCATAGATTCAATCTAGTTGTCATAAGTCATTGCTTCTTTAATGTTCTTAGGTTCTTCTTGACTAACTGCGAGTGCATAGATACAAGTTTCACCATCAGTGTGAAGCCGTTGTCTCGTCATGATGGGTGCATCTGGATGGCCAATAATTTGAACTAAGGGATGATCTCGAGTCCATTTGTGTGTCGAAGGGTGTAGTTGATAGGTATCTCGCATGTTAGCAGGATCCAAATTTCGTGTGGATGACTCAGCTACTTCAAGAAATGTTGGAGCCGGTGCAAACGGGTTAAAGAATGCATTTGGATCATACTCTGCGGGTTGTGGAACTGTTTGTTGTATAGGATCTTCAGCTGATTGCCGTGAGTTGGTAGCAGGTTGTTCTGCTGTTATGGGTGATGTAATTGGAGGACCGTCTTTCTCAACAGTTGTTGTAGTTTGTTGAGGTGAGTCAGGAACTTGAATATTATCAGGTTGTGCAGCGGAAATAGGTGAGACCTCAGAAGATCGGTAGTCAATTGTATCATCAAACAGTGGAGCAAACAGAGTTTCCAATTCTTTGCGGTTAAATGGTAATGTTTCAGCCGAAGAGTCCGGAAAGTTAATACGGTTGGATTCGGGTCCTAAGCTGGTTTGCTCAGAAGTCATTTGAGTGAGTTCATCAAAATTAGCATGAATAGTTTCTTGAATTTCTCTTGTTCGACGATTCCATATCCGAAAGCCTTTGGAATTTTCACAATATCCTACGAACACTCCGATGTCAGCCTTTGCTTTAAGCTTACCTAAATCATCACGATCATTTTTCGGATAACAAAGTGTTCCAAATACATGAAAGTAATTGATATTTGGTTTTCTTTTGTGAACAAGTTGATAAGGTGTTTTGCGATGACGTTTTGTGATCATAGAACGATTTTGGGTGTAACATGCAGTTGAAACAGCTTCCGCCCATAAGTAATCTGGTAATTGAGCATTAATCAACATGGTTCTTGCAGCTTCCACTAACGTCCTGTTGCGTCTTTCAACAACTCCATTCTGTTCTGGACTTCTTGCAATAGATGTTTGATGTTCAATTCCCACTTTCTCAAAATATGACCTAAGTGTCTGATTCTTAAATTCTGTTCCATTGTCAGTTCTTACCATTCGTACCGTGTTACATAACTGAACTTGAATTTTAGTGAGAAAGGTGATGATCATTGAAGGAGCTTGATCTTTACTTCGAAGAAAATAAACCCAAGTCCATCTGGAGTAGTCATCAACAATTACGAGTATGTAGCATTTACTGTTGATACTTTGAACACGCATCGGGCCACACAAATCCATATGAAGCAATTGTAAAACATGATTTGTATTGTCCTCAGGTTTAGAGGGGAAATGAGCTCGAGTGCTTTTTCCTTGTTCACAGGCCGAACATAATTGATCTTTGGTGAATCGGAATCTTGGAAAACCATCAACAAGTTTATGACGAGCAAGTTCAGTCATAGTTTTGAAATTCAAGTGCAAAAGACGTTTGTGCCATAACCAGGATTTAGTTGATTCTGCTTTGGAGAGAAGACATATCGGAGATGTTGCAATCATGTCCGACATTGATATTGTATAAAGATTTGAACCACGTGAGCCGGACATTAGATCATTTCCTTGTAAATCACGAATGAAACAAGTTTTCTCACGAAATGCAACTTCTAAATCCCCATCACAAAATTGACCGACTGAAAAGAGGTTGTGACCTAAGCCTTCCACATAATAAACACGACTGATTTCGATGTTCCCACTGACATAGTCACCGTATCCCATGATTAAAGCGTAATGATCATTCCCGAATCTAACAGCTCTGATAAACTTTGAAACAAAGTTGACTAACAATTTGAGGTTGCCTGTCATATGTTGGGTAAATCCGCTATCAAAAATCCAAAGAACAATCCGTACCACCTGCATCACAAGAAGACGACGAGGATGGAACAGAAGTAAGGGTGGAACCCAAAGAAAGTGCGGGTTCCTGTTGGTTAGTAGCACACGTATTCAATAATATAGGAATCCATTTAAATTCAGGTTTATATTGTAACCAACGTTGCCAATTCCAACTAGTTCTCGCTTTCTTTTTGGTGAATTCACTAGTTTTGGGCTTGTTCCTAGATTTGTTCTTCTCAACTATGGGGGTGACTGCAACATCATTAGAAGCCGTAGATGGCGGTTTTCCTAAGATAGACTTTGAGGCAATAGTGGGCCTAAAAGGAATGCCTGTCCTACGTTTCTTATGTCGATTTAGGAGAGAGTTAGCTACACATTTTGCATGATCACCAGATGATACACTTTTATGACAAAACAAACAAGATGCATTAATATTCAAAACATTCAAAGGTTCATCATTCGTTACATTGAGATTTTGATTACAATTTGCCAGATTAGAATCTAAATCAGATGTAACATGAGTTTTATTCGAATTCCTAAGTTGATCTTCTACTTCTTGAGCTTCTAGTGTTCCTCTTTTACGTCGCAAGATCCTATTCTTCTTGTTACTTTTTCGCTTGGGTCTGCTAATGCTATTAGTGGAGACTAGTCCTGTTGATGTGGAAGGGTCAACATTAGTGTTATGAATATCATTTCCCTTATCAGTTTGGTCTACTGGGTTCAATTCTAGTACTATCACAGTGGTGTCAACAAACTTTCCGTTTTGAAGTAGCTTAATTTTCTCTTTCAAGTCAATGATGATGTGATTTTTATCCTGAATATCAGACTCAAGTAAACCATTGCAATAATTAATGTCATCGCGGTTTTGTTGCCATTCAGCGTTTTCAATTTTTAATTCCGCAATTTCATTCTCATATTTGAGACACAGACTTTTAAAAGACTCAATGTTTTTACAACTTTGACAAGACTTTGAAACATTTTGACTCTGAAGTTTTAGTTCCGTTTCAAGACTTTGAGCTTGACACCATTCAAGTCGTTGTTTAAGTTGAAAATTTTCTTTTGAAAAACGTTTTGTCACATCATCATTGTTTTTCCTTAGTATATCATTTTCTTGTTTTAATGTCTCAATTTCTGTATTCAGCAAATCATTATCAGCACAGTGATCTTCCACAAGCATAGAAGTACCAGATTTATAAAGATCATTCATGATAATAGACATAATATCAGCATTGAGAACTTCTTCCAAGAGTCGATCAGCATTATTTTTCAAAACTCTGTTTCTATGCTTTTGAACCAAAATTGCATTTTCATTTGATTTGAAAACATCTATCATTGATTTAACTTCTTTTTGCAGATGTTGTTCCCAACTTGTAGCACAAAGACGGAGGTGTTGAACAATTGGCAATAATTGTTTTTGAAGAATATCTCTCTTTTCACGCTCGTAAGCGGATTGAAAAGTTTCAATTTTTATTTATGAATTGCGTTCAATTGTTTCCTCCAAAATGTCAATGTCTTCCATAAAAGTTTTAAAATAATTTAAAACACTAGAACTTTTTGGTAAAGGTGTTACTTCACCAGAAGATGGTAAAGGACCATTTACTTGTGCCACAGTTTGGACCGGAGCCGCATTGGAAGATGAAACATATGACTCAGTGACAAACCAAGATTTTTCAGGTATTTCCTTTTGAGGAACAAAATATTTAGAAATGTGAGGAGTTTTTGAATAATCATATGGTGTCTAATAATCAACTTGACTCATTTTGGATCGACTCTCTTCTTCAAGTTCTTCTTCTTCCTCAGTATCATAAACAATAGTACGCACAATCATGTCATCACGCATACATTCCATACTGTAAAGTTTAGGATTTTGTATGAACGCTTTGTGAAGAAACATTGATTTGTAATCATCAATTGCAAAACCTTTATCGGGTCTCGGTTTTAAAGTAAATTTCTGAATTGTTGTTACAGAGCCCCCGGTTTTGTAGACAATATTACGAAACTCTTTGAGTTGTTTTTCAAGATCAAAAATATCACCGAGTAAATTATCTATATATTTCCTTTTTCGTATCTTATGTTCACAAAAATCCTTTTTGCAAATTGACAACTCTGTTTCTGTTTTTGAAAGTTCCTTTTTAAGTTGTTCAACCCGTTTTTGAAGTTCATACTTGTCACTTTCAAGTTTCAAGTTTTGAAACCAACTTTCCATTTGACTCAATTAAATCTTGCATTTTGTGTTGAAGATCTTGTTCTTTATTGTAATGTTCTTGAAAAGCTTTTTCAAAACTTTTTTCATGTTTAACCTTGTGTTCCAGATTTGAAAGTTGTATTTTGTAACATTCAATGTCTCTGGTAAGTGACTTATTTGTCTCTTTTAAAGCTTTATTTATCTCATTGCATTTTATTATTTGCAATTTTTGAGCGTTCAGTTGTTTAGACAACAATATAAGGTCAGGGTCTGGATCATACAATGGTTTATGTTGTTCTAGAGAATCATGTTTATCATTCTCAATAGGATCATCAAATGTAACAACTGTGTTCATTTGTTCATCTTCTTGAGATGATAAAGATGAGTCAGATGGAACAACTTGCACCTTATTTGATTCAGAAGCAGATGGTGATGCTATTTCATGTATGAGGCATGTATTAAGATCATGTACCTGAGACAAGCCATCAGTGTCATACACTGGACCTGAATCATTCATTTGAAGTTCCTGCATGTTGGCCATAAGCATCACAGCTGCATTTGCTTCCAGATCTTCCATGTCATCATCGTTGTACGCATTTACCATGAAGCTGTTCTCCTGCTCAGTGAAATGTCCTTCCTTTTCATCTTTGAGAGCCATGAGTAATGCCTGCTTATGAAACTTACTGCCCTGAGTTCTCAGTTTTGGACATGCAGTTGCAATATGACCTTTCTCATTGCAGTTGTAGCACCATAATGCATTCCCAGAGTTAGAGTTCCCAGTTGCAACATTTTCATTCCTTTGCTGAGTAACACCAGAGTTGTTTCTGAACCCTCTATTGTTGTTGAACCTTTGTTCATTTCCAGAATTTCCTGAATAACCACCTGATCGACCATTATATCGATTCTATATCTCAACCCTTCCATCTTGAATGACAGCTTGATACTTAGTGTTCGATGAAGAGCGAAGACGGTTGTTAGTCTTGTTTGAGAATTTGCTGAAGGCACGAGCAATGAGAGCAAGTCCTTGATTCAACGTATTGAAGTCATCATCTTCATCGTCATTAGAGTTAGAGTAGTACATTGAATCACTATTTTCATAGGGAATAGGTTGATTAAATTGTTGAGCAGAATCATATGGGATCATCTGATTTGGAGTTGTAGGTTGTGGGTAGCTGAAGTAATTCTGTTCTTGAACATAAGCATGATTTGACATTGGAGGTGGAGTATACGGAGATTGAGCTAGAAGTGCCAATGAATTAGGTGTTGGTGGTGGTATGTAACCTCCTCGAAGAGCACGATATTTCTCCACTCCAGGTTCATGGTGTTTCAGAAAATCATACAACAAGCCATACGGTGCATCATGAAGATTTTTGGTTTGTCGAACGAATGTCACATACTTTTGCCAATCCGGACCAAGACTACCAACAAATTTGGAGTTCATTGCGATCCTCGGTACTGTAATTTTGTGTCTTTCCAAATCATTTACCACATTAGTGAAACGATGATAGTAGGATTCAAGTGACTCCCCTGGTTCAATTGAGATGTTAGTGTCTTCCATGTAGAGTTTGGATTCCATATCATATTTGTTCAACTGAGTGCCTTCCATTAGGAGATGAACATGTTCCCACATTGCTTTAGCCGTTTTCTGTGCATCGACACTTCGATAGATTAGATTAGGTATTCCTTGAAGTATCTAGGCCATGGCATATTCATCAGCTTCACGATGTAGTTTCTGCTCTTCAGTTAGTTGAGATTCTAGAAGTGGTTTCTCTACTGGAGCCCGAGGAGGATCAGCAGATGGATCTCTACTTTCAAGTCTAGTTGGCCACTCAAATGGTCCTTCAAGTATCACTTGTTTCAAGAATTTCCCATGGGGTTTCTTAAGTTCAAGGAATCGTAAGAATTGACTTGACCACTAAACATAGTTCCTAGGTGTGAGCATTGGAGGTGTTTCAAGTGATCCTGCCTCATGTCTGGATTGTTGAGTCGTAATAACTTCACACATTCTATCAAACCAGTGAGGTTGTTTGGACAAATTCTGAGTGGGTTGTTGTGACATTTGATATGGTTGTTGTTGAGGAATGATTTGATGTTGTTGCATCATGAGATATTGTTGTTTCGGCTGAAACGGTTGTTGCTGAAAATGTGACTGTGATTGTTGTTGATACGGTTGTTGCTGATGGTACTGCTGTGGCTGATACTGCTGATGTTGTTGTTGTTGAGGATGAGAGAAGTGGTAATTTGGTGGTTGAGACATCTTAGAACACTTGTGTAATGTTGGATCTTGTAGAAGATTGAAATGTACTTTCCTTTGGTTAAGTGTAAGAATCCTTGGGCAAAGATGAAAAATCTTACGCGTAACACAGAAACTTATGCGTAGACTTCAAAGTTATGCGTAAAGGTTGATATTATGCGTAAACAGTGAGTTTATGTGTAAGATATACCTTTACGCGTAAGTTAAAGCTTATGCGTAAGAGTTTATGCGTAGGTTCAAAGACCAAACAAATCTTTCAAACTTATCCAAGCTTGAAAGATATCCATAGTCGAAGTATTCCACTAACTTATCCAAGCTAGGGAAGTACTGAGTCACCGTTGCACGAAGAGAAGACCTTTGAGAAAACTTATGCGTAGAATTCTGTAGTTTACCCATAAGATAATCTTATGCGTAAGATCTGACTTCTGCGTAGAACTTCAGCATAGTTAAAGACTTCTGCGTAGAATTTCAGCGTAGGAAAGGACTTCAGCGTAGAACTTCGGCGTAGAATACACTCTTATGCGTAGGAATGGGGTTTTTCACCAAAACTAATGCGTAAACAGTAAACTTCTGCGTAGGGAGACCAAATAGTACTGTTGACAGCTTTAAAATAGTACTGTTCCACTAACTTTTGCGTAGAGTGACCAGAATCAAGTAAAAATCACTACTTTTTGAAGAAAGTTGCTTAGAAATAAGTTTCTTTTGATTAAATAACTTCCCCAACACTTAGAAAACACTAAATATGAAAGATTTAGGTACCAAAAACTAGTTTTCTAATATCAAAGAAGCTACAAAACTTAAGAAAAAAAGAGAAAAAGTACTAAAAACTATCAAAGATCAAAACTTTATGCAAAATCTATGCTTCTAATCACTATATCAACCTTGAAACTTGTCCAAGCTTCAAGATTTGAGTGAAAGAAACAAAGAAAAAGCAAAAAATATAAAGAAACAAACACCTAAACCCTACATTAACCAAATAAACAACACTTCAATCTCTATTAGGCGAATGATACCACTTGTTAGGTGCCCATATTGATATCACACAAGTAAAGAATGAGATAGATATAAGGATTGGTTTATTACAATATATGATAGAATTATAAAAGCAAGAGTTTCATTAATATATCAAAATAACCAACAAGTATTATGATACCATAAGCTTAGTATATATAAGGAAAGGAGCTAGGGCAACACACCCTCCTCCCTTCCTTTTCTAACGTGGGCTTTACTAAAGCCTTTTGGGCCTTAAGGCCTTACATGTATTCATAGACATAATTAAATAACAAACAAAGCAACCTATTAAAAAATGTAATGACCGAGACTTGACTAAATACTAAAGTATGTTCCCAACATAAACCCCCCATCCCGAACCAGTATATATCGTTGTGTTCTTACTTACTTTATATACTTTGGTTGTGTTAGTGGTTGTTGGATTATTGTACAACCAGTTGGTGTTCTCTTTGGCTTAAAGTCTTTTAAACATCTAAAAAGCTGAAGAAACTGCATTCACGCCCCCCCCCCCCCCCTCTACGGTTCTACAATTGGTATGAGAGCATAATACTCAAGTTTTTTAGTGTTAAAACCTTCCCGAGAAGTCGTTTTAAGTCAATAACTTCTTTTCCAAAAATCTAAAATCCTAAGAAAGATTTTTGGTAAAGTTGAGTGTAGATCCATGGCTCAAGAGAACCATGTGCTCTTTGGGGTGAATACAATTGATTATGAAGATCTATGCATGAAGAATCCAATGATTGGATTTGAAGACACTTGGAGTTATAGCAATGACGAAGATAACAAAGAAAGGAATGAATCATGCTTCATGGCTTTAGAGTCTCCAAAGGTATGCCAAGAAGACATGTGTATGACAAACAATGGTTGTGAACCACACACTGAAAAGGCATTTAAATCCTCCGTTAGCGTTGTTGGAAATGATTCTACACTTTGGCATAAAAGATTAGGACATGCTAGCATGAAGGTAATTCTTAAGTTAATTTCTAAAGCATTAGTTAGAAATTTGCCTAAGCTAGATTATGCTTATCATTCTTGCAATGTATGTAAATTAGGAAATCAAGTCCATGCGAGTCAAAAATTTAATAATGATAACATCTCAAGTATAAGGGTCTTAGAATTAGTTCACTTAGGCTTATTCGGTCCATCAACCACTCAAAGCTATGAAGGAAACTTCTAAACTTTGGTTGTTATTGATGACTTATCAAGGTATACATGGATAAAAATTTTGAAATCTAAAAATGAAGTTTTCGAAAAGTTCAAAAACTTAAGAAAAAGCCTACAAAATCTACATGGTTGTTGCATTACATCTATTCAAACGAGTCTCAGTGGGAACTTTTATAAAAATGTGCAATTTGGAGATTTTTGCGATAAAAATGTAATCTTACATAATTTCCGATCTTCTGACTCTCCTCAAACTGATGGGATTGTTGAAAGAAAGATCTGGCGCTTGCAAGAAATGTGTTGTATAGGCTTAACGAACAATCTATCTCACAAAAATTTTGGTGTCACACTATAGAAACCGCATCCTTCATTATGAATAGAACGTCAATTACTAAAACAAGTAATAAAAAACCTTATGAGATTCTTAGGAGGAAAAGGCCATCATTAGGATATTTTAAAATCTTTGGTTATAAATGCATAATATCTAAAACACATAATGGAATCTTCCTAGGATATTCACATACATCAAAGGCATATAAAGTTTATAATAAGGAGACCTCTAAAATCATTGAGACACTTGATGTAAGTTTTGATGAAGAAACATGCTTGCCATTAGAAGATAAACTAGGAGAGAATAATGATCAAAGTCAAAATTTTAATCACACTAATCTAGTTGAAATAATAGATCATAACGATGAAAATGATTTAGAAAATGATTTTATTGCATAAGCTCAAAACAATACATTTGCATTCATATCAACTATAGAGCCAAAATGTTTTGAGGAAGCTATTAGTAACGAAAATTGGTTTATGGCAATGCATATTGAGATAGATCAACTCACACGCAACGATGTTTGGGAATTAGTTCCATTACCTAAGGCTTGCACCCCTCTTGAATTAAAATGGGCTTTCAGTAGCACCTTGCATGAAAATGGAACAATTTGTAAAAATCAAGCTAAATTAGTAATAAATGATTTTGATCAAGTTGAAAAACCCGTTAATCACATTTTTGCCCCGGTTGCACAAATAGAGTCTTTACGCATTCTTCTTGCATATGCATGTAGTAGCATGATTAAACTTAAACAAATGGTTGTCAAAAATGCTTTTAATAGAGTCATCAATAGTGAAATATATGTTACCCAACCACTGGGATTTATTAACTTTCAAAAACCTAATCATGTTTTTAAAATGAAGAAAGTCTTGCATGGACTTGAACTAGAAAATCATTTATGGCATAATAGTGTAATATCTTTCCTTGGATAAATATGCAAGAGGCATGAAGAATAAGTCGTTATTCTTCAAGATAAAAGACAAGCATCAAATAGTCATTCAAATCTTTGAAGATGATATTGTCTTTGGATCTACATGCCAAGCATTGCATGACGAGTTCATTAAGCGTATGCATGAGAAATTTAACATGAATGTCTTAGGAGATCTTAAGTCCATACTTAACTTACAAGTCATACAAAGTAACAATGGCACATTCATCTCAGAATCAAAATATTTAAGAGAGTCTCTTAGAAAATTTGATCTTGAAAATGTTAAGTCCATCAAAATGCCAATTGCAACCGATCTAAAACTCACCTTAGACAAGGAAGGAATTTCGGTTGATAGCTCTAAATATCGATGTATGATAGGAAGTTTACTACACCTAACCGCTAGTAGACCCGACATCATGTTTAGTGTATCTTTATGTGCACGATTTCAAGAAAACCCCAAGGAATCTCACATGAATGCCGTAGTACGGATATTTAGATACTTAAAGATAACACCTTATCTAGGTGTTTGGTACCCAAAAGC
>CM060702.1:146428967-146446467 GCA_030686995.1 Artemisia argyi
AGAATTATGATTTCCCGACTTAAGTGTTTACACCAATTATTCCATATCTTATAACCCTTAACCTTACCTGGGGTAGGGGTAGGACCTGTCTACATTTCTACCTCCCCAATACCTCGCCTTCGCGGGATTGGGTATGTTGTTGTTGTTGTTTATAACCCTTAACCCAACGTTATAACCCAAATTAAAGACCTCTTTGATATTTATACTTGGTACTTACGCCATGTCGGTGCAGTTTTGTTTCTTTTACAAGCATATGGTAAATCTATAAGTTATGACTGAGCTATTAGAGTGAATTTATAACCAAAAACAATTTTTATGAGTGCTTGAGTGAACTTGAAATATACACACTTTCGTGAGGAGCATGTCATGTTATTCTTGGTTGTCTTGGATACATAAAAAGATATATTAGAAATTTATACGAGACTTGATTTTGAAAGACATTTTTCTTGTATGCTTGAGGGCAAGCATTAGTTTAAGTATGGGGGGATTTGATGAGTCTCCTATTATACATATTTATACCCCTGATATTATATAATTATATATTAAATAACCTTACTATTAGGACTTTTGGTACTTAATATATGAATGAATGTGCAGGATAAAGGATTGAAGGAAAGACGCATGAAGTACATGAAACAAAGGACTAAAGATAATTATTCATAGTTGGACTGAAGCGCGCCGATAATATGTAGGAAGCGCGCCGCTTACGGGCACCTTTGGTCACCTATTCAACTACGACTCAATCAGAAAGTACGCCGGTTAAATGTTATATGTGCGCCGGTCTTCAGTACAAATAATGACACTTTGGCGCCAAGTATGGAGAAGAAGCCCACCGGTTTTACACCAGTTTTGCGGCGTACTTCTCATCCCAGTTATGTTTCTACATTAATGGGCTAAATCAATGATGAGGCCGATCACTTGCCAATTATAACTAGCCAGGTTCATGCTAGGGTTCCATTTCAACTATAAATAGGAGCCTAATTCGTGGTATTATACACACCTCAATCATGAATCATCTCTTGATCATAAGAAGTAGTTTAGTAGTGGTTTTACACCAAAACCACTAGCTAAGGAGTTGGAGTTAGTAGCCATACTTGGAGAACACTACTTAAACGAGAGGATACTTGGAAACCTCGGTATAAACTTGTTCTAATGATGACAATACTTGTTTGTTTCATTTACCTAATTATGAGCATAGAGTAGTACTTTTATATTTGTTAGAGGCACTTCTGCCATGAGTTGAACATAGAATTTGTATCATGAATATTGAATCTATTATATATGCATTTGATATGTTATTGTTGTGTCTCTTATCGTTTGTCTTGATTGATCATCATGATTGTTTAAATGTCGAAAGATTCAATTATGTTTGTTATATTATGAATCGTCTGTCTATAACGAATCATTGCTATGCTTGTGAGAATTGGATAGTAAAACAAATGTTAAACTCGACTATAACATGTTTAAGGGCTAGTCTTATATCTAACGACTTGACTAGAGGAAATGCATACTTGATACTTCATACTTGGACCACACTTTATGCACTTTTTGTATCTAGGATCAAAGGCCGAAAGGAGATTCTTTTACATCAAGTAGATATACAAGTTAACATCATTACCAGTCATGCTTTACTTCTATGCTTTGTCCATGTACCTTCTATGATACTTGTGCTTGTTTATCCCATGTGCTCAGCCTTTAACAAATACACTTTTAATGTAATTTGGCAAAACATTTCAAAAATTTTAAATCCAACAAAAATGGTTTTAGTGATAAGTGACAATCATTGGAATCTAAATTATTTACTCTTAGCTGACAATAGAAACTATTACCTCTCTTGACACGACCTGGTCTTGCCTCAAAACCTTTACTATAAACAGGGGTTATACTTTTACCCATGTGTTTGGTGCATTAAGGAGTCGGTGAAACTAGTCTTATAAATTTAAAGCTTTCGAAAAACATCAGGATTGAAAGCTATCAAAGGAAAGTTAACTTGACTCCTTCAATGTCAGCATGAATCGGTATTCAAAAGATCAAGAGCTGGACTTGCTTCACTAGACCCAGCCTTGGACTCTGTGTAGTATATGTGACCGATAAGAAGCAGAAAAGATTGTTTAGGGTCGTTGAAGTAGCTAAGTTCTCCTTTGGTACTTTGTTATGGATACTGAGGAAACTAGAGTGAATTAAGAGTTGTGTGGAAAAGCTGCAGATTGAGATGACTGCTAGCAATCATCGTAAATTGACTAGGGTTGTGAAAGTGATCAGGGAAAGGCTTACGCATCGTGCATCAGGGAGAAGAATGGAACAAAGAATCGGATTTCGAAGCTGCCAAACCGAATACCCATAAATAGAAGACCCGAATGATCTACCCTTAGGGGGAGATTGTTGGAACACAAAAAGTGTAAATCATATGTTAGGGACTTATATTTATATTTTGTTATAGTTTAGGGTATGTTGTGTATGTTTTGTTATGCAACACCAAGTTACCATCATGGAACTTGTATATCTGTGATGACATGCTTGGCTAGGCGTTGGGTATAAATACCCCCTACCTCATAGGTTATGAGGTGTATGTTCTTATCTAATGCAATGCAAAACTTTCTTATGTTCTCTCTCTCTTCTCTCTAAAGTGCTCACACCCACTTTACTTTATATAGGTTAGTTCTTGTAGATGTGATATTATTGGAACAACAAAGAAGCATCACATGAAGAGAGCTTGCGAAAGAGATGAGATTCAAGAAGGGGCCGATGAGCAACCGGCTACTTAAATCTAGCCGCAAAATGCTCCAGAGCAGCATGTTTGATTTCCCCCGGAGCTTCAAGCCAATTACCATTAAAATGGATACCCTTGATGGAGAATTTAGCATACCTATTTTTGAGCATGGAATGAAAGAAACGCAAATTCTCGTCCCCTTCCACCGCCCATCTATGTCTACACTTTTACTTCATATCTTCATTACGAAGACGGTCAAGTTGAAATAAATCCAAAATCCATTCCTCTCTTTTCAAGATGTCATGGTGATTAATAAGGCCCTCTTCAGCTTTTTCATCCCAAACCGCAAGATTTTTATTAAGCTCATCTGTAAGGCGATTTTCAAAGGCCATACGATCATCGGGCCATTTTTAATACCAAGTCTCATTGACCTCAGCTTATTTTTTAAAAGCAGGTCAGGCGGAAGAAAGTTGTTTAACTCAGCCCAAGAGGAAGAAATCAAATCCTAGAAGGCAACGATATTTAACCATTTATCGAAAACCTTAAATGGCTTCGGCCTGAAATTAGGTGAACCCACCTTAAAGAGAATCGGGCAATGATCAGAATATGATCTAGGGAGAACAGAAACTGAGGCATCCTTCTATAGGTCAAACAATCGACAGTTCACCAAAAACCTATCCAATTTACTAGCCGTAAAACCCTCTCTGTCGAACCTTGTGAATTTCGTACCGTCAAGGGGAAAATCAAAAAAACCACATCTAGAGATGAAATCATTAAACACATTCGCTTCGCCTTGATTAAAATTGTAGCCACTAAGCTCCTCTTGATACCTAACCACATTAAAGTCTCCAAAGACGATCCAAGTTGCATTGGTAGATGCCAAGAGGGCTGCCATAGAAGACCAAAGAGCCTCTTTAAGATGCCCAGCTTGGGGGTCGTAAACGTTAAGAATGCCTACTTTACCCTGCATCCCAGTCCATGAACCAATAGCACAAACAAAATTCTATCAACAACCTTGTTTTCCATAACAAAAGAGTTCGTATCCTACATTGTGAGGATACCCCCAGAAGCTCCAACTGAGCCACTGGTTACAAAATCCACATTGCTATTCGACCATAAATAGCGAATATGGGAATGATTAATAGAATCTATTTTAGCTCCAACTGAGCCACTGGTTACAAAATCCACATGCTTTGAAATACCACCAAAACCATTACAATAAAATGAAATGCCAATCAACAGAAACAATGAAAAACACCAAATGAACCATATGGACATAGAGATCACAAGGATCTTGGTCCATCCATTCGTTAAGGGAAAGCGAAACCCAACTGCTCACCGATTTGTTTGACTACTTCATTCTCATCATTGGGGTTAATATTAGAAATATGAGAGTTTAAAAGTTGTGATTAGGGTAGACCACCAATACTCAATTTCCTTGTTCTTTGTTTTTCTTTTCTTCACACCAACATGTGAGTCAGACACCTTATCAGGAAGGCATTGAAAACAAGATAAAAGGTTATCCAGTTCTTCATCAGCTTGACTAGAATTGTCCTTTTGCTCCAAAGAAACATTATGATCAGAAACTATAACATTAGGGTCAGGACCATTAAGGCCCATATCCTAAGAAGGCCCAAAACTGTCAGCCACTTTTGACTGGGTCGAGTGATAATCCATTTTTTGGTGTTAAAAAAGCCCACTAGACATTGGGGATTCAAAAGATTCTGAATTGGGGACAAAAGAATCTGTAGAGCCACCCTCGAGCATTTCACCAATTAAAATGTTATCCTCTTTACATGGGGAAGGGACACCTGTAGCCTTTTCAGTTTCCGACGCCAAAGGAGAGTGGACGCCAAAAAAATCCATGTCACCACCGTCTTCTTCAACTAAAGACGGTCCGACGAATTCTTCTTCATTCATAGAATCGATCTCCGATTCAAAATCACAACGAGGAGACAAAAGACTTGAAACTGAATAAAATTCGTAAAACACCTGTAGGGGATATTTGATACCATTTAAGGTGATCGAGATGGAGCAATTCACCTCTTTCATCGTGGGCACTAACATCAGAACTTTAACAGGAAGAATTAGCTTAAAATTAAAATCCTATTTCCCAATTTCTAGGACGCGACCAAAATCATTGACAATAGATTTGATGGCCCCAAGATGTCCCCCAAGTAATGGCAGACCCTCAATGCATTCTGAGATCCTTATCCTCCAGTAGTTTAATATTCTCAAACCACTGCTTCATCCATGTCATATTCTCATCCATCCAAACCTTAGCCTCATCATTAGAACCCCATTCGAATAGGAGAGAAAGGCCACCACAATACTTAACTTTACAATCCACGAGACCATTGCCTTCGATGATATCCCATGCATTTTGAAGAACGTGTAGATTTTTTGCTTCACCTGTCCAGCAACCCTCAAGCCTTGCTCTAATAAATTTTTCTTCTTCAATGAGAATAGGATTGGTTTTTGTAAATCTCTTACAATTGCCTCTCTGTAATACTGGGAAGGAGGAAAGTTACCCGGTTTTGCTCTTGATTTACCATTTGGATTGATAGGGGGAAAATCATCAACTGAGGTTTCCACTCCACTGGTCTTAAAAAACTTTGCCTAGTTAATGATTATTTTTAAGTCACCTATGATAATCCCTTTGAGTCTCCTTTCAAAATTCTCCAAATCTCTTATGTGCACGAATCTTACAAAGCTATACCTTGTGTTCTTTTCCGTTCGTTTGTAAGCAATATAAACATCAACGACCTTGCCATACCTATCAAACATCTTCCAAAGAGCCCTTGAGTCCTAGTTATCTGCGAAATTAGTAAAAAAGAAAGATGTGTCCTTTTCTTTCATAACAGTGTCAAAATCTGAGACTCTACGCCTAACTCTTGGAATAGGTGCATGGGGGTTATTTCTGGTGGAGGGTCCATCCTTGTTTGATCCGCGCTGCTTCCTTAAAACTGTTTCCCAATGTCCTTCTTCATTTTGATTGGGTGGTGGTGGGTGGTGGTAGGTTTCTCTCTCCATGTACTCAAAAGAGAGAGGGAAAATTACCAAAATGGCCCGTTGCCCTACGTTTTAGGCATAATTATCCCTTTTTTTTTTTTTGAAAATTCTCGTGTTAGCCCGGGTTGCCCAGGGCAACTAACGTCTGCCTAACTAGCAGATGACACATGTCCGGCCATACCAGTTGGTAATAGGTACATGGAACATATTATATTTTGGGCAACTTTTGTTTTTTGGGCAACTAATACATGAGCAAATATGTATTTTGGTCATTTTACATGGATTAAATAATAAACCTTAACACACAAACATCTTCGTCTACAATTGTACAATTATATTAATGAACTGAATAAAAACATTAACACACAAACCCGTTCATCTACAATTGCGAATCATCACACCAGTACCAAATCACAAGTCCTTAAAACCCTGTTTCCATACATTTTATGTAATTCGATATTCCAATTAAGTTGTGTAGCTGTAAAATCGCTGTTCGATCTACAGTGAAGTTGTTTAAGAAATTAAAGAAATCTTGTCAAAGAATGAAAAGCGGGAAAGGTTGTTTAGGAATACAGTCTTTGGTCCGTGGTTGGATATTCGGTATTGCGATAATGACTCCCGTTTGATGCATTACGTTTTACAACATCAGGTAAAAGTTTCTAACATATATTTCGATTCCCCACCATTGCAATTCAAATTTGGGGATAATTTGTTAGAGTTTGGGCAGAAAGAATCCTGTTTAATAACAGGGTTTCGATTTGGTCAAGTTGTTGTTAGTGAAAAGAACCCAATTGCATTTCGTGACTGTGTATTTTCTGAAAAAAGAGTAAAAGGTGTAAACTCTGTATATGCAAATGATTGTTTGGAACTACTTAAAGATGAAAATAGGTTTGAAGCTGTTTCAGATGATGATGCTGTTAGGCTGTATCTTTTGGTAATTGCTATTTTGGTGTTTATGGGTAATGAAGATAGGAATTGTATCCCTAAGCATTTACTCTCTTTGGTGGAGGACTTTGGTGCTTGGAATGTTTTTCAATGGGGGAATACATGTGGGATCAATTTTATCAACGGACTGTGAATGCTGTTTACAGACATAGACAAGATCATTTGGCAAAGTTGAAGGAGAATTCAAAGTTCAATGCGACATACAATTTGTATGGTTTTGCTTGGGCTTTCAAGGTATGCCATACTTACTATTATCTACTAAAGTTCACCAGGATGGACTAAACCCTTTATGTTGTGTGTCACAATATTTTGAAATGACGTCTATTCTTTATACTTTTTATTAATGTTGTATTTAGTCTAAATTCTGTCCAATTTCTAAATATATGTATCTGGGGTACACAATGCTTGTTATTGTGTTGCATACATTACTTAATTATACCAGTAATATATACCTTCGCCATATACCCATAGATTTCATTTGTAAATGTTTTAACTGAGTTTTTTTGCCACTAGATACATGGTTTGTATATAGTTTTGAACTAGTGTTATAGCATGTACTATCAAAAGCTTTATTCAAGAAACTAAACAATGAAAATAAATATCAAATGTTATCCAATTTATGCTGCATACATACACACCAACATTGTAACAAGTGCATATTACAGATATGGATCTTCGACACTTTTCCTAAAAGCAGCATTTGGTGGAAGAAAAACAAAAATGTCATTCCACGGGGCCTTGCTTGGTCTAAACGTGAAAAGTTTAGAAGATCAGACCAGGCCATACTATTTGGCCAGGTAAGCACCACACTATCGTTGAAGGCACATTTATTCGAAATTTATTTAAATTTGTGCATAGACCCATGTATATAGTATTTGTTTTTTGTAGGAGTCAATTCCCCTTATCGGACTGTATGCAACAAATATAGAACTCAGACAACCATGGTGTAATGATAGAATCCCTTTTATCAAGGGTTTGGCAGATCCAGACCCGGTACTTCAGGGCGAACAGGCTGATGATAGACAACAAGTTAACAGCGCAGATGATGAGCAAGTAGCTGATACAACAGAATCTGACGAAGAAGCTGTTGTCGCAGACAATCAGCAACGTGGACCGTTTTTTCAAAATTTAAATCAGGTTGATGTTGAAAACGTTAATCGTGTCAAATCAATGGAACCGTAAAAGGAAATGAATGTTTCAACAACTGCTATTTACAACGAGTTATTGCATTTGCAATCAAAGCTGACGTTCATATCCAAGCACATTACGTCTATCACAAAACAAGACATCCTCGACCTATTTGATGATGTGAAAACAAGTGTTTCAGAGATAGAGACAGTTATGAAGGCTAACCTTGATGGTGGTGTTGTTAACGATCAAGAAAATGCTGATGACCCAAATACTAGGGTTACCACCACAGATCTACCATTCGAGACTGATGTCAACCCCGATATTGACTTGGTTTGTATTTACCTTTTATGTTCTTTCACCTAAGTTATATTGAATGTCAATTCCTCTTTAACGTTTACACTTATATCATTTTGTCAACTACAGACTTTGGCATCACCTTGTGAATCTTCTCTTGATGTTGGGGTTGATAATCATTTTAATGACCGACCAGTAGATGCTGATCATACTGACGGACTCATTGATGATGATCTTGATGTTGATCCTCATTCAAAGGAAGTTGACAATCCTTTTCTTTCCAAGGTATGTATTTACTTTTATGTTATTTCCATACTTTTATTAGTATCTGAATTTCGCGTTGATGTATAGCCTTATTGAATTGTTTTGACGTCTACACTTATATCATTTTCTCAACTATAGACCTCGGCATCACCTTGTGAAGCTGATCTTGATGTTGGTGTTGATAACTATGTTACTGAGCGAGTAGTTGATGCTGATCATACTGACGAAGTCATTGATGATCATCATGATGTTCATCCCGATTTAATGGAAATTGACAATTCTGTTGTTTCCAAGGTTTGTGTTTCATTTTATGTTCTTTCCAAACTTTTATTAGTATCTGAATTTCCCGTTGATGTTTAGCCTTATCGCACCATCTTGACCATACATTAGTTGTTAATTTGATTAATTGAAATTAGAAATGTATGTTCAACTACAACTGACGTCATTAGGTTGTGAAGGCGTTAATGGTGTTAAGGGCAGTGACAGTCATGCAGCCTTTCACATGGAATCTGACAAGGAATGTGGGACGGTAGGGGTAAAGGAATCTCAGATGGGAATGATCGACATTCTTATAGAAGCAATACAGCTTGGGGTTACCCTTGACATCCCTGTTCTTAATGAACATGAACCAGCTACTCAAGTTGGAGCATTTCATGACAATGGCATTAAACAAACATCATCCGTCCACCACGTTGATGTATGTTATATTTTAGAAATACTTTTGCAACATACAATGTTATATACTTGGCCATTTATGTATAGATGTATATTGTACCAGGATGACCTGTTCCATGATGATGTAGCGATGTTAATAAACGATGATGCCGTTGCCGATGCGAATATGGTTTCGTTAGACAAAATTCCATGCGGAGGAGAAACCACTACCGAACGTGCATACCTGTCAAGCCATGACATTCTCAATGATCATTCCCTTTTAAATTTCTACCAAAACGATGATTTTACCCCTTGGGGAAATCTTGTAAGAAAAGAGGAGGGATAGAAAGGTCCTGACTTCAAAATCAGGAGCACTTTTGAGGATGATCTGGGACACTTCACTCATGAAAAAGGCTTACAATTGAAAGGGCTTGACGAGCTCATCACTGAACAAGAAAATGACATGGAAAAATGGTTCCAAGAACTTAATGCCACCCTTGATGGCTATAACAAGCCTCAAGTAAGGCAAAAAGACCCCCTGCTCGCTATTACTACTCGAGCCAGAACAACAACCAACGACCCTCCTTATCCGAACCAACATCCCGTCGTCATTGAGCCAAATATTCCTCACATGGAAGAAGGTAATGTGAGCGATGAGACTCCCGAGCAACCCCCTCAGATGACCTCCTCTCCACTAGCTCCACCCAACCAACCTGTGAAAGTCCCATTTTCGTCCCGCCTTAATAATCAAAAGATTGAGAATTATAATAAAAGATTTTTATCATATCTATAGGATTTACTGGTCACCATACCCCTCCTTGATGCATGCTACCATATGCCCAAGTATAGAACATACTTCGATTACTTGCCAACCGAAAAAGACTCGAGGGTCTTGGGACTCTAGGAGAAGAATGTTCGGTGGTGACCTAACGTGGACTACCAAACAAGGTAGACGACCCAGGTAGTTTCACCTTGCCCTGCTCCATAGGATCTCTATCGGTAAAGAATGCTCTAACTAATTTAGGGGCGAGCATCAACCTCATGCCTTATTCCATGTTCCTCAAATTAGGGTATTCCGGATTAAAGCAAACCCGTATGAACATCCAATTAGCTGATAGATCAGTCAAATACCCCTTGGGGATATGCGAGAACGTGCTAGTTAAATTAGGGAAGTTCAAATTTCCGGTTGACTTTGTAATCTTGGAAATGGAGGAGGATGACCTAGTGCCCATCATCTTAGGGAGATCATTTCTCGCCACAGCTCGTGCTGTCATTGATGTTCATGACGGCAAGTTAACTCTGCGAGTCGGAGCCGACAACTTAACCTTTGATATTAAGGATACAATGAACCTTTCTCTCGAAGCAGCTAACCGGCCATATTTCATTGGAGAGGTCGATGAATTAACCGATGTCATTGACAACTGTGTTGATGAACAAATCGAAGAAGGCTGGTTACGGGGTGAGGGTTTCCTTCCCATAATTGAAAAGGAGAAGGCAGAAGGGGTTAGCGCAGTGTCCTTCTATCCCTGACGAGAAGCCACTGAACCACTCGAGCTTCGTAAACCTGAAAACAAACTGAAACCCTCCATTGTCGAACCACCTAAGCTATAACTCAAAGAACTCCCAAACCACTTAGAATATGCTTTCCTACACGAAGAAGATCAACTGCCAGTAATCATAAATTCCTCCCTGGAAGATGGGAAAAAAGGTAAACTCCTAGGAGTTTTACAGAAATATAAGAGAGTCATTGCATGGAGTGTAACCGACATTAAGGGAATTGACTTGACCTTTTGCATGCATAAAATTCTTATGGAAGAGGATTATAAACCAGCCGTACAACCCCAGAGGCGAGTAAATCCCAACATTAAGAAAGTGGTGAAAAAGGAAGTCATCAAACTCTTGGATGCAGGGCTAATCTACCCAATTTCAGATAGTCCGTGGGTTAGTCCTGTACAGGTCGTACCAAAGAAAGGAGGGATGACTGTGGTGAAAAATGACAAAGGGGAATTGGTACCCCAAAGGACAGTCACTGGTTGGCGTGTGTGCATTGATTATATAAAGCTAAATGATTCCACCCGAAAGGATCACTTCCCTCTCCCATTTGTAGACCAAATGTTGGAAAGATTAGCAGGACATGAGTACTACTGTTTCTTGGATGGATTCTCAGGGTATTTCCAAATCCCCATAGCCCCTGAGGACCAAGAAAAAACCACGTTTACTTGCCCATTTGGAACATACACCTATAAGAGAATGCCTTTCGGGTTATGTAACGCCCCCGCCACTTTTCAACGATGTATGACCACAATCGTTCACGAGTTAATGGAAGACAGCATGGAAGTTTTCATGGATGATTTCTCGTTCTTTGGTAACTCTTTCGATCATTGTCTCCCTAACCTCGAAAAAATGGTCAAACGTTGTGAGGAGACCAACTTGGTCCTAAACTGGGAAAAATGCCATTTTATGGTAAAAGAAGGGATTGTGCTTGGACACAAAGTCTCAGGAAATGGAATTGAGGTGGACCGAGCAAAAACTGAAGCTAAATCTAAGCTACCTTATCCAACTACAGTCAAGGCGATACGTAGCTTCTTGGGTCATGCCGGTTTCTATAGGAGATTCATTAAATACTTCTCCAAAATAGCTCGGCTAATGAATCAGTTGCTTGTAAAGGATGCCCCTTTCGATTTCTCTCAAGAATTCAATGATGATTTCAATCGGCTGAAGCAGGAACTCACGCAAGCCCTAATCATGGTTACACCTAATTGGGACTTGCCCTTAGAAATCATGTGCGACGCTAGCGACTATGCTATTGGAGCAGTATTAGGCCAAAGACTTAACAAACACTTCCAACCAATATACTATGCCAACAAAACTATGAATCCCGCTCAAGAGAACTACTCCACCACTGAAAAGGAACTATTGGCCGTAGTATTTGCTTTTGATAAATTTTGCCAATATCTTATCCTTTCAAAAACAGTTGTCTTTACAGATCATTCGGCTCTTCGATACCTTTCTGCTAAGCAAGATGCTAAACCTCGACTAATTCGGTGGATCTTATTGTTATAAGAATTTGATGTTGAAATTCATGATAAGAAGGGGGCAGAGAATCTAGCTGCTGATCACCTCTCTCGCCTCGAAAATCCCAGCCTTAGTGAACTTGACATAAGTGAGATTCGGGATTCATTCCCTGACGAGCAGCTCATGTCAATAACTGATTTTGAGCCATGGTACGCGGATTATGCTAACTATCTGGCAAGCAGAATTACTACGGAACGCTTGAACAGGCATGAAAGAAAAGGGTTCTTCGCCCAATTAAAATACTACTTTTGGGACAAACTTTTCTTGTTCCGAATATGCCCTGATCAAGTAATCAGGCGCTGTGTTTCGGAAAAAGAGGCAATAAAGATCATGAAAGAATGTCATTCAGGCCCCTCTAGGGGGAATCACGGAATGTACACCACTGCGCGAAAAAATTTCGATGCAGGATTCTATTGGCCTACAATATTTTGTGATGTAAAAGGAATGATACAAGCATGCGATGCATGTCAACGAGCCGGGAATATTTCAAAAATGGATGAAGCACCTCAGCATTTTATACAAATTTGTGAGGTTTTCGACGTTTGGGGAATAGATTTTATGGGCCCCTTCCCATCTTTAGGGGGAACGAATACATCCTAGTGGCCATTGATTATGTTTTGAAATGGATAGAGGCACAATCCCTTTGGACCAACGATGCTAGGGTAGTTCTTCATTTACTAAAGAAATTGTTTGCTAGGTTCGGCATTCCTAAAGCTCTCATTAGAGATAGGGGAACCCATTTTTGCAACGCATAAATGTAAAGGTCATGAAAAGATATGGGGTCTCCCACCGCTTATCACCCTGAAACCAACGGTCAAGTTGAGAACACCAATAGAGCGATTAAGAGAATACTTGAAAAGACGGTCAATCAGAATAGAAAGGATTGGTCATTGAAACTCGACGAGGCTTTATGGGCATTCTGAAATGTCACCTTCCAGTAGAGCTGGAACACAAGGCATATTGGGCACTTACAACATGTAATTTGGATTATACGGTCGCAGGAACGAATAGGTTCTTACAGCTCCAGGAGCTTGATGAATTAAGACTGGAAGCGTATGAATCCTCCGTTACAGATAAAGAAAGGGCAAAAAGATGGCATGACCAACGAATTAAGAGACCGAAGGAGTTCTCAGAAGGAGACAAAGTTTTACTATATAACTCTCGTTTAAGGTTGTTTCCGGGGAAACTTAAATATAGATGGTATGGACCTTTTACCGTGAAAAGCTCCTCTAAAAACGGAGTTGTTGTGCTAATGGACGATGAGAATAGAGAATTCACGGTGAATATACAACGCGTTAAGCATTATCAAGAAAATGGTAATGAAATGATCAATGAGGAGGACATAACATTTGATGACGAGGTCACGTATTAGCCTGTGACGTTGAGTCTAGCTACAAGACTCGTAAATAAAGAAAAGCGCTTCTTGGGAGGCAACCCAAGGTTTATTTGCTTTATTTGTTTGATTGTCTGTTTGTTTGATTTTATTTGCTTTCGTATGCATGCTTTATTTTTATTGTTTGTGGCTCATGTTGCATAATAAATTATGAACATGCTTTACCTTGTTGTTTGTCTTAAGTTCATAAAAAGGTATTTCGCAAAAGATAAGTGTAAGAGAAATCTGAATTTGTTTTTAAGAATGGAATTGGACATGAACCACAACAATATTAAATGAACATGTATATTAGTATTTGTTTGAGTCAAATGCTTGTATCGAGTCATAATGATGTTTTGCAGGAATTCCAGGAATTAAGGCATGAGTTTTTCTATAAATTTCCGGAAACATAACATGAGATTTCTGTCAGAGCACTCTGACGGCGTCAGGTGTAAAAATTATGAAAAATTTTGTGAGTTTTGTTTTTCTACCAGAGTCTTAAAGTTTTTGTTAATTCTTTAGTTTTATAAACTCCATGAAATCTGCAAACATTCATTCCACAAGCATTATATCCTTAGATATATAGATTGCCGCCGATTTTACGCGTGGTTTGCCATGATTGTTTTCTCAGGTTTAACAGGTTATATTGGACAAGAAGATGATTTATATTTCTAGAGTGAAGCTTTCAATGTTCATTTTCTTGGAGGAGGATTTAACCATGTTATCCATTTATCCACACCGAACGAATCAGGGGAGTATTAGTTTCATTCTTTTACCTTCATTACTTTACATCCTTTTCATTAAACATTGGGGACAATGTTCAGCCTAAGAGTAAGGGAAGGGCAAATGATGAAACCTTAGAGAATAAAATTGCACTTGAGTTTGTTTGTTCAATAGTAGGTGTGTAATAAAACTAAGAGAAATACTTGTTAGGGCAATTTTAGCACCAAATTTAAATTTTTTTAAAACATTTAGCAGTGAAGCTTTAGCCATAATGAGCGTCTCATGGATAGGAGTTGTATGACTAGCACAAAAGCCGTACCACTCAAAATTTTCCACCCCAAATATGTGAGGTTCGCCCCTAGATTTGTTAGGAAAAGATGCTTATGAGTGTGCCGGTAGTACTTAGATTCTAGAACTTGCGTTAGTGATGCATCCCGAGACCGCTAGTAAGACTACATTCGTGTAGTTAGGATTTACTATATGATAAGAGGCATTAGGATCACCCTTGTGTTAAACCCGTATCATAATTACTTGACCAATGAAGTCACAATTACTTGACTAGTAAAGTCAATTAATTTTCCCACACCTTTACGTTTTACTCATTTTTAGTACACGATACCCCTAGTACACCCCTCCGAGCCTATCTTTTTCGTTTCTAACTTTAAGCATTTTACTTAAAGGAAAGATTTGTTTACAATCCACCCCAAATGTGCAACCAAATCGCCTTAGCCTTCCGTGTATGCACTCATGTTTAGTGCATTATTGTTACATGTTTAAACCCTTAGTTAATTGTCTAATTGATTACATGGTTGCTAAGTCGAGTCATATCTTGTACATATTGTCTTGGGACGATTGGGACTCATGGGTAAAGTACTATTGTTATGGAGTAATGGGGAAGAACATCATATATTACCCCCATATGTGCGTTAATCTTAAAAAGTACTCCAAGTGTGTTGATTATCTTGATTCGAGTCATTAGTGTAGAACCGTAGAGGGGGGGGGGGGTGAATACGGTTTCTTCGGTTTTTTAGATGTTTAAAAAAAACTTTAAGCCAAAGAGAACACCAAGTGGTTGTACAATAATCCAACATCCACAAAGACAACTAAAGTATATAAAGCAAGTAAGAACACAACGATATATCGATGCTCCACTGATATATTCAACAATATCGATGCTCATAAAGAAGGAGTTACTCCCACGGTATTCCGCCCTCGGAAACCACCCAAAAGAATCTCGCGATTCGACTTCTCCTAAGTGTCACAAAGACCACTATCAAGACTTCCCACCAGAAGTATCAAACCCCAACTAGATTCCCAATGATCTAGGCTTGGTCACCACGATACAAGACTTCCCTTACAAACAATTGAATGAATGAATAAGTGTTTGTTCAACCAAGCCCTAACCTAACCTAGAGACTCGATTGTAATAGAAAGGGTATAAGGAAGAAGACCCTCGACACAATCACAAGAGTGGATTAAGGTCTTGTGATTCTTCCCTTGCAAGGAGATGTGTTCTTTTAAAGATGTTAGAGTAAGAATCAAGAACACAAGATTAGAAATACAGAGAGTTGAGAGTGTTTAGAGAGAAAGAATGTAGAGAGAAAGTGTAATGGCAAGCGGTGATGAATATAAGAGGCAAGGGAGGTATTTACCGAGGCCGGCGCGTCACCCATCCGTCGACGCGTGGGCAGCACGCCAGGCGTCTGTCAATAATCCCAAGTGTTGGGTGTTGGATCTTATAAATACCTAACCTTGCTAAACCCCCAATTTTACTTCACACTAAATCTTAACATTAATCAATCTAAGATTTACCAACTCAAATAGCCAATTAGAAAATCATATTTGTGAAGTGTTTATTAGAAAACCAAATACCAAGGGTAGAAAAGTAGAAAGGGTAATTTGGTAGGGATAGATTGGGTATTCCTCACATGGCATAATAGAGAAGAGAATATGCCATGGGATATTCCTCCATAGGGAAGAGTGTGTGCGGTTGGGTTAGAAAGTAACCATGGTTAGGTTAGGTGTAGAGAACTAACCATAGTTAGGTTAGGGTAACCATGGTTGGGTTAGAGATAGAATATTCGAAAGGTATATTCCTTTGCTTGGGGGGAAAGAATGAGATGGAGGGTTGAAATGGTTTTGTTTGAAATGGATGGTGGAGATCAAAGGGAGCCTCCTTTGGTTTTCCAATTAAATCCCATGTGTTGAATTAGAGAGGAGGTGATGAGTTGTATGGATGGGATGTCAAAGGGTGTAAGGGGATATGTAAGTGATTTGTGTAAGAGAATATATGGTAAGATATAGTGAGTTGGCTAGTGTGTGTATAGAAGAGATGGTTGATGAGGCGAAAAATGAACCACTTTTAAGGGGTCATTTAAGCCCGGAATTGAATTTATTTGATCAAATATTGCCCTAAATCATTCCTTTCGTGATTTTAGGTACTTTGGGAGTGAAATCTGGAAAAGGAAGCAATTCGGACGTTTTTGGAGCATAAAAGTGAAGAAAACGCCAAAGACTTAATTTTCCTTGCTGGGAACAGTGGATGACGGCATCAAGAAGAAAATCTTGACGGCGTCAAGAGTAAAAGTGGTGACGGCCCAGAAGAAACGTGAAGGCGTCACCCAAGGTCGTCACGTGTTAACTTGTCAAAACTTGCGCGCGGAGTAGCTGATATTGTTTTGATCATAACTTTTGCATACGAACTCGGATTTAGGTGATTCAAAAGCCCACGCGAATAGGACGAAGAGATCTACAATTTGGTGAAAAAATGGTCGTGACGGCATCAAGAGTAACGGGCTGACACCATCAATATGGGCCGGGCAGAAATAAGCCTATAAATATAACATCATAACTTCACTTTTTGTAAGCCCTAAACTCTAAGTTCAATTCCTGGGTTTAGGTGGGTGTTTTTCCAGCAACTTAGAGGGTTTCAATCACTCCATAAACATCATGTATTGGTTTGATGATTCTATCTCAACTATATCTTTCATTATTCTTGTTGATTGTCCTTCTTTGATTATGTTTTGTTAATTCACCTTGTGTCTACTTATGATTATGTGAAACTTGTATATAATTGATTAGATCTAATTGATTTCTTGTTGATGGTTGTGTCTATCTCCATCAATGAGGGCATGTTGATGTGTATGTCTATCTCCATCAATTAAGGCGTGACAACTTCAATAGATCTAGTTGGTTTAGTTTATAATTCTTGTTTCCTATTGATTCTTGTTTTGATTGAATGAATTCGATATTAGGCTTAAGAAAACTGGCAGATCTCCATCGTGTAATGTGCTTGAACGTCTTAAGAAACATGTAGCCAA